>JAQMYL010000005.1:28591382-28602996 GCA_030014365.1 Clarias pachynema | reverse complement strand
GTCGTGTCCCCCGCTCTCTCTCTCTCTCTCTCTCTCTCTCTCTCTCTCTCTCTCTCTCTCTCTCTCTTTATTTGCCTCTGTGTCTCTGACTTTCAATTAGTCTGTTTTCTTTCCTTTTTCTGTCACTCTGTCCGTCTTGTCTCCTCTCTGACTTTGCTTATGCCTCTGATTCTCTCTCTCTCTCTCTCTCTCTCTCTCTCTCTGTAGCTCTCCAAGTCTCTGTCCCTTTCTCTGTTGCTCTGTCTGTATTTTTGACTCTCTTTCTGTCTGGCCTTTTAATCCCTGTCTGTATTTCTTTGTGTCTCTCATTTTCTCTCTCTCATGTCTCTTCTGTGTTCTGTCCGCATTTACGTACTTTTCGTTCTCTCCTTCTGTACATCTCTTTCTATGACTCTTTCTCTCTGAGTCTCTCTTTGCCTCTACCTCTCTCCTCTCTTGTTGCTCTCGTAGTCTGTCGCTCCGTGTCTCCTTTTCTCTGACTCTGCCAGTCTCTGTATGTGTCTCCTTCCGCTTTCTCTGTCCCTTTTCCCATCTCTCTCTCTCTCTCTCTCTCTCTCTCTCTCTCTCTCTCTCTCTCGTCCCCATCGTGTGATGTGACGTCTCCTCAGATATGCGGAGCTCCCAGCTTTAATTCGGTGCAGAAATAGAGCAGTGGAATGATAATGATTTGTGTGTGGGCTTCGCCGCTTCTCCGTGTTCAGGATAGACTGCTGGTGACGACAGTTTGGACAGAAATAGGATGTTTAGTGTGGGAGTGTTTAATGAGTGTCTGCGCTCTGTGTGTGTGTGTGTGTGTGTGTGTGTGTGTGTGTGTGTGTTGCCTACTTACTCATCAACCACATCCTCTCGCTTCTCCTCACATGTGGAGTGCCCCCCCTCCCCCCCACCCCCTCTTCCAGCGCAGGTGAGGCGTGAACTTCGTCGAGGTACACCGCCATCCCCGGGATGGAGCGGCGCAGGGGAGGGATGTTTAGAGAGCGTCGCCATGGTAACAGTGTCTGTGGCGATGAGGGGTGGAGGGGGGGGCTGACTCTGTTGTTCGGCGCTCACGCCGTGAATTGGGAAGCGTGTCAGGTACAACTCCCCTGCCGAGTCCCACGACGCGCTCTCTACAAATCAGACGCCTCGTTTACAGAGATGGAGAGAGACGGAGGTGGGGGAGGGGGGGAGGGAACATTAAGTTGAACAGTAATGGAATTAATCAGCACTGACCATCTGAAGGACTCCTGGTGATCAGGAGCGATGTTGTTATTTACTCATTAAGGCTCGACCCGGTGACGTTATCTGGCCGGATCGCACGTGCACGAGTCACGTGAACAAATTACAGACGCTCGAGTTTTAAACGGCGGCTCAGATTTAGATTTTGGCCCATGTGTTCCCTTCATCATCCACAATTCTGTCTGTCTGTCTGTGATGTGCGTCTTTATCCATCTTTTATTTATTTCTGTCTCTTTGTCCATCTTTGATGTGCTGCGTTTCTGGCTTTGACTCTCGCGCCTGTCTCTCGCCGTCTGGCTTATCTGTCTGCGTCTTGTCTCTCTGTCTGTATCCCAGTCAGTGTCCGTCTGTGACTTTTTTGCCCATGAACGATGTGGTCTATCAGCAGTGAGACACTGTGGTGTGTGTGTGTGTGAGCGCTGCATGCTGAGACTCCACCTGCCACCCCACTGCATATAGAACCCTGAACCCTTCCACCAACCCACTGCCTGACCTGTCTGTGTCTGACGTAAGACCCAGGGCAGTGAGACAGCGTCCCCACCCCATGACAACACAGAAAGCACTTTTGTCTTTTAATAAAAGAACCGTGTGTGTGGGACGGACGACCGGAGGTCTTGTTACTCTACAGTTTCTCTTATAGATGATCGAGGGTTTTATTCCTTGACAGGGTTGGACGCATTAAAACTGAGAGAATCTTTTCCATTTCGTCCTCGAAGGACAGGAGGAACGAGTCCGGGGTGAGCACCTGGTAGTGGGCGGCTTTTGTGAATGGACCTCGTGCTGACGAACTCGTCCCGCTGATACTCCGAGGCGGCGGTTTACCGCTCTCTCTCTCTCTCTGTCTCTCTCTCTCTCTGTGTAGATTCCTGTGAGAAGCAGAGCTGGAGATATTGATACCTCCTCCTGGTCCGAGTGAATGGCTTTGTTGTGTGTGTGTGTGTGTGTGTGAGAGACAGCGTGAGCGGAGTGTGTACGATTACAGATTTGTCAAACCCAATGAGACAAAAGGTTTTCATGAGTACAAACGTGTGTTTTGTGGTTAAACACATTTCAAAGTTAGAGTGACCTTTAGAAGTTCTATAGGAGATTAAATGACAGACGATTTGACGCCTCCAATCTGATTAACTCCAGAATCAATATATTTCTTTCATTCAGTTCATTCATTTTTAATTTATATACGCTGAGGGGGTAAAACGTTGCAGGTCCTCTATAATCCTACACACACACACCAGCAGGCAGCACAGCATCATGATTTTTAGTCGATATTTAGAAATCTAAACAAACTTATGATACTTCATAACACGGATCGAACCGGCACCGAGGTATCGTATCGAGTCGTCCTTGGTGATTAATTCATTTGATTATACTGATTATTTGATTATATAAATATAGTTGCAAGCAACGATGAGCGGGCCCAAGCACACTGCGCCATTGCAACCCTGGCACACCAGAAAGACAGCAGGCCGAGTGGACACATGCAGTTAATGGGGACGTACCAATACTATTATGACATAGTTTTAGAAAAGGTGGAATCTTATGTTTAGACCAACAAAAAGCCCCCCCCCCCCCCTTAATTAAAATGACTACTACTAAAGCTCTCGTCTACTTCTCACTATCTTGTTCAAAAGATGCAAGATTTTTTTTTACTTCCTGTCTAAGCAAATGGAGAATATTTTATATTTTTTGTGAAGGAGTTTGACCTCGCTAATGTCACAAATAAAACACTCGATGTAATTGAGCGAAAGTTTCAGCCCAGAGAGGATGAGGATAAAAACAGGATTTTGACCAGAAAAGCTCTAGAGTTCCATCAGACCACAAAGCGAATACCATCCAGTCTGTCTCTCTCGTCTCTCGTCGTCACACAGCTCTGGCTTATTCTCATCTGACTCATGCGGACGCTGATTCACGCGAAGCGTGGGTTTGAGTTCTCCCATGCCACTTCTCCGCGGTCTCACGTCGTCGTCTCCTATGCGTTTCAGGAGGAGCAGAACCGAGGCAAGCCGAACTGGGAGCACCTGAACGAGGACCTGCACGTTCTCATCACGGTGGAGGACACGCAGGCGCGAGCCGAGATCAAGATGAGGAGAGCCGTGGAGGAGGTGAAGAAGCTCCTGGTGCCGGCGGTCAGTACCCTTTAAAAAAAATTTTTTTTAATTAATTTAATTATTTATTTTTTATTATGTTCATCTGTGACGAACTCGTGGGGAAACGATTTAATTACTTGTTATTCTACAGTAGTAGATATTACCTTAGATAAAGCACATCTATCGCTTATACTGTGTACATCATAACAAAAGATTATTATTTAATAATTATTACAAAAAAATCACAGCATGCTAGACCTGTACATGTTTAACATTAGTTAACTTTTTTTAAAAAAATTTTTATGTATCTTTACGGTTAAACACGTTCCCACCATAACATCATTACTTTACAATTTTTTTTTTAATCAATTTCATCTCACTTCTCTATCCTAGCATGATCTCTATCTTCTGTTAGTAATAAATTAATAAATAAAAACTAAAGTGTAGAAAACATAAATAAACCAAAATATGAAAAACTATAGTTAAAATAAATATTTAATAACAGAGAAGATATAAAAGAAAAAAAAGACAAAAATAGAAAGAAATAAAATAAATGAAGGCAAGTCTTCATAAAGAGAAACTACAGTGTAAAAAGCTAAAACAGAGATTAAAAAAGCAAAAAAAAAAAAAAAAAACCTTAAGTTAAAAAAAATTATGAAAAAACAAATCAAGGCAAGTATTAAAAAAAAAAAACTAAAGTGTAAATCACACAAGAATATAAAAAAACTGATTGACATAAGACAAACCACAACAAAACAAAATGAATAAAAAAAAAAGAAAAAAAAAAGAAAATTGAACTCATACCCCTTTATTATCTTACAGTTAATTACACTTGGGGGAGGGGGAGGGGTATTTTGGCAGGGGCGACACTCGGGGCAGATTTGCCCTTAACGTTTGACGGTTCTGAGAACTCGAAGATCCACCAAGAACCCCAACAGCTGACGATATTCCTGATTGAAATCATTCTAAGATTAGAGACTCTGGACGCGAATCTGATAAGATGTGCGTTTACACACACGGATCATTTAATCAAAGTGTTTTTTTTTTCCCTCCCTCGTTCTTCTGAAAGAAATATAACATTAAGAGGAAACTGAAGTTTGTTTCTCTGACTTTGAGGTTTGTCACGCTTCCTACCTTTTCTGATCTCTGAATCCCGCCTCCTGCTTTACGATTGGCTACAAGAATTCGGTCCCGTCTGTGATTGGTTAAACGCTTTACTGTGTATTAAACGTGAAACTGCAGAGGGAATGAAAGCTGAAGTGAAAGTTTTGCTTGTTTTCAGAGAGAATGAAATTGAAAATTCCTTCATGGAAACTCAAGGCACCTTCAATTACCCCAACCTGGGGCAGAAATGCTCAGAAAGAGCATGTTTATTCCAGCAGGAGAGAAACGATCAGATCGAGTGTTTACATGGATGATAGTTACCTAATTAAGTTAATTTATCATTACAGATTTATACACCTTTAATTCTGATCGGGCAGAGGTCGGATCAGAACGTTCCAACTGAGGCGTCGACACGAAGTGCTTTTATTCCTACTGGGCTGTAGTGGAATAGCGTCCATGTTAAACACGTCTATTAAAGCTGGATGATGGATTTAAACGGATCGAGATGGATGATCTATGCCACTTTAATGCTTGCGCCACTCTGGCACGAGCTGGGGACGGATCCACCCTCAGGGTCACCCGCTTGAGTGTGTCTGATGATTTAGGACCTGAACCACATCATGACTTCTGACACTGGGGTTCATCACGGAGTCCACTGTGTCCGAGTCGCACCATCTGGTGTTTAAAAAAAAATAAAAAGTTTGATTATGCATGCAGGTCAGATTTTTAATCCCAAGAGCCAAACCCCTAACTGTGGTACTTATATATACACTGGGAGTGTGCTCCAGAGCTCTCCTAAAGAACAAATAACAAAAGGCAGGCTGAAGTCCATAAAAATAAAGTTAAATGGGTTAAAAAAAAAAAAAACAGCTAATAGATACTTAAATAAAGTAAATTTGACTAAAAGAAAATTAATTGAATAAAAGAAAACTTACAAATATGAAACCAACCTACAGTACAAACATTCTAACTAAATAAAAGAAACTACAGAAAAGGAAAAAACTAAACAAAAAACAAAAATAAAACAAATGAAGGCAAGTATTAAAGGAAAACTAGTGTAATAAACAAACTAAAACAAATGGAGATGAAGAAAATATGAAAGCAACCTTAAGTTATAATAAAAACAAGGATGATTTAAGAAAAATTATAAAAATAAAGCAAATGAAGACACATCAATAAAAACATTAAAATTAATAAAGAAAAGCTAAAAGTGTAAAAATTTAAATAAAATAAAAATTTTAAATCATCTATACAATTAAATAAAAAAAAAAAAATAAAGCAAACAAAAGACGAAAAATAAAATGAAGGCAAGTATTAATAAAGAAACTGTGTAAAAAAATAAACATAAACATAATGAAAATATGAATACAACCTTAACTTAAAATAAGAACAAATGATGAAAAAAACTAAACAAAATGAAACAAATTAAGGGGCAAGTATTCATAAAGAAAATAAGCTAAAGTGAAAATGACACAGGAATAAAATAAACTTAACCAATTTGAGCTAAAAAGACGAACCAGAACAACCTAAAATTAATTAACCTAAATTAGTAATTTCCTTAAACGTAAATAAAAGACAGCAAAATTTAAAAAACACGTTTCTGTTATCTCGCGGAACTCTCTCGAGTTTCTCATCCGTGGCGCCGTCGACCTGAAGGCCGCGAACAGAAGGCCGAGCGCGTGTCCCGAGCGCCCAGTGGGCGGAGTAGTGGAGACACCTGACCTCATGAAATATAGCCATGGGCCGTCCTTATTCCAGCTCTCTGCCCTTCAGTTCTCCAACTCAGTTTTTTTGTGTGCTAGAATATCAGAACATTTTACTGCATTTGGTGTGATTAAGACCCAGCAGGACAATCTTTCTGTCTCTGCTCACATAATGAACGCCGTCTTCTCCTCATTCAGAGGCGTGAAATCATCTTTATTAAATATTCCTTCCAAACGAAGAGGTTACGGCGCTCAGGTTTGTTCTCTGACCTGATGACCGAGTTAAAGCAGAGGATGTTTGTGTGTTTGTTTTTTTGCGAGCTCATAAAGCTCTTGGTTTGCTCCGCGGCGATCGATTTTTTCTTTTTTTTCTTTCCTTTTCTTCGTCCCAGCCTGCAGCGTGTTCAAATTTGTAATCTCGGTTTCACTTCTCCGGAAACTACACACACACAAAAAAATGTATATTCGACTTAATTCGCCCAATTTATTCTCCGATGCGTGCGCACAGACACGCACACAAATGCACAAAGACAGCTGCATAAGCAGGCATTTCAAAGGGATGAAGTGAAATGTTGTAAGGATTGAGAGAGATTCAGCTCATAGACCCTGTGAACTTTTCACCTCGGAGAGCAGCAGAGGCCACAGAGGAGAAGGCGGGATGAGATACGCTTTCATGTGTGGGTTTATGGTTTTATCCTACTGATTTCTTGCTTCCCTTTTATGCACAAACACAACCTTCTTTCCTCTCCCTGCTAACCTTCATATCTCAACAGCACACCGCCGTCGCCCTGCAGCAGCTCTCGCACACACACACAGCATCACCTCCAGGTCGCTCTGTCCGTCTCGTACCGCTCCGGTGCCACCGTTTGTCCCTGCGCGAGTGTGTTCAGAGATGATGAAGCCAGGCGGCTGTGCATGAACGATTGCTCATCACAACACTGGGGACAGAATTTAAAAGGAACATAGAATGACAGACATTTGTGTTAAGGATAAAATGAGGAAAGAAGCAGATCGAGTTCAGGGGGTTTCAGACCCACAAACTGTACAAGCAAAAGGGTATTAGAGCAAGTCGTCCCCCTCTGATTCTCCTGTCCTCACTCTCGTATTTCATTAAGTCATCTGGTCCAGTCAGGACAATTGTCCCTCATAGTCTACGAACATAACACAAACCCAAATATGCTACATTTACTCTGTGTGATTTCAAATCCCAGCTAGTTTTTAAAAAACGGATGCTATATAGGAGTCCTTCCCACATGACCCTAAAGGGTGTTTTCACATCAGGGCACGTTTTGGCTCGGGAGACGTGCAGCATACTCGGACACGGTTCGAATCAGAAATGGAAGCCAATTGTACCTGAATAGGGAAGTCGGGTGCAAAGGGTTAAAATTAATAAATCACCTGTGGTTAGTAGTAGAAGTACCCTAACTTCCTTGATTGTGAAAACCTCAGGTTTGCATTTGAGGTGCTAAAATGTTGCCCTATAATCCTACAAGGTATAAGGTTATATCTCTGAAAAGAAGCAGGGTATAAAAAACAATCACGCTGCTTATGGAATCCCAATACAAATCGAATAGGCACCTGGGTATCGTGACATCGTATCGTCCGTTCCGTGGTGATTCCTGTCCCGAGTGCCCCGCCATCCTCCTGTGCTCCTGGTGAAGTAAAGAATTAAAACATTAGTGTCTTTTTAGCTGTTATGAGCCGGTTAAGAGTTGATGGGATGCGTTGTTAATTTTTCCCTCATAATCGTCTCAGCAGCCGGACTTCAAGGCTGAAGCGTATGAAAATAAAAGCATGTTCTGAAAAAAGGTATTTTTGGTGAAACAGAAGCAGTCTTGAACCCTTGAAACGATTATACTCTTTAGATTAGATTTTTTTCCTTCGAGCGCTCTTCTTTCTTCTCTGCACGTCATCAAGGTCCTGAGGAGTGGCTGAAGTAGGAGCCTTCACCTTCACCGGCTCATTAACGAATCTAGGCCACTACGAGTGCTTTCTGTTCGGCTCTGCTAATTAAAACCGCCGTGTCACGGGAGGTTTCTGGACTAGCGCGGTGTCACGTTGCACAAGACACGAGCGGTCCGACAGAACATTGTGACCGTTTCAAACCGGATTTGTAATCAAGCTGAATCTGCTTTCCTTCTTCCGTACTTGTTGCTGTCGGTCGCTGTTTTTGTGTGAAGGAATGTGAAGTGCCCGTGGCTCTCGAAGGCTGCGCAGAGCTCATTGCAGGCGAGTTTGTATAGTAGCTGTGACCGAGTGCTCGGGGGGGCTTCGCTATTTTTTATTTATTTATTTTTTTTCCCCCTTGCCTTCTCCTTCTCTTGCCTCCTGTTTCATCTTGTTTTTGACTGCTCGGTACCGGAAGGCAGGACCAGTGAGTCAGCCAAATTCTCCCTGCTTTCTTGAAAGGCCACAAACCGCTTCGGGGAGAGGATGGAGAGAGAAATGAAGAGAAGAACTGCAGCTTCACAACCCACGGCAGCTCTCGTGAGCTCGGGCTCTCAACAGCAGACTGGATGAGAGGCCTTGCGCACTTGCCCTGGGCTTGCGTGTCTCTTACCCCTGCCCTCTTTTCCTCTCTTGCTTTTCTTACTAGTAGTGGATTTTTTCCGCTGGTGACACTTCACGTTTGGGTCACTGTTGGGGAGGGTTTATAAACCGTGCACTGGGTTCTTCGTCCTCATCTGTCTATTAGGAAAAAGACTTCTCACTAGGGGAGAGAGGGGTTTATGGAGACAGACAGATGGTATGTAATGTATGACAGGCGTTGTGGTTCTGTGGGCGTCATGTCCCCGACAGCCAAATCTTCGCTGTCAGCTCTCTGCCTGAAGGCTGGCTCCGAGGCCTGTTGTGACCAGCCGGCTCATCGTAACCAATAAACACCTTTTTCCTCGTACGCGCATAATCACATTCGCCTCCTATCAGGCCGGTATGACAAACGAGAACAAAATGCCATCTGGCCGCTTGCTGTGTGTGCTTGCGAGCATGCCTTCCTAACTAATTGTCCCATTTCTTTGGAGTCCCTGGTTTCTCTTGTAACCATGGAGCTTCACAATAGAGGTCTAACGCCTAGTTCATCAGTTACCCCATCTGGGTTGTCACTACTGTATTGTTTGACATAATTTTATTCGTTGCCTCACTCGACTAACTGTATGAAGCCAAATGTTTTTTAATGTCCGAGTCTCCGTAGTGCGACATCAGTGTTTCCCCACAGGTCTAAAACATACCTGCGGCGGTAGCCAGCGGAATAAACCAGCATTACCTGCCAGCACAAACGTCGTCTACTACATACAATAAACTATAAATGTATATGACCTTCTAGCACAATATATATATTCTTTTTGTTTATTTGATTTCTCTATTAACTTTACAGTTCATGTATATGACCTACAAACCTTCCCCTCCATCTACACATATTACTTATTTTTTTAGCACAATCCTAGGCAATATGACGATATATGAATTTAATTTTAACCAACTATTCTTTACTATTTTCTGACCTAGTAATAAGACTCGCATTTCGTGAGTTGTGTGTTTTTGTGACGACGTTTCTGTATTCCGCTAGCAGTAAACTGTAATAATTTTGGTTCTGCATGATATCAGACAACCCAAATGCTCAGTTCGTCTCCATCTACACACGCCAACAGAACGTATAAGCATTCTTTTTTTAATCGGTCATTAACCAGTGCTGTGTTGACAGTACAGATCCATGCCACTTGAGTCTACCTGGGGTTTTTTAAGCAGAGTGCAAAAAAAATTAAAAAATTCAACCGCCAGTACTGCCGTTAGGACGCCTGAGTGGCTGGACTTTCAAATGAGATTGTGCGGAAGTGGATTTCTCACCTACCCTGTGGGAGGGCCTGGGTTCGATTCCCAGCCAATGCCCAAACCCCAGCCACTGGATGCCTTGTTGGTCCCAAGCCCAGATAAAAATAGGAAGGTTGCGCCAGGAAGGGCATCCGGCATAAAACCTGTGCCAAGTTGGATCAGATGGTCCCCTGTGTCGCCACAATGGGAGCAGCCGAAAGACTACCAACAGTACACCTTTCTTATTCTTTTTACGGCAGCTGGCATCCGCTGCATTTCCTGCCTCTTAGTACACCTCTTCCATGGTAGCAGAATATACAGGTACAGGAGCGGTAGCACAAGGGGACACTGACGAGAGAACGATAACTAGTAGAGGACAGTCAGAGTGTAAAATAATTTGGTTGCCGAGTGATTTGAGACCTGACAATAAATACACTGAACTGAACAATTATTAAGTCGATTCCCGCGCAGATGTTTGATTAGCGTTGGTGAGCGCTGGGGGTCAGCAAGGTCTAGTGCTAGGATGAAAGCATTGACTCCATTCCCTCATCCTCAACTCTTCTTTTGCCTCTTCACATTATTAAACAGTTTGACAGCAGACTCACTGTGCTATATCAGTGTTTATTCCTTCCTTCTTTCACCCCCCACTTCCCACCATTTTTTCCCCTCCTAAAGCAAGCAGTGCAGAGTAGCATGCATTAAACCTTCCGCTTTGATCAGGCCAACCAGTCTGGATCAAACACCAGGGAGGTTTCTATTAACCTTTTGACGTTTGCTTCTCATAACACGAGAACCAGATTTCAGGCAGCCGAACTCGCTTTATCGGTGCAACCCAGGCATTCGTCTGCTTCCTCACCGCTGGTCAAGATTCGAGCTCTCCTAAGTGTGTGTTTGGTAATTCAGCTCGACCTCTCCGTTATACCGTAGGCTGTGCTCGTTTCTCTGGTTTACATGGTGGTAAATTACACCCAGCCAGTGACTGACCGAATATTCACCTTCATGTCTCAATCTCAATCCCAGACACTTTCTTCCACAAACTTGAACTCTTTTCCTGTTATAGAACTTCTGCGTAATTCTGCCGATCCTTAAGCTAGTAACAGCCTGTATCTTACTCGTACTACTCGTTCCGTCTCAGTTGTTTCTCGCCATTTAGCCCTGCCCTGGGTATTTAAAGGTTGTGGAAAGCTGAAGGACAGAAGTATAACATGATTTCGGGCACATCCTGTCAGCTTCTATATCTGTCCTGACTCCTTGGACATGCCACCTACCAGAAATAACCACAAGACAGCACTTAGCAGCTGACGGTGGGTTGATCATCTACATCTGTGTTAACGTTGCTGTTAACATAGCTTCCCACCACCTCCCAGAGTGTAATTTTTTTTTTTTTTTTACCCACTTGTTAATATGATTGAGCCATTCTGATAGCCTGCTCTCAGTCGAACACCTGAGAGCTCTATTTTAGTGAGTCCCATGAGGTGGTCTGTTGTCCCTCTTCTGTCCTGGAAGCCTCCGCACAGCCCGCACTTCTTTTCATTTAGCTTCCTTTATATTCCTCGCTTTGTGTCTCTTTATACAAGCTTGGGAAATAGCTTCAAGAAATGTTGGTAGGTTGTTCCTAGTTTCTCTTGAAATGACTTCCTAAACATCAAGTAAATTATTTTCCCAATATACATCAAATTAATATTTTATCACCATACA
>JAQMYL010000005.1:28575339-28591282 GCA_030014365.1 Clarias pachynema | reverse complement strand
TCTCTTGAAATGACTTCCTAAACATCAAGTAAATTATTTTCCCAATATACATCAAATTAATATTTTATCACCATACACTGTATAAAAGACTGTCTGTGACCTAAAATGGAAAGATGGAACAGAATAGAAAGATTTCACTACAATAAAAGGAAAATTGCACTAGAAGAATAAAATTAAACTAAAGATAGAATTTCCAATAAAATAGGCACGGGTAGGTCAGTGGTTAGGGTGTTGGACTATGGTCTAGAACCGGGGTACTCAATAGGCGGACTCCGGTCCGCATCCGGACCCAAAAACGGTTAAATCCGGACCGACACCAAAACAAACATGCTAATTTAAAGGATGCGCTCACTCCAGCGGCGCATGATCTGAACGCGCGCACCGCCGTCGCATAATGTTAACGACATAGGTCTATGTCGTGGGTCTGATCTGGTTTAAAAATATTACAGTCTCCAGTAGAGATGGGATAAAAATCGATTCAGTTACGTACTGTAATTGTTTTGCACGGCGTTTCGTGTATCGACTTTAACAAAATCGTTTGTATTTGAGGTAGTGAAACATTGCAGTTCCTCTGTAGTCCTACAGGTGACGTACTCTAAATTGTTTACACATTGGCCCAGGCAGCACAGCATCCCATCTGGCAAGAGTGAATCATGTGCCAAGTTTGTTTAGAATTGTAATCAATTCTGAAAAAACAAAACAAAAAAAACCAAAACAAAATTGTGATGCTTAGAAAATTGCTATACAAATTGAATTGGCACAATATCGCAATAATATTGTATCGTGTGGTTCACGGTGGTTCCCATCCTGTTGGTAGTTTAGCAAAAAGAAAAAACGCATGCATTTGATTGGCTGATTTTGTGCTCCATGTTCATGAGTGTGTGGTTGCTAAAAGTATGGCATTGTAGGAGGCGTGGCCAGATGTGTGGCAGCATCTGTCCTTGTCCCGAACTGGAACCAGCCAATCCACTGGCCTGACCTACTTTTTTCCCCCCCCCCCCATCATCAGGCTGCCAGTTCTTTCGAATTCTGGTTCTAAAATATATCCAGATAGTTTTATGTCGCTTCTACGTATTCATGTGAACGTTTTTTTTGTTGTTGTTGTTTTTTAGTCATTTAGACATTTAGTCCTCCCTTTTCTCTCCTTTCTATCAATTTTATTCCTCCTCGTGGAATTTTACGTTCTCGTCTTTGCCGCTCCTGTTCCCTTCTTTCGCGTCTCCTCATCCAGAGCGCTCCTCTCATCGAGCAGTTGTCATGCTGGCGGTATAGTCCTGCTGACCGGGGGTGATTTTCTTCTCACATGCCTGTGCTAATCCTTCCATCTGGCATGCACTTCAAAAACGCCGAACACGACCGCTGCTCTGATCTCTACATCCCACCAGCAAGCAGAGTGCATTTCCAAAAGACAACCTGCAATTTCACCAGACAGGAATGAAGATGCCGTTGATTTTATGTTTTAAAAAAGAAAAGACTTTATAAATGATTCCCTTAAATCAATTCATAATAGCCCATCAATCATATATATATGATATATATTTTTTCTTTTTATATAGAAAATATATATTTTCTCTTTTTACATGTTTTCATGTTCATAAACCTCCCGGTTTTATGTAGCAAGCTCTCCCGTCTTTTACACACGCCACCCACGGCGTGTTTACAGCTGCACACATCAGAGGCTGCCTGCCTCATTGACATGCCGCATTCAGACTAAATAATCAACTGTAATAAGCGTCGCTTATAAATGTCATGGAAAATTGCGTTTTTATGCGTTTTTGAGAACGATGCTGCGCATTTGTGTCTTCCAAACTGGGTTATTCACTAATAATTTGTCACACGACGACAGCGCGAGCACTGAAAAGCATCAGCACTGATGATGCCTAAATGGCGAGAATAGTTCCCGAGCGATGTTTTGTTCCTGAAAAAATGTAATGTCGCATTAAAAAAATTTAATAAATAAAAATGCACACGTCTAGATATCATTAACACAGGAACGTTTCCAATAATAATTGACATTTTGAATACTATAGTTTTTTTAAATTTATTTATTGGTTGCTGCTTAGTCGGATACGCTCCCTAACCACTTGTTAGTTCATTTTATTAGTATTTTTTGAAAATGAATTTATTAATGCACTCAACTAGCTATCTAGAGAATGATATTTTACATAATTACATCAGGTGCTCTGAAGAAAACATTTGAATTGTTTTACTGTCAGTTTTAAGGCAGTATTTTCAGCTGGTCCTCTGGATATCTGTGTTAACTTGTTTAAGAAACAAAATACGTTACCTTTAACTCATTATTATTATTATTATTATTATTATTATTAATATTTTGTAACTAAGGTAATTACAAGTGTAGACACGGGTCTAAATAACTTAATACGTTTATATGATAAGGTTATGTACAGTTTCTATCTTGTATTCCATTTTGTATTTATTCCATTTTCTTCTCTGAAATTTCCTTCTCTTTAAAGTTAATTTAAAGTTGCTTTTTCTGAGGTGATGAACAATGAGTGTTTTCTAGCTTCTTTTGCGTTTGCTACAGCGCCTTGAGCGTTTAAAAATAAACAAAAAAAAAATTATCCAGTCAAACAGGGTCGAACATCTCGTTACGTTTTTTTTTTTGTGTGTGTGTAATGGTGCTCATCTTGGCTGGCGAAGGTGAATCATCACTCATCACCCGACGCTTGCTCATACTTATGTTTCTGGATGGTCTGTTGTCTCTCACTTAAATGTACACCTCGCTCCCAGTGTGTACTTTTACCATAAGTGTGTACCAGTGGATGCATTTCTCCCCTCAGAGCCGTTTGGCTCGACCATGCCACCACATTTCTTTTCAGATTTACCCCACAGTCCACAAATCCAATTTTAGATCCATGTCACAAGGTGATTAAAGCAGGTGACGATGACTTGGATAAGGCATCCTGCTTGCATTTAAAGCTCTTTGAAGGCCTGTGTTCGGCCAGACGATGTTTTTTTTTGCGCCCCACAAAGTGCTTGACAATCCCTAAGAAAAGAACAAAAAATAATAATAAAAGCAAAATGTGTGGAAGGGTCTAGCCTTTGAGCAATATTTGTGTTTTTTATTCTCATTTGTCATGCTCAAGGGACATGGTTTACAAATCGAGGGAAAAAGGTCTAATACTGTTTTACCAGAATTTGTGTATCCCATGGGCACTTGCAATGCAGAAACATGCGCTCATGTGCACACACGCTGAAGCGTAACTCCTCTTAACTGCCACCAAAAGGCATTTGGAGGAATGGTGTTTATCGGACTGTGTACAAAGTCAGGACCTTTTCCACATGAAGAGATTCGACGCAGCTGCGGTTTTTCTTAGGAGTCAGCTTGCGCGCGCACACACACACACACACCCTCATGAGGGATGGAGGGTGGAAAAAAGTGCAGCATGAAGAAAATATTCCGAGATTCAGATCACAATAAGAGGAACGCGCGTTGGAAAAGCGTGTTTGGTGGTGTGGAGGGGAGTCGACTGAAGTTGAAAACCACTTCAAAGCAGCTATTCAAAAATTCCTGAAAAAAGAAACAATGTGTCTTCCATCACCTTGGAAGATGACTAAAACGTGTCTTGTTCCTCTTAAAAAGCTAGTAGGATAAGTAAAATAAACCTATTAAATTATGCCCTTCCTCTAGAGGTTAGTCCTGCCTGTAATCTGTCCTGATTTACTCCAAACAGCCGGCCCCCTGCGGACGTTAGTCCGTGTGCTTCCCTTTGAACATCCAAGCTAATCCTTTTAGTTGGAAGAGAGCAATTGCACAGCGAGCACTTGGTGTTTGTGTAGTTGTCTAGTTCTGCCAAGTCGCTCTGTCCCCACAGGCGTTCTTGCACCGCACTGTCCCGCCTGCCCCATTGTCGAGGTTAAGGGGTAATTATCCACAGTTCCACGTTGCAGTCTGCCAGGATTCTGCTCGTGTTTTGCAAAGTGCCAATAAAACCTGTCGATAGAGGTTTCTCGAAGTGGGATCCTGTAGCATTTGGCGCTAGAAGGCCCCTGGGCTTTCAGTTTAAATGTGAGCTGGCAGCAGCTTGAACTGCGGTTCCTTTAGCTCAAATACCTCGCCTCGATTCCAACACGCTCCCATTGCAACACAAGAAAGTGAAGGGCAATTTGAGGGTTTGAGGTTCTGGTAGTGTTTGGGAAGTAATTCTTACTTTCCACATCTTGCTTGCTCTATTGTTCTCAGGAACTTCATGTTCTGCCAGTCTTTTTTTCAAATGCACCTGAGAGTGCATCTGATGACCACCTGATGATGGCTTTTGAACGCCTGAATCCCGGCACTAAAAAGATCACATGGTCAGTGAGTTGCAGCTTGCCACCATGCTTCATCTCATCAAGGTGTTGCCACAGCAGACCATCAAATTCCATCTGACCATCTGACACCATTCCAGCTGCAAACTTTTTTTTTTCTTTTCTGCACTTAAGTCTGGGACTAAGATTTTGGGTATCGTTAAGACATTTCATCCCAATTATCATGCGTATGTCGGGTGACGTTTATTCACTAATACGAACCTGTTTAGGGCGAGACCGACTTATTGTGTTCTTTTTAATCCGTCTCCAGATGTTCCTTGTTTCTCGTTTGGTGGGAAATGTCAGTGATCAAGCTTTAAAATATCCAAGTGTGTTGCAAGTGGATTTCCCCATGACTGCTGATTCATCAGTTCTGATTTCTCCACAGCTTCCCTTTTGCCTGTAAAACCTCAAACCCAACCAGGAGGAGTAGAACACTGTGTTCTAGAGGCTTTTAGTATGGCTGAGGTCATGACATATGGTGGCACGGATCAGCTTTAAACCTTCGATTCTCTGAATCTGATGCAAATCCGGCAGTGTTTAAAGCCACGCATCATCCTCGCCAAATCCCCCTTCAAGATATTCCAGGCTTGATTGGGAAGCATTAAGGGATCACGGTGACAGAACAATAGAAACTACGCAGACGGAGTCGGAGAGCCTGGCAGACACGTGTCTCGTGAGGGTTTATAACGTGTTGTATTAGTCCAAATTCGGGATCGCTTAAACGTTTTCTTTTTTTAAACGCTTCAATCCTTCCCTTATGTCTGCTCGCTTTTGCGTTCCGCTACGGCAAATCCCGTATGTCGAGTTCATGCCAACATCTGCGCTACCGTTTCGATACCGTCCCCTGGCACGGCTGCCCTACATATTCCACGCAGACAAATCCTTTGCTTTTTATCCCTGTCTTTATTTAAATCATCCACCTCATGCTCCTTAATTTATCTCTTTTTATACCCTGCAAGAAAGAGAGCGAGGGAGAGAGCGCGAACCCTCATGCCCATGTTCTAGGGTGAGGTAGGATTAGGTCGAGCTGAGTGATGTGATAAAAGAGAGACTTAGAAAGAGGGTGAGCGCGAGACGTAAGAGTGTTCTTCTTCTTCTTTTTTTTCCCCTCTCGTTATAAGGCTCCTGGCTGTGTGTAAGCGTAGTACGGGGATATTGATGACTGAGCTGTTAAGCTCCCAGGTTGCCCACTGTGCCCTGGTGAAGGTGGTTAATAAAGCTCGTTCATCCCGCAGGGCAGGACTTCCCCTTGCTCTTCTGCACACTCTGTAGCTACAGCACACCGAGGGGTAGTGCAGGGACAAAATGATCGAAAGGACTGACGAGTTAAGAACTTCCTCGACTTTACAAAACAAAGCCTGAGAGAGAGAGAACATCATGTTGAGGATTGCTGGGCATTTTTTATTCATTTATTTTTTTTGATTACTCATCAGAAATTGACTTTAATTTCCTTCATATATTGTTAGACACACTATGTGTATTGTCTGCGTATATTGTATGTCCAGTGTTTTTTCACCACTCCCTCTGGTAGAAGCTGTGTCCTGTAAAGCGTGGGCTGTGTCCTACAGAGAGGAGGACGTTTTTGCTGAGAAATGAGCAAATGTTGTTGTCTGTTTTTTTGGCACATGAGCAGACACTGCAGCTGCAGACACCCAGACACCACCTCTGTTTGTTTTACAGTAAGAAGGAGGAGGACGATCAGGACGATGAGGCGCCAGAAAGGGTTTCAGCTTAATATCCGGTTTCGTGCCTCAGACAAATCCAGCCAGCGCACGATCCAAAGCGTAATGAGTCCTTTTTGGTGTCCTGCATTACCCTGACATTAGACTTGTACACGGATGCAGAGTTTTTGAACTTCTCGGGTTCAGAATATCCGGATAACTTTGAAGGATCTCGGAAGGTTGAGTTGATGAAATTGTTCAGTAGAAGTGGAGGTGAGGGTGTGAGCGAGACCCCAGAACAGCATGCCATAATGTTTTATCCTACCCAGCGAAATGTTGCTGTTTGCATTTCGGGTCTACCGTCAAGGGATTGCCATCCGGTCCACACACAACTTTGGTGCAGGTTTTGCGCCGGATGCCCTTCCTGATACAACTCTTCGAGTTACCTTGGTTTGGGATCGGCACCGCATCTGGTGCCTGGGAATTGAACCCTGTGGCATGACGGGTGAGACGCCTACCGATGCCTATCCTCCTCAGCTAAAATAAAATATAAAAATTCTTGCACTGACGTCAAATTCGATTGCGATTGGGTCACTATTCAATCGCTTTCAGCTAGTGTTGTAAAGCCATGAAGACTGACACAGTCTGGAATTAAAACCTCCAGCTTGTCAGTCCCGAAATCGGAAAACCTTTCCAGACGCCGCTGTACATATTGCATCCACCACAAAGATTTAAGGCCTTACTTGCTTCAAATAAATTTGCTTAAAAAATTTTTTTTTTTAAAAGCAAGAAGTGAACTGTTAAACAATACCAGCGTGGTCCTTAGGTTACAGGTTATGCTCTTAAGCTTCTGACGGCACTACCAGAGAATCGCGCCCCCTTCCTGACTCCTCATGTGCAATAACGTCTGCTGTGATCCAGCGCCAGCACAAAAAGACCCCACAGATTTCATTGGATTCCTCCGGACAGGGCAGGTTAATTGACTGCACTTCTCGGGCCTTTCTCACCCCATACTCGCGGTGGTCGCATGCAAGGCAGAATTCCCTCTAGGCTTTTCCCAGATTCCTGCTCCCCAGTGACGCACTGCTCAGTTATTCCGCTGTCTCTTCCCCTTTGTCGCACCGTCTCTCATTCTCTGTCCCGGTCTCTTTCTATCTTTGTCTATGCAGCAGTTTCATGCAAACACTTCTGTCTTCTGTTCCCACACCTTTTCTTTTCCACTCATCCCGCTCAGCAGTTGACTCAAAAGACTACTTTTGGTGTCTCTTGCAGGTCAGCAAGAATTATTTTTTTTTCTTATATTGGCTTTAGGACCTGCACAATGTGATAATACTGTGTTCGACATGACTGAAAATGATACGAAACATCCGTCTTGCAGTCCCGATACTAGTTACGCTGCTCTCTGGAGTGTAATTCAGCACAGGGTTATTTAATAACAGTATAGATTTTGGTTCGAGTTGCAGCTTTTTGCAGCGCAGACTAGACTTGGTGTTGATTTGCACAGACGATGAAGGCGGTCTGTGATAAACGTGTAAGTAGTGGCAACATCTGGAAGCAGAGGCAGCAACACTGTAACACGTCCTCCACTAATAAACTAAGCTGGCTGTAATATAATTTAGCGAGACTCCCGCTGGGCCGAGGTTGCGTAAACGGCTCAGTCGCAGCCAGATACCAAAGAGATGAGAACCAGTGGAGTAACCTGAACTTGGTGGACTTGTGTGTCGACTCAATGTTGAGGCAACCATCTGATCCAACAAGCCAAACTTTTTTACAGATAAGATATACGCTAATAGTGTTGCGATCTCTACATGGTTTCTTTATTTCTTTCCTTCATTAGCGCTTCTGAAATCCATTTTAACGCCTCCTGTTCTTCCACAAAGCCTCTGCAAAGACCTAGAGCTGTATTTCTGCTATGTGTGTGTGTGTGTGTGTGTGTGTATGTATATCCACTGGGTTTGATTAGTCAGGTCTGGTTACAAGTGTTTTGAGGAGAAGCTTGGCATCGAGGCTTTTTCACAGGAACGCACGTTTCACAAGTCCGAGTCGCGACTTCATTTTGATTAGCCTTAATACACACAGTCAGAAAGACGTGCGCACACTGAGAGACGGACACACACACACACAAACACACACTACGCTACACTACACTACACTATCTGACGCATTCCCTTACTCTCACACCGAGTGATGATTACTCGTGTTCTCTGGAATGCATGACTCCATGTTCATCAGTCATGCGCTCGAACCCGTATTCCTGCCTCGCATTAACTCTGCAAGGCCTTATGGGAACTTTTTGGGACTTTCTGCAGGACCCCACACCATCACATTTGGCTGACGTGCTTGGATTTTCTGTGAACAGTCTTAAAATAAAAATGCAAGGAAATGGAATGCTACTGTTGTTGTTTTTTTGTTTGTTTTATTTGTACGCCACAGTCCTGTTCCACTCGGGTGTCTAATTAACTTGTCACGTCGTAGCGCTGACGTTTTAGACGTAGTTCGGATTACGCCACAAAGCAGCACACTGCGTCTGTGAATGGAATTGTGTGGTGTTGTTTTTTTATTTATAGAAACAAAAACCGAATCAAGAGAAAGCAACCGGCGGTCTCTGTAAAGCGAACGCACAGCGAGTTTCTATGAATTGGAAAACTAACAGTCTTATTCTAAGCGTCCTGCGCACCAGCTGTGTCCTACCTGCTGTCCGTCTCGGGTTTCAGGCTTCTGGATCGTGATTTATTTTCTCCTGTATGAATTTGCACTTTATTATACTAGAATCGGTGTCTGGATCCTTTCTTTTTTGGGGGGGGGGGCTTAAAAAAGATCTTTCACCTTCTTTCACGAGAACTTAAGCCTTGGGCTTATTCCTAATTCATGCATGAGTTTTACTACCTTTTCACTCTGCACTGTTCCTCCGAGAGCTGCTGTGTTAAATCACTTATCAGGATCTTATTATATTTATTAAAAAAATTTACAAATTGGCCGTCTCTTTTATTTGGATAAAGGCAGGTAGCAGTTTTTTTTTAAATGACTTTTATACCTGATTTAAGAGTTCCTGTTTAGAATTGAGATGGTGCAGTCGTGTCATGACTAGCGGTTAGGTGATTCCCGCGCCTATTGTGTACTTGGTAATGGTGCGTTCGTTCGTCCACATGGTGTGTGTGTGTGTGGTGGTTTGAATCTTTTTTCTTTCTTTTTTTTTTTTTGTTGCCGTGCATTAGATTCAAGATGGGAGGACCGCAGGTATAATTGCTTCCTTGTGAATAATTTCCCTCGCTCTAATTTAGCGTTAACGAGCGCGGTCACTGCCAGCGTGTGTATTTATACTCGCTCGGATATTGACAAGTGTTTTGGATGCAGCTTCTGATGTTTTTTTTTTTGTTGTTCTCCTTTCACAGGCGGAAGGAGAAGACAACCTGAAGAAGATGCAGCTGATGGAGCTGGCCATCCTTAACGGGACCTACAGAGACACCAACATCAAAGCTCGTAAGCGCGCTCTCGTACCACATGCGCATACACACCGTCACACTCGACGCTCGGTGTGTGAACACAAAGTCGGACATCGAGTGTGTCTCGGTCACATTCCGACTCGCGCTGTCCTTCTGTCCATCTCTTCCTGTCCTGTGTTTAAAAGCCGCTCCAGCAAAATCCCCCCCCCTCACACGCTGCGTGATTTCAGCTCGCATGGAGTTTACAACGGCTCGTAATCACACCATGCTCGTAAATATGCGCAGGTTTGCACAGATGGCTCCGCCCCCTGTCATGCATATTAATGAGAAGTGCTGCTCTTGGAATGTAAAGGGAAAAAGAAATCGTTAATATTCATGACTGGGAGAAATAAGCTGCTTTTTTATTTTATTTTCAGAATGTTTGCAAATGCTTTTACATTTGATTTTGTTTTTTTACTCATCCATGTGGAGGGCTTTGCATCTCGGGTCTGCCATGTTAAAAAAAAAAATCGTTTGGTTTTGGTTTATCAAGAAGATCCGTGTGACATTGCGTCATTCACGTGGTAATGGATGACCTGCCAGATCTAGAGCTAAATAAACACCAAAACAACGCAACTAGTCGTTTTAACGATCTCTGATTTTTAGACCCAGTTCCTCGTTGTTTTTCCTATTTTTAATCCTGGATCGATCCCACAAGCCTTTCCTAATGGTGTGTGTGTGTATTATTTGTCTGCTAGAAGAAAAAAAAAGACTGATTCAGTTAGAATTCAACTTTAATAGCTGTTTACTCTGAGAATTCTCACCGGAGACGAGTCG
The DNA here is from genome assembly GCA_030014365.1 of Clarias pachynema. Taxonomy (NCBI): domain Eukaryota; kingdom Metazoa; phylum Chordata; class Actinopteri; order Siluriformes; family Clariidae; genus Clarias; species Clarias pachynema. The sequence continues at coordinate 28,581,051 of JAQMYL010000005.1, read as the reverse complement.
TGCCAGACTCTAACCAGTAACTTCGCGGCTTTTACCTGGTGTTTAAACATCCTGGTGCTAAAAAAAAAAAAGAAAGAAAAAGGCGCCGTTTTAGATTTTATGTGAGTTAAGCATCGTTATGTGGTCCGCTGATGACCTGGATGTCCCGAATAACTCGTGATCGTGTGCCAAAAAGTTGACACCTTTTGCTAGTTCGGGGTTTGAGGTGTGTCTAGACATCCCTTTTGTAAAATAAGCTCCTTCAGTGATTCGGACTTGCCTAAAGTCTGTAATCTCCGTCTAATCATGTCATTCGGATGACGTTTCTATAGCGATGGCTCTGTCCTGCGCTCGGATCTCGCGTGCAGTTTACGGTTATTGATCCTCCCTGATCTGCATGCTAACCGTTAGCTCGTTAATCTGATGAGGCACAGAAGAGGACCAGCGACTTGTTTTTCTGTTCGACTCGTTCAAACAACGGCTTTAACCAACATGGCCGCCCTGTTAGCCCCGCCCTCCACATGTGACGAGAGCTGTTTTGTTTTGTACCTGATCATGTGACTTGTGGCGTTATGATGGTGATTGGTCTGCTTTGATATGTTTTATGCATCTGTTGATTGACACTGCTGTTTATTTGTTTGTTTATTCTCGTGTTGTGCTGGTTGTGGGGCTTGTGTTAGTTTTGTGAGGGTTCACTGTTGATCATTGCATGAACTAATTTTATTTCTGTTTTTGTTTTTTTGTTTTTTGCCCCTCCCCTTCTTGTGTTTCTGCTTTCCTCACGTTCACTAAAACCCTGAATCCTGATCTGGCGCGTGCTTTCGCTTCTTTCTGTCTTTCTTCCTTCCTTCATATTTAATTCCTCTATCCCTCCTTCATCCCTCCCTCCTGTCCTTTTTTTCCTTCATCTTTGCTTCCTTCCTTTCTCGTCTTCTCTCTGTCCGCTGTCTTACACCAGCGAACCTTGCGTTCTCTCTTGCAGCGGCGGCCGCGGCGGCTCAGGGCCCTCGGCTGATCGCCGCCCCCGCCGGTCAGGTGCTTCCGCCTGCCGCCCTGCGCCCCCCGACCCCGGCCGGCACGCCCATCATGAACCTCATCCGTCCCGCGCAGATGCCCGCCATGCTGTCCAACGCCACCCCGACGCTGGTGCCCCCGTCGCCCGACGCGGGCATCATCTACGCCACGCCCTACGACTACCCGTACGCCCTGGCGCCCACCTCTCTCCTGGAGTACCCCATCGAGCACGGAGGCGTCCTAGGTAAGCGGGCGTGGGGGCTCGGTGCTTCTGGCTTTGGCGGGCATCCGGACGGCACCGCCGCAGCGTTTTACGGGGGCGGCTTGGACATGGCCATGTCAAGCCCCGCCCAGGACTTAGTGCAAGGTAAATACGTGCTGAGCAGCTAAGGCCTGGTGTTGGACAGGGGTGTAAGGACGGGTGTGTGTGAGACAGGTGGCGAGGACGCGTCGTCATTTAACGATGACAGGTTTTCCATCCGTTTATCTCCTGGGCTTTATTTTATTAATTTTTTTTGTTCAGGGTTTTGTAGGGCAAAAAAACAAAGTCTCCGTAAGGTAGGATTCCCCTGTGTACATAAACACACACACACACACATCCTGCCAACATGCAGAGTGATGGAGACATGCTTGCTTGCACACACACCCGCGCACACCTCTCTCTCTCTCTCTCTCTCTCCTGAGGCGTGTCTGCAGGTGGATCCCGGCTGCTGTTAGAAATGCGTCTCTCTGTCCCTACTCCAGAGTCCTGCAGCAAGCTCTCGTCACATCCATCTGTCCTCCCCTCCTCATCCTCAATCTATGTCCCCCGTCTTGCAACTGAACCTCTCTCTCTCTTTTTTTTCTCTGCTTCTCTAAAGCTTTTGTCTCTTTTTTTTTTCTTTGTCTTTCTATCTCTTGCTTTTATTTTTCTATTCCTCATTTATATTTGTCTCATTCTGTCCCCTTTGTCCCTTTGACTTTTTCTTTTAGCTCTTTCTAGTTCTCTCTCTCTCTCTCTCTTTCTGTCTGTTTGATTTTTTTTGTTGTTAATTTTGTTCTGTTTTCTCTGCTAACCTTTCTCACTGCACTCTCTCTCTCTCTCTCTCTCTCTCTCTCTGTTTGCATTCTCTTTCTTTCTCACACCCTTTTTTATTGCTGTTATCTCTTCTGTCTTTCATCTCTTACTTTTGTGCACTCGGGTCACTTTCTTTCTCTTTTTCTTCCTTGCATCTCTCTCCCTCCTGCTCCATCTCTTTCTCTGACCCCCGCTTTGTTTTTTGTTTTCTTCCAACTGCGCTCTCTCTCTCTCTCTCTCTCTCTCTCTCTCTCTCGTCATGACTGTTTAAACCACGTTGCCAAAGCAAATGAATATAAAACTTGTTCAGATAAACAATAAAAATGAATAGAAAGGAGGAATAAAACGCTCCCTAAGAACGACAGTAAAGGAGATGTGAGGGTCTCTCTCTCTCTCTTTCTCTCTTTCTCTCTCTCTCTCTCTCACTCACTCTCTATCTCTCTCTCTCCTGTGATGAGAGAACTGTTCTCCGATTCGCTCTGACCTCACAAGAAGTTGACCTCATTAGTAGAGTTTTACAGCTCAGCTTCTAACGGATCTGTTCTTCCTGCCAGGGACCCCGCCCCGAACCCGCCCCACCCCTATACCACCTGACACCCCTGCCCCACCCCTTGCCCACCTGTCTCAAAACTATCAAACTTTTACTACTGTGAAATTCTGAGTGCTTAAAAGAAAAAAGAAAAAAACACACCAGTGCATTAGTGAAGCCTAGGGGGAGTGTGTTTCCTCTTCATGTGATTTACAGTTTACATTTTATTCCTAGACCCTGATGTGCATGTGTGTGTTACTGTGTGTGTTAATGAATACAAGTCTGTAAAGCCAGACCAGGCACCTCCTAACTCTCGACCTCTCAGACAGTTGACTCCCAGAGGTCGAGCTGGATGTGTGTGTGTGTGTGGTCTGGCTGTTTGGGCTTCAGATGATGTCTAACCTTATGGACCTGTTGCGATCTAGGTGCAATGGCTACTAAAGTGCGGAGACATGACTCACGGGTCCATCCTTACCAAAGGATAGTGACCGCAGACAGAGGTTAGTTAGAGAACACACTTCCTATATGTCTTTATTATTATTATTATTATTATTTAAAAAAAAAAAAAAGACAATCCAGAACATGTGGCGAAGGTGATGTTGTACTGAGATGTTTTAATTTTTACCACATTATTGATGTACAGATGATACAAGGGGCGTTCGTGTCAAAGCAGAACTTTTAAAATATTTTGCAAGTTAAAACCTTCCCGCTACACTTAAGGGTTTAGAAAGGGTTTTGATCGGACTATCTGCTTCACATCTGAAACGCCGGCCTCCCAGGAACTCCTTTTAATGCCTCTTTCAAACATGTGGAAATGGCTTGGAGCGAAGTCAGGACCGTACGATAACTCTCCGCCGAGTTCCTGTAAGAACAGAGTCTTGTACACCTTCGTTTACCAGAAATTCCATCACAAGTCCCGGTTTGACTCGAACGCCCCTTGTGTGTGTATATTAGCACTGAAAACTCGAGTGTTGTCTCACATTCCTTTACTGTGACGCTTTACTTTTAAAGCTAGGAATATTTATAATACTTGAGGTTGCTTTATTACTATAGAGTCAAATTATTATTATTATTATTATTATTATTATTATTTTTTAAACACATTTCATCCTCCTGTTTACCTCGTCTGCAGACCTGCCAGCCCGCACGCTTTTCAGATAAGAATCGTCTGAGTCTTGACATCGGATTACGCTGCTAATATACACTAATCGACATGGGCGTTTTGAACGCTTTACTGAAAGCTCCGCCCACTTCAGTTTTACACGAGTAATCCTTTGTCTCTATCTGATTTTCCACTTTAAACGTCGGTAAATGTAGGGACAGCGTAGGGACGCGACAGTAAATCTATTATGCAGTCTTTTGGTCGATTTAATTCATGGATTCTACAGGTTTTTGATTGAGAATCAATTTACACTTAACTTTACACTTAAAATTAAAACTGGATTCTTTTGAAAATATAATATATATATATAATTCTGTGTTCTGCAAAATGCTTGTTTTGTGAGATTACCCGTTCTCAGCTTAAATGATCAGTTTATGGTCTGGTTTGTAGTCTGTAGTCATTACTGCCACCTACGGGACTGGAGGAAAAAAGATGATCTCACACAACATGACAATAAATCAATTTACAATACAAATGATGTACAAATCGTATCGATTCAGCAACCTAGTTATGATTTACTGCTCTACTGATGATGCACGTTCACCTTAGCTAACAATCGACATACAATATATAGACTGTGCAGAAGTCTTGACCTCCCAAATCCCCAGCACCTGTCAAGACTTAGCTCTCGGGCGTTAATTAGACTCAATACTGTGGCAGTGTTTTCCCGTGATGTCTTGAAATTCAGTCAGCTGTAGGTTTAAAAATCAAAACAAGGTTTTAAGTGCCCGTGCTTTCTTTAAACGGCCGAGGTTCGATACTTGTTCTCGGGAAAACTACAAGTTCTCTCTCGCTTTTTCCTCTTCGGTGTTGGCAGGTCTGCATCTCAAATGGTTTTAATAAACACACACACACATTATATTTACATGAGAGATATATGAGATATGATTAGTATGTACGGTACTGTTATTTTATACTTTCTATTTTATAGGAATTGTATTTATGACTCCTGTACATAATTACAGAAACAAACAAAAATGAATAAAGAGGGAATAATTTTTCTAAGAAATAAACCGCTAGTGGTATTTATTTATTTATTTTACTTATTTATTTATTTACTCACTTTATCTACTGTGCGCCTATTTTACAGTTACGCGCCTCTCTTAGCGCCCTGACGACTAATAGCTGTGTTGTAACACGCATTCCAACCCAAAAGATACTAAAACATTTACTAGCTTTTTTTGTTTGTCTGTTTGGCTTTGGTTTTGGCGGGGTCACCGGGGCGACGTTAATGCGCACTTTTTACCTTTTAACGTTAATAACATCATAATTATAACAATGTGATTGCGGTTAAGGGAGGCGGGGCTGTGTGTGTGTGTGTGTGTGTGTGTGTGTGTGTGTGTGTGTGTGTGTGTGTGTGTGTTGTTTTATATTTTTTCACATGGTCATGATGCACTTATAACCAGGTTCTATCTGTGTGTGTGTGTGTGTGTGTGTGTGTGTGTGTGTGTGTGTGTGTGTTGTTTTATATTTTTTCCCCTGGTCATGATGCACTTATAACCAGGTTCTAGCTGTGTGTGTGTGTGTGTGTGTGTGTGTGTGTGTCTCTTGGCTTACGGGTTTAAGGTGGATTTAAAAGAATGTTGCGTTCATTTCAGTGTTCAAAATGATGTCATTCAGTCTCTTTCTTTGCTGACACTAATATCCTTTCTATCTTTTTTTGTTTTCCTTTTTTTTTTGTTTTTTTGTTCCTAACCACCTAGCCGCCACCGGCAACTAACAAATGACCTCTGACCTCTGAACTCTTCACCCAATGATGAGCTGCCCCAAGCCTGCCTGCTGAATCAGATTAACTGGTAATTGCCTTTTGCTAGCCTGTTGGACGCTGAGAAAACCAGAGAGGCACCTGTGACCCCTAACACACACCACAAACCGCAACAAGATCTCAAACGCCTACACACACACACACACACACACACACACACACACACACACACACACACACACACACACACACACACACAAAAAAAA
>JAQMYL010000005.1:28560030-28574118 GCA_030014365.1 Clarias pachynema | reverse complement strand
CCCTCCCCCCCCAAATGACTAATTCATAAACCTTTAAAATCAGGACAAGTTTGAAAGATTTTCCCATTTTTTCCCCCCCTCTTTTTTCTTTTATTAAAACAAAAAAAGAAATCAAAAATAATTCTTATTAGCGCTCATCCAAAATGTGTCCCTCAATTTTCTTTTTTTTCTTTTTTTACATTTTTTTTTTTACACAAAAAAAGTGTCATCCAAGTTCTCAACAAAAAAAAAAAAAACCTAGGATGTGAAAGCCATGTCTGCCTGTTCAAATTGCTTTATACATACATGATTCTATATATAAATATATAAAAAAAAAAAAAAACTAAACAAAAATGAATCTATATCTGTATACAAGTGTAGATAACGTCGCCGCGTATTAAGATGCTGATACGATCAAAATTAGATACTTTTACAGGGTGCTGGAGAAGAAAATATATTTTTGGCAATTTTAGCTTTTTATACTTCACTTGCAGTTGTACAAAAAAAAAACTCAAAAAAAAAAAAAAACAAGGACAAAGTTTGAGTAAAAAGATGATTTTGCTCTTGGCGATGATGAACAGTGTTTTGTTAATTTTTTTATTTTTATTTTTTTCTCCTGGTCTAAGCATTAAAGCGAGAGGAAGTATTAGAAATTTGTAAAAGAGGGACAAAAAAGTGCCTTATTGATGGGTCTCTTTTTTTTCTTTTTCTTTTTCTTTTCCTTGTTTTCTTTTACTTTTTGTTTTTTCTTCTTCCGAGTTACATTGTGTTCGGTAAAACTTGTGCGACACCGGTGCTCAGCACGTAGAGAAGGAGAACACGTGATAAAAGTGTGGAGTTCGATCGATCGTCGCCCAGCTGTGCCACTCAATCTACTCTATGCAAAATAAAAAATAAAAACAAGAGAGATATAGATATAATAAATATATATAAAGAATAGCAGTCATTTGACCAGCTAACTACGTGCCATGATTTGTCTTCCCGAGATTAGGTTAATGTTTCTCTCCCTTTTCTCTCTCTTCCTTCATCCCTCCCTCCTGTTCTTCTCTTTATGCCGTTTGAACAAAAGAGGATTTCCTTGATTTTTCAGTTTCTAATGTCTGTTCTGTATTGTTACTGTTTGAAGCAAACTGCCATTTAAATCTAAAAATCCAGATTTTTTTTCTATTCAAATTTCATGACCTGTTACATTTTTTTTTTCATTATTATTGTTATTATTTAAATAATAAAATTCCTCAGCTGTTTCGGACGCCTCGTTCCTAAGGCCGTGCCAAAAAAAAACATCGCCGGCTCGTATTAAAAGTTCGTCGGCTACTTCAAAGCATTTAAATAATTACAAAACAAACAAAAAAAACTTTAGTGGTATTTCGGATGAAATTCCTCAACTCTATGGCAGCCTGTTTCACTCTCGAGCTGTTACACAAGAAAGGTCACTTTGTTTTTGTTTGTTAGTTTGACGCTCTTTTCCTTTTTTTCCCGTGTGTTTTTTTTTTTTTTTTGTAACGAAATGCAATATCAGACTGGAGGTTTGAGAAGACAGCCCTGACTCAGAAGCAGTATTACGATGATAAATGCCCTCCGCGATGTTACTACATGCTGTCGGTCATGTTGTTTTAAAGATCGATTTAAGTCCATCAGGTCTCTAGAGAAATCTCTTGTATTCTCTCCTGCCTGCCTAATACATGTATAATAATGTAATTTACAATCATTGTTACAGGTTTCTAATGTATTTTTCTAACTTCATTTTATATGTGTATTATAAAATCACTCTTCTGGCTTTTCTTTCTTTTTTTGATGCCCACTACAATTTTTTTTTTTTTTTTTAAACTCACCTCAGTTTTTGCTGTCTCACTCAGAAACTCGAGTCTCTCGTGTTGGGATTGTTGCTTTTCCAACATTTAGATTTTCATTTCCTTTGCCAGTCTCTAGCTTGTTTAACTCATTAGCGACTTAATTTTTTTTTTCTCTTGTCAAGATTTTTACATGCTTGCATTTAGTTTTCATGGTGTATGCTGTTATTTTCTTATTAACTCCTCCCCCTTGCCATTTATTTTAATAAAAATATTCTTAGTAAGAATTTTACTAACTTTGCTGATATTTTTTTTATTTGTCGGTCTTGTGTTTAACCTGTTGAATGAATGTACTACTCTTGACCTGGTTCACGGACTAACACGATAAAAAAAATAAAAAAAAACTATTTATAAAAAAAAAAACGAGATGAAGGAAGCGCACTAACACACTGCACTACAATACACACACTTATAACCTGCTTAGAATTACACTGGATCTTGGTCATGGGCACACACACACTCACTCACACACAAAAAAACCCACACTAACTGGAAAAGTGCACGATCCGGTCCATCCTCACTTTGCTCTGCTGACTCGAACCCACACTTTCTGTCTCGTACAAAACACACACACAAACACGCACATCAACTCAGTTTATGTTGAACTTTTAACTTGAGAGCACTTAAGGCTCTTGGAACAATTACTTAATTAGAATTGAGTTAATTAGAAGTCCTGTTCTGGGAAAATAATCAACTGGGTAAGATCTTTTTATTCCTCTCTTACACTAAAGCAAATTTCTCAACAACATATTAAACTTACTTTCCTCTAAAAATCAACAAGAAGCAGCAAGTTCGTTCCTGTTGTCACTTGCGTTATAGCAGCAGGGGCCTATTTAACCCTGTTATACCTTTTTAAAAAAATTTAGTGTTTGAATGTCTCAAAACAAGTTAGTTTTATGTATATAGCTATAGAAGTCATTCCCTTAGTGTTATTATTATTATTATTATTTTTTTTTAAGTTAAAAAAAAAAACCTCACCTGACAGTTTGAGCTACAGTTTTAACTGCAGGAGCTAAAGGTTGCATAGCGCCTGCCGTCTGAGTCTCTTAGCATATTAAATATTATATAAATGTCAACCATGATACTTTTAATCTTATTTCCACTTTTAGTTTTTAAAAATCCTTTTCTCCCCCCTTTTGAAGGAGTGAAACTTCTTGCGAGTTAAGGAATAACATCTCCAAAGCGACCACTTTAAAATAAACCCATGACGTAAAAACACGACACTTCGTCACAACTGTGCTTCTCTACGATACGACTCGGTAATCAGGAAGCTTTTCATCAGTGGAGTGATAAATAAAACCTGCTCGTCTTTACACACCGGGGCGGATTCTACAGCTGACATACGGAGCGTTCCATCATGACAAATTCTTACAGCTCTGTCAGATTTCACACCGTTTCAAAATTTTCTCAGCAGGACGCCACTTACAGCAAAAATCCCCTCCATTTATCCCAGGTGATTTTAGGTTATTTTTATTTTTTTCCCCCTGCTTTTTGAGTGCGGCGTGCTCTCGCAGGCCGTCGGTGTCGTGGAAGTGCCTTCCGTCAGTGCAGAGTCTATTTCAGCTCCTCGACTGCTGACAATAAATAAATATATATTTTTAAAAAATGAATATAAACAAGCTTGTACTTGCGAGAGCTGCTCGTCTCGTCGCCATGGAGAAAGAACGGTAGTTTCATCAACGTCCAACATGTTTATGAAATATTTTCTTTCTTTTTTTTTTGCCTTACAGCTTTTTTTTCCTGTTCATTTGAAACCTCAAGCACAATTAATAACGCATACTAATTTGTTTCGGTTTGGTTCTCCTAATCCTGACATCAGTTTCTTCCTCTTTTTCCTTAAAAATCTTTAAACTGTTCTCTCACTAATTCACCAGCTGTCTCGACTGACGCACATGCAAACATTAACTTTCATTAATCTGGTTTTTTTGAGAGCCGCTTTAACCCACTGAGTGATACAAATACAGGTTTTAAAGAAATCTTTCACCGTTATGAGTCAATTTCTGAGCTAATGCTGTTTTTTAAAAATAATAATAAAAACGCTCCCTTTAACTCCGCATAAGACTAAGACTTTAGATTGTGATTGTGTTTATGCTAGACTTTTTTTTTTTTGCTTGTTTGTTTATACGATAGAGATATTTTCAGCTTTTGAATGTACAATACAGTATACACAAACCTTTAACTGAGTCGCTTTTTTAATATTGATTAAAAAAAATTAATTTCCATCCTGCGCCATATGGCAACAGTATATTCCTTTATGTTGTTTCTGTAATGTTCTGTAAAAGAAAATAAGCTTCTCTTACTGTATTTTTGTAGCAGCTCCACAATTATTTCTTTACTGGATGGAATTAAGGGATACGAAATTTCAAGCACTGTCATATCGCTCGCTGAAATATAAGGGGGGGGGGTGGTCTGTTATTCTGGGTTTTATAGATTTTCACACACTGAGCCTCATTTATCAGATCATGTGTGAACAAATTTATTTGTGAAGCTTTTATTTACAAGAATATTTACACAAAAAATTGAGAAATTCCTCCATTGATTGAGATGTTACCCAAAGTTTTCAGTTCTAAATTTGTGGAAATTTACATACAAGACGATTCAGTAATTTATAGAAGCCCTGAATTGTATTGTTTGGGTTTTTCCCCCCATAGTCATAATTTTTGAGGTAGTATCTTGATATTTTTTACTTACGAGATACTGAGTGTATAAAATAATGACTCTGATTAAGCCATAGTAACGAGATACTGAATCAAAATGAGATCCTGAGTAAAAATAAATTTACTAAATCGAAAGCATGAGATATAATTCAAAATAAAGATATAAAGTCAAAATAATGACTTGGTATTTCAAAATATTGTGATGCACAAGAACTCTGAAAGACTGAGATGTTGGTATCCTGTCTTTCATTAGTATAAATTTATGTACAAGAAGATTTACTAACGTACGGATGCCCCGAACCTAATGGTGCTCGCGGGTTGGTTGGTTGGTTGGTTTGTCACTTTTTTGATTCGGTATCTGGCTTTTCTGAATTGCAAGAAATTTAGTTAAACAATAATGAGATACCAAATGAAACTTGAGGTACATGTCAAAATACAGGCTAAATCAATAATGAGATTCAAGTTCAAGTGGTGGATGTAAAAAAAAAAAAAAAAAAAATTGCACGAGACTGATAAACGAGGCCCGTTGATTCTCCTGCTACAGAACGTCAGTGTTTAAAGAATGTTGATTTAAAAATTTGTTCTAAAATTCTAAAAAGGGAAAAATAAGTATTTCTGCATACAGCACGCTTTCGCTGTCTTATGCTTTGAGCTGAAACCGAGGCGTTGTTTCAGAAAGTTATCGGACCATAAAGTGCCTTCAGTGGCTGTTCCATTCGACAGTCAGTAGCTTCATACGATCCGTACGCTAAACATAGACCTCTAAAAGGGAAGCGCTGCCTTTTAATCTGCTTTTTTTAATCATCAGATGTGAAAACATTCCTCCTTGGACTGCAAACTCTAGTGCTTCTGCCAACGCGGCACTCAGGGGGTTAAAGACAAACTACTACTACTACTACTACCAAATCTTTAAAAAATAAATAAATAAATAAATGTAAAAAAAGCGTATTTTTGAAAAGAAAAAAAAATCTGGGCATAATAATCTACTGGAGCTTTTACTTTGGTTTTTGTTTTTTTAAATTTTTTTATAATTAATGCATTTTTTGTTTTCTTTCTTTCTCATCCTTTGTATGATGTTTGAAGTCCAAACGTGGAAAGCGATAAAGGTGCACTAAATCGCTGATTTTTTTTTTCTTTGTGTTCTAAGACAGTATGTAAAGTTATTTTTTAATCTGTGTTGTTGCCTTGTTTTATAAATAGAAAATAAATGAGGTTAGGGGAAAAAAATGTACAACGTGATATGTTGCTCACGCTGGTGGATAAAAAAATAAATAAAAGAATACTGTGATGTGTGCAATAAAGTATTTACAACTGGATTCTGTGGTTGCTGTATTTTGGAGTTCTCAGACTGCAGTTTGGGAAGAACTTTTTCATAAATCTGGAAGGTAAGGACTTTATTCGGATATGATTTCATATAGCGGGTGGAAATATTCCGCACATTCCACATTATTTAAAAATGTATATATATTTATTTTAGTTTCATGGTATTGTGACTGTATATTTGTAGTTTTTATATTTTACATTTTCTACTTTTTCTAGTGCAATTTGCCTTTTATGTTTTTATTCTATTTCATCTTTCCTTATTTCTAGGTCACAAACAGTCATATGAGCGTTTCACTGCATATACTGTATATGTATATGGTTGTGTACATGACGATTACAATTTGATTCCTGAATCTAGTTTAAAACATTACATTAACACCTTTAGTCTTAACCAGATACCGGGTTCTGCCTGAAAAAAAAAATTGCAGGGCAACAATTATTCATATTTCTATTTGTTTAATAATCAGGTGTATCAGGTTACGTCTCTAGTAGGCGCTATTTTGGTCTATTTATTGGAGTTTCCACAAACAGTGAACACTTAGGCAAAGTCAACATTGTGTAGAGTATTTTATCGGGATTACAAAAGTCAAGCTTGGATAACAAACCTGTAATAAGTGGTTGTGTTGCCTGTCTGTAAGGCAGAGGACATATTTAGGGTCACTGCCTGTCGTCTCATGTCCTTGGTGTCAGTAGACACTTTTATTTGCAACTCCTCCAGTCGTCATGTGAGGAAACCTACCACATTAATTTATATGTTATTTAAATTCATTATTTTTCCTCTGTCTTAAAATGGTTTAGAAATTGGGCATAGAGTGTCTGATCGACCCTAAGTCACCTGTCCGAGCCCTCCTGCGTACATGAGCTCTCAGGCCTTCATGGGTTCTTAATGTCGCTCTGATTTACAAGGGACAATGAGTCTCCCGTCCCACCCAGAAAAAAACACCTCTAATATAGGTTGTAATAATATCTTGTTTAAATACATTTTTACAGCGTTTGGCAGACAGTCTTATCCAGGACGACTTATATTTTTATCTCAATACACATCTGAGCAGTTACTCAAGGGTCCAACAGGATCAATGCCTTAACCAAGCTTAATCATTATATTATTCTCCAACCTGTCTGTTACTTACGGTGGCCCAAAAGTTCAAAACACTAACAGTCCAATCCAACAGTAATATTAAAAAACACTTACTAAAAGCTTACTAAAAATCAGTTTTAAAACAACAAAATGCAAACAAAAAAAACACAACAAAACAGCAAAAGTGAAAACGCAGAGAAAATTACCAAATAAAAGTGAAAATAACATCAAACATAACATAAAAAGCGCAGCGACATTAAGTTGACTACAGCAAGCCACGTCCGATTAGAAACAAACACACGATGTTCAGTAAGGACCCGACACATTTTGTGTTAACATCGTGCTTTGGAATTTGCTGATGTGTGTTTTTAAGTTTGTTGTGTTAATTGTTGATTTTTTTGTTTTCAAAATAGCTATTTTTTAAATTTGTTTTAGTTTTTGTCAGAATAGCTTTTTTCAAATTAGCTGTGGTTTTCAAATTTGCCTTTTATTGTAGTTTTAGTTTTGTTTTTTGTTTTTTATTTCGAATTTGATTTCGTGTTTTTGTTTTGTTAAAGTATTTTACACTTTGGGTCACTTTAGTTACTTTACTGCTCAAACTAGAAACACTAAACCTGCCACTATACACTGACATTTAATCGTTTCTGAACTGGTTAACCTTTTTACACTTCTCTTCATTCCTAATATTTTTTGAGCTATTCATTTTTGTTGCTCTCTTCATGTTTCACATAGAAATTATACAGGACCTTAACTGCATTTCATAATAATTTAGAATTATGATTGTTTCATCAAATTCCAATTTTATTTGTCACGTACACAACCATACACAGTATGATGTGCAGTGAACAAAGCTTATACATCTGGACTTGACCTAAAAAGAAAGATTCCTCCACAATTAAATAAATAGCAATAAATTAAATAAACAAAAAAGAAAGAATTTTAAACAATTATATTGGGCTGAAAATTTACAATATTCACAAGTTACCAAAATAAAATGGAATTAAAATGGAGTATACATTATGCAGGATTGACGGTCAGAAATAAATGTCGGTTATTCCAGAGTAAAACCGGAAGTGTAGTTTGTGTCTCATTGATATTGTTTATGAATCATTTAAAATATGTAAAATAAACACAAGTAGTGTGTTCTTAATAACAACTTACACTGATGACCTAAAGTATTGAGACAAAAGTGAAATTCGGTGTTTTAAGGACATTTTTAAAAATGATTATTAAAATAAGAAGAGTTTGTTATTTATTTATGAAATTGCTATAAAAATTTGAAGATCATTTAGAACAAAATTGTTTGTTCTTTAAAACCTGCTGGGTATAGAGTCAGAAAGACGTCTGCGGTGCTCTGGTGTCAGTCGCTCAATCGCTCCGCGCCTGCTCGATCTCCATCTGAAGATCATCTAGAGGAATGAATTTGTGAGAGAAGTTCACAGTCCACTTGAGGATTCCAGAGTTTTATCCATGTTTATGCAGAACTGGAAACCCCGACTTCAGAGAGTTAAAGTCCTGACTCATGCACTGTTTGTTCCAGTCATTAACTAAACCAGCTGATTCTAATTAACACAACTCTTCAGCCAGATAGACTCGAACTACATTAATGACATCACCGGTTTTGTGCTCAGGGAGGATTACAATACATGGCTTTTCACTTTTGTACTGTAGGATCTTGTATAGGACAGAGTACATTGTCATAATACTTTTGGCCACACATATATTTTAGGTGAATAAATTTTAAACCCAAAGGATTAAACCTAACATTCTGTATTAGTCATTCGTGAAATGTTGTGGAAAAATGGAAGATTTTAGCTTGTTCACTCAAACCTGTTACCTGTGAAAGTATTTGTAGCGTCGCAAATATCACAAGTTAAACAGGAAGTTGCATCATTCAAATTTCTCAGGGAGAAATCTCACGGAGAAGAAAAGTAAATTCACTCATTCAGGGTAGAGTTTATTTCTCCACAGAAGTTGAGAACGGAGGAGAGTGTGAGGAGGAGCGAGGACGCACGGGTTTCTTAAATTCAATGTTGAAAGATTTTAAATTTTTTTATTTTTTTAACCCTCTGGGGGCTGAGGGTTCGCATCTTATATTTGTGTAAATGTAAAATATTCCAATGTCGTAGCTAATGCATTTTTATGTATTTACATAGAGCACAAACTGCGCTTATGCACTTATATGGCTGATGTAAATATCTCAGAATCATGTGCAACTCTTAAGGTTTGGTCAAAATACACATTTCAGAAAATGCAATTTAGAACTTGAGTGGAAAAACCGTGAAAACACAAAACAGACAAAACATCGCAAATTGTTTTAAACACAGAACTGTGTGTGTGAAAGTCTTGTGTGTGTGAACATTTTTAACCTTACTTAGTTAAAAAATAGTATTAATTTGGCATTAACTGTTTTGGAAAGAAACTCGTCTAGCACTCGTACACATTTTTTTTCATTTTATTTACAAAAACAGGTCAAGAAGAAGAGAAAAAAGTGCTGAATGTCAACATCGTTGACCCAAAAGGTTTAAATACAGTCCAAACTTTTAATGCAAACATTGTCATGATTGAAATCGAAATCGCGCGGTGTCTCGACATACGAACGCCTCAGGAAGTTTTTGATGAACTGAAATTTTGCACGCTGTGGTCCTCGGCATGCGAGCGAACAAACCGAGCCGAACCAAACGTCGACTAAGTTGCGCGTACGTCCGGGAGCTGTTCAAAAGCCAAGGCGGAGCGAGTTTACTTATCAGGTTTAATGTCTGTTTATTTCATATTTTACTTCATTTATGTGTCTTTTCTAAATGTTTTTATTGTTTTAATATGCAAAAATATGATTATAGTGTTGGTAATATTGCTAATATTTTTGGGAGGTTGGAACGGATTATCTGCATTTACATTATTTCCTATGGGACAATGTGTTTCACAATACGAGGTTAAGAACTCGCCTCTAGAACAGATTAAATCTGTATGCTTAGCTCCACTGTAATATAAAAATGTTTCTAGTAGATTTTCTATTTTAAAATTAACCAAACCAACAACACATGAACTGCGTTCAGATCACCGGAACTCTTCCACACCTGAGACTGATTACAGACGCGTATGAAAGAGACTCACAGCGGCGTGTCTCTAATGTTGTTATCAAGCCTTTAAAATTTGTGTGATTTTTTTTTTTTTCTTTCTCCGAATCCTGACCCGGTTCATAACCGTCACTCGCCCGACTCTCGCCCCATTTCACTGATTTGGACTCTAGATCGCCCCCGTGTGTTTGGAGTAACCTTCTGCGCTTTATAACATTCACACACATTAACAGCACTCTCGTCCTCTGAGACTTGATCTTGCTCTTATTATTGGCCGAAAGCTTTTTCCAAATTTTATTCCATATTTCTAGGAGCAAAGTTTCTCCCAATAGAACAAGAAAGAAAAAAAGACGAAAAAGCTTTGAAACAGTTAAAAGCAGAAAATCAGGCTTGTGATGGATTAGTAGTGATTTCTGCAGAAGAAATATTCCGTACATTTGTACATATTCAAGACCTTTCTTTTCACTTTCGCTAATTTATGTTTCTATTGTCTGAAACGACGCAGGATGACGCGTAGCTGCTTTAAACTGATGGAAATTCTTCGTAATCGCTTTCAGCACGGCTGCGTTTAAAACTGAACTGAATAAGGAGACGAAAGTGGGGTTCACTTTCTTCTTCTCTAATCTCTCTCTCTCTCTCTGTGGAAGTAAGGGCATGTGGCATAGATGGTTCGAGTGTGTGTGTGTGTGTGTGTCGGAAGCCATCCTTGCTCTTGGTGTGAAAAGGATGAAAGGAGCGTTTGTTGCAAACGGCAGCTGGAAGCTTTGAGAAAGTGGAGGAGAGACGAGCGGTGTCGAAAGTGACAAATGAAGCCAGTTGCTGTAGAATGAATCAGGGCTGTTCAGCAGAGCACAGCTGTGTGTGTTGGACCGTACAGAATAAGCCTGTGTGTGTGTGTGAGAGAGAGAGAGAGAGAGAGAGAGATGTGCTGTTTGATGAATAGTGTGAACTGTGCTTGCAGAGACACCTGGGTTGTCAGGCTTTGAGAGTAAACTAGAGTGTGTGTGTGTATTTGTGGCTTTGCATGAGTGTGTGTGCTTGTGTGTGTATTTGATTAGTTTGCATCAGTGTGTGTGTGTGTGAGAGAGAGAGAGAAACTTGTTTCCGGTTAGTTTGTAGTAACCTTCCACTCATTTCATCTCCTGATGTGTCACATTCGCACCTGAACACACACACACACACACACACACACACACACACACACTCCTTTCATGGGAATTCTCTGAACCTATTTAACTCACAAATGAGCGATATCAAAGTTTCACAAATCTGTTTATTGTTAATCTCACTTCAGTTGTGGATTTCACTCACTCATTCATCGTCTCGCCACTTTATCCTGTATTCATGGTCGCGGGGGGGCCTGGAGCTCATCCCAGGAGGTGTAGGACACGAGGCGGGGTACAGGGTGCCAATACTTTGTTATTATCATAACCTGCATATCTTTGGACTGTGGGAGGAAACTCACCAAGCACGGGGGAGAACATGCAAACCTCATACTCACAGAGACGGGAATCGAACCCGGACCCTGGTGGTGCAAGGCGACGGTGCTAACCACTACACTATCACAATTAGGATTTTATTTATAGGACTTTCTCCTGCATTTGATTGATTAAAAAAAAAACCTCTTCGTCTGATTGATTGATGCTGGAGGAGGAATTAGTGATGTTTAGTGCTGATTGCTCTCTGGAGATTCAGGTCTTCGCTTATAATCAGGATGTAATCAGACTTCTTGTGGCTCTTTGTTGATTGGTCCGTGTGCCAGACTCTCTCTATTTTGTAAAAAAAATAATAATAATAATAATAATACAACCAGACATTAGTGTTAGGTGTTTACATGATCCTGTACCAGATGTAACGTACGGTGCTGATCACTTCTATTCAACTTTACACACAAAGTGTGTCACACACTCGTCCTACACGAGACCAACAGCTCACACGGCCCAAGAATACACACTTTTATCTTCAAACAAAACCTGAACGCTTAACCCGCACTATATATAAAATCGTTTGTGTGCGAAAGAGAGTGAAATGAGGTAGGCGGGGCTAGACATTCTCCAATCTCTTCTTCCTGTCAATCACAGTAGATCGTGACGGGCATCAGTGAGTTCATGCGTGTGAAGGACGACAGATAGCGTGAATTAAGCTGCCTCGTGACTCACTAATAACTTTTCATGGAAACCCTGCAAATTTTTATGGCTTTTTTTGTGCCAATATATAATTTAAACGCTAAACAATTAAGAACAATATAATTTACCGAATTTTGTAACATAAATATAAACGTAAATTCAACAATATTTTCATATAAACTATAATACTGTATAAGTTTTTTGTACTGTAGATGAAAACGCGGCTCGGGATGGTGAATTATTACCGTATTTACACTACAGTATTTATACCAAAGAAACCGCGCTCACATGAATTACAGTACATTCAGGGGTAACATCTGGATTTTACATTCTAGCACTGCGGGAGACACGGCAGTGTACAGTACTGTACAGTACACGGGTTTACCTTTACATTCTTTATTTTAAAGGTAATTTATTTATTAAGCTGAGTTTGAAATGAAATTAAAGAGTTTTGGTAACAAGTTTAAACATTAAAAATAGGCATTTTTTGACCACATCCAAAATTTGTGTGTTTTTTCCCCCCACAATTCGTGGGTGCTCTAGGAACGTGACCTCTGCAAAGTTGGATCAGGCCGGTGATTAGTATACTGCTGATGCTGAGGGGTTGGAACAGACGAGAGGGGAAATGAGGACGCTGCCGAGGTTGTTACATAAACTGCCAGTTTTTAAATTGTATCTTTAGGCACTTTGCAGCCTGTCGCAGTAAAACATTTGTTCACGTTTCTTTCATTTAATCTACATTATTTTATTTCATTTAAATTGAAGAAATGAGGGAGTGTCAAGGGTTTTGCACAGAACTGTAGAGCTTTAGAAGATATATAACATTTACAGTATATACAGTATGGTAATGCCTCATCTTTATGAAACACTAGCTGAAGTACCTGGGTAAAGATTGTACAGAAATATAATTTATAGCTAAAAATAATCTGATCACCTTATTAGCTATGATCAGATCATATATATTATTATTTCAAGCTGATTTCTGGTCCTGCAGTTTACGAAACGTAGAGATATCACTGAAAGTGCGAGTTCTGAACCAATGTACAGATAAATACATTTATATAAATAAAGAAAGATTTTTTTTATTATAGATTAAAACAATGTGGAAATGTTATAATTTGATTTCTAATCTTGTCTATATTTGCTGTTTCCTGCAGCAAATATCAATGTTAATGTTAAATGCAAATTATTTAATATCATATTAATATATTGGACTTGTGAGTGTCATATAATCAAAAGGTCATGGGTTTAAATCGCAGGATCCCCAAACAGCCACTGCGGGACTCTTAACCCTCACCTGCTCAGTCGTATAATTAAAATAAATTAAACTCCGGTGGCAACATTTCCAGTTTAAGCCTTGTGTTCTTTACTATACATGGAATATAGAATACTGTAGATACTAGACGTTCTTCTGGAACTTCACTTGGTCTCTGCTGAATTGGGAGGTTTTCAAAAAACACAAAGCGGACTCGTATGTAAGCACTGAACAAAGCAGAATATCTTGCAAGCTAGCATGTCTCTGAACACTGAGGTGTTTTTCTCAGCAGTAATACTGTATACAGGAGATCAATGCAGTTCTACACCGACACCCTTAGGGCCTCCGAGGCATTTAGACGAAGATCTAAGGATTAAAAATGTTGTAGTCTGTAATTTTGAGATGCTCAACATGCTGCAAGTATCGTATCTTCTAAACTTTAGAGCAGAACTACTGTATGTAGTGTATCAACAACATGAATGTAAACTACTGGGCTCGTATTCACGGAGCTTCTTAAGCCTAAAAGTTGCTTCTACTGACGAAATTCTTCGTCTAGTGAGAGAATTCTTAGAATTATGACATTTCCCCTTCAATTTAGGACTAAATCTTAGCAAAGATAAAAATGATTCACTTAACATCTAAAAACAGCTCCAAAGATAAAATTGATTAAGAGTAGAGAGGAGGACTTTTAAGAGGCTTAAGAGTTTCTATAGCAGAGGACAAAATGGCAGAAAGAAGAAATA
>JAQMYL010000005.1:28522698-28534125 GCA_030014365.1 Clarias pachynema | reverse complement strand
TAAATTAGCATGTTTGTTTTGGCATCGGTCCAGATTTAACCGTATTTGGGTCCGGATGCGGACCGGAGTCCGCCTATCGAGTACCCCGGGACTAGACTATATGGACAAAAGTATTTGTCCAAACCTGCAATGACATTGAATTCAAATACACACACTTCAATATGGAGTCGGACCCCCTTTCCTTTTGCAGCTCTAACAGCTTCCACTCTTCTTGAAAGGCCGTCCACAAGATGTTGGAGTGTTTCTGTGTGAATTTGTGTCCATTCATTCTGCAGAGCGTTTATGAAATCAGGCACTGATGTTGGACGAGAAGGCCTGGCTCACAATCTCCATTCCAGTTCTACCCAAAGGTGCTCGATGGTGTTGAGGTCAGGGCCGGTCGAGTTCTTCCACAACAAACTCATCAAACCATGTCTTTATAGTCCACGCTTTGTGCATTGGGGCGGAGTCATGTTGGAATAGAAAAGCGCTTAAGATTGAGACCTGAATTCAACCATTAACAGGTTTGGACAAATAGAGTATCTTAAGAAACATTAGATGCACACACAAACACTTAATAAAATCTAAACCAATTTAAAAATACAACTTCAATGTCATAATTGTTTCAGCAAAGTTGTCTAATTTGAACCCAAGTCTAAATAGAGATACCATTAAACCCCTATTGGATACTAATATTTATGCATATGACATCAACTATTATTACTATAATTAGTACAACCTGACTTATTATAATAATTCTGATAACAAGGCACCTCACGCATCATTACAATGATGGACTACAACCTAGTCTCAAAAAATGACATGCTTATTTGCATCACTAAATTGCTACATATCAACATTGTATCACAAGCACGTCAGCAACGAAATTAAAATTCACTCGAACGCTCTGTTCGCCACCGACATCACTTATCCGTGTCCAACTCTACACCTCTACACGTTGTTAATTAATACTTTAATATATCTTTTAATCACATCGATCTCACCGCAGGTTTACGAGAACGTGCTGCAGATAAGTTAGTAAGAGAATTCGTTAAACGTGTATCCGACTTGGAATATACAGTAGTTTCCAAGCTACGTGACAAAACGACAGGATTAAGAGTGATTCCTCTGATACAATCCTTTTAGCCTGAGATTAACGCTTATCTGCATGAGAGGGACCAGTGGATAAATTTAATCCATGAATTCCCCGTGCACTCGGTGAGTTTTTTGTCTTCTGTTCTTAGCTGCACTCTGGCCTGGATTTCCAATGGCGGAATATCTCGAAGGGGAAGAAGAAGAAAAAAAAAAGAAAAGATGGACGCAGGGCACTCAGGCTTTACAGAGACCTATTCAGTGTAGCATAAAAAAGCTTTCATTCTCCTCATATGCTTTTTATCAAGGCCCGGGAATGGCTTTGCCTATTGTGAGGCCATCATCTGAAATGCTACAAGACAAGGAAGTTCTGTTTATGAAATACTTATCATCCTTAAATGCCTCTGGACCCTCTGGCACAAAGTCGATAAAAGCGACCGTACAAAGGGCTGCTTCTGTGTCGTCCCAAAAAAACAATGAAAACGCTAAAGATATTTCTCATCTGCCAGAAAAAAAACAAGGATTTACAAATTAGTCTCCGATGACTTATACGGTTTAAATCATAACTCTAGGAATGCAATAACACCGTGCGTCCCATAGTACATTTCAGGATTTTCTAAACAAGGCTTTAAAAAAAAGGAAGCATTGGAAGCATTGGTAAGCTCATCATTGCTCTGCCTGATGATCATAATCCCATATATATAGTCGTGATTTTCCAGTTTACACTCCCCAGGTTCAGATCACGGTGCATTAACACTAGCGTCAATCAAAATCAACATATGAATGAAAGTGTGCATGATGCATGGTTATTTCTCTGAAAGGAATTATTATTAAAATGATCAAACGCCCTAGGGTATCATCATTTCCAGTTTGTTTGTTTCTTTCCCCGCTCCCATAGTGAATCTCTGTGCAATCAGTGAAAAAAAAAAACAAGTGGCACATATCGCATTTAAAAATGTACGATTTTTGTCAGATATGACAAATTCAGACATGTTAAATTATCTCTTATAAATAAGTGGATTCATTCCTTTTCCCCAAGACATGATCTGCATGAAAGTGGTTGGAAGAACCTGCGATTACATTCTAGCATAAAATGAGCATCACTTTTTTTTTTTTATGTAATAATTTATTAATGTATTTATCTATTACTATAGATAGATAAATAGATAGATATATTGATCCATCTGAATATGTAACATTTTAAGTACGATAATAATTTTACTAAAATAAAAATAAGACTGATGAATATTTTAAGGTGTATATCACATATTGAAAATGTAACTGACCGACAAGTTTTTGTTTTTTCCCACCATGCATTTCACATTAGATGACAACACTGTTTCAGCGTTGTTTGCTAAAACCATTTCAGTTTTGTAGGTCACTGAATGATTCCTATCATTCAAAAAGGCATTTTAGAGAAAATATTGAAAATAAGTGGTTTCCTAGTAAGTCCTCCCTAATTTATTTGTATTCAATTCCCACCCGTCACTATGGGGCTCACACATTAAGGCTACTACTACTGTACCAGACAGCTTCCTCTGAACCACGTGACACCAGCCGATCACATCTTTTCAAACTGCAATTGCTCACACACCGCTGGGGGCGGAGTAACACGCTTGGAAGACAGCACTATCTGTTCCTTCTGCTTGCGTGATTGACTGTAGAGCCGTGATTAATGTTGAGTGCTAAGTGCCTCCCGTCCCGCCCCGCTGATAGAGCTCGGCCAATCAGCTCTCTCTAGTCCCTCAGCTGCGGGAAGCTACAGCATCACCCGGGAATCGAACACTGTTATGGATTCTGTCATAATTCCGTCTGCCAATAAAATTGAGAGTAGAGAAGATAAAAACAGTCAGATCATCTGTGAACTCCGCCTTTACATACGCTTATTTGTTATCATTTGTAAAGTCTAGTTTTATTGGTGGCTTATTGTTGAAAATTTACGTTTTCAATAACACATGCATAGGCAGTAGTGATTTATCATATATACGTAGCTCTCAGAAATGGTTGGTGGCTCAAATAGTTAAGGTTCTGGGTAACTGATTGCGAGGTCGGGGGTTCATGCCCCAGCACAGCCAATCTGGTGAGCCCTTGATCAAGGCCATTAACCCTATCTGCTCCAGGGGGCGCTATATCCTGGCTGACTTCTTAACAGGGATATGTGAAGGGGGAAAATATCATTGTGCGATAAGTTTGTTGTTGTTAGTCTTTTGGGTGTTCCCGTTGAGCGGTCGCGACAACAGACCATCCAATTCACACAGACATGTTTTGAGCTGGATGTTGTTCCTATTTTATCCAGGCTTGGGACCGGCACTGAACCCAGTGGCTGGGGTTTGGGCATTGGGTGGGAATCGAACCTGAGCCTTCTGCATGGCAGGCAAGAAACCTACCACTGAGCATTGCATTGTGCTAAAAGGTACATGTTTAGAGTATTGAATTATAATCTATATTGTTTATAAAATTTAGAAGGTTGAAAAAAGTTTCAGAAGCACTGGATGGATAGTTTGCGCTGGATAGTTCTTCATCTAGATTCATAGTGTTTGTGGAGACCTGACCATCACACCTGCATGTGGAAGCACACAACTGTATATAGAATGTCTTAGCATGCTGTCGCATTAACATTTCTCTTTACTGGAACGTAAAGACCCAAACCTGCTCCAGCATGACATGGTGCCTGCTCTCCATAAAGAACTGGGTTGAAGAAGTTGAACTGGTATGTTGTCAAGAAGTTCGAACAACAACAGATCGAATACAACGCTGTTAACAATTATAAAACCTGCGGGCACCGTTCAGTTTAAAGACCTCACGATGATATTAAGTCGAACTGTTCTGGAAAGCAAAGAAAGATACGCAACATTATGTTTATCATCTACAGGGATGGATAAATTCATTATGTAATGGCAGGTGAAAGCTCCAGCGTGTCACATTGTGTTGCCTGGAAACCTAAAGTGATTTACTCTTAATGTATGATGAGCTAGTCATTTTTTAAACACATTAATGAAAATAAATGAATACTCAACTGAATATGAAGATATATGTGTACATCCATAATACATAACACTTTCCTGCCATGCCTTTACTTTGGCACTACACTCTTTGATATTTTGCTCGACACCATTTCCAGATCCTGTGTGGTGCTGATGCATTAAAATCAGTCAATATGTTTGTCTTTTTCTTTATCTGGCTGGTGAATAGAATAAAAGGAGCACTTTTCTCTGACTGATAATTACACCCTGTTCATCAGCAACTAAATAAAAAGATGTGACACACACACACACATACAAAAAGAACTAATAGCCAGGATATAAGAGGACTGTACCAAAAGTAATGCAAAATCAGGCGTGATGTTTTTATTCATTGAAATAGGTGGGTCAAATCGGACAAATTTCACAGACGGTGTGGTTTGTCTTCCATGCTGGTTTTCTTTAAAACCTCCTGCCTTCTTTAAACCTCTACATCCATCTGTGCACACGGCTCTTGTCAATGGTGTCGTCTCCGTAACCGTTTGTCAACTGAGACAAAGCAGATTTTCAAAGAGGATTCGAGAATTGGCTTCAACGATGGTGCAAATGCACGGCTTGTGATGGAGACAACGTCAAGTGGTGCTTTTGTATAAGGGGAGGATTTACTCTCATGTCATCGTGTGCGATTTAAACCATTTGCGCCAGCTAGTAAAAAGGTGACGCCCACTTTTGCATTTCTTTCAGTACAACCCTTGAACAGTCTCCTGGAGGTCCAGTGGGTGAGTTTGTTTAGGTGTTGGTGAATTACGAACTCGGCTGGACCGTGGGCCTATAGGACTGAAGTAGATCCCTATGGTAGATCCTTGTGGTAGGCGTTTGGGAGAGAGATTTCTCCACGTCTGATCTAAGAAGTGTATCAGATAACAGAAGCCTGAAGAAGCATCAGATTCCTGTGCTGGTTGGAGTCCAGCACAAATCACTTTCACTCATCATCTGAACCTCTTTATCCTGTATACAGGGTCATGCCCATCTCAGGAGACCTAGGACAAGAGGCGGGGTACACCCCCCCATTGCAGGGCACACACACACACTCATTCACACAGTATGAGCAATTTGGGAACGCCAATTAGCCTAATCTGCATGTCTTTGGACTGTGGGAGGAAACGCACCAAGCATGGGGAGAACATGCAAACTCCATGCACACAGACCCCGAGGCGGGAATCGAACTCGGTCCCTGGTGGTGCAGGGCAAACTGTGCTAACCGCCACTACGTCACCATCCAGCACAAATGTGTAACATAATTGTATAATTATAGACTTATTCATTTTAAATGAATAAATAAATAAATAAATCAGGTAGACTCTTTGAAGTCGATTATTTTCTCGCATATTTTTTTTTGACTCTACAAATTCTTTCAGACTGCAGACATTTAAAAGATGCAGACAATAAAGACTAGACAGGAATTGAAAAAAAATGAAAAAGAAATATATTAGAAACCAGGATTTGAATTTTGTTTTGCCTGGCTCTTCACCTCGTTTCTCCTCCAGTTAGCAAGAGCACGTCTAAAGAAATTTAGCTTTAATTGCATCTGAAAAAGAAAAAGTGCCATTAAGGTTCTTTAAAATTTAAAAAACAATGAAAAAAACCTCTCGCACTGTCACCATTTCGATTGGCCAGCTGATGAAAGTGGCTCTTTAAATAGAACAACAAGCCTCCTTTCTCCGAGCCTTTAAAGCTCTTCAGGGAACGAAAGAGTGAGAAGAAAGGACTCCAGCAATACCTGTCACATGCACTGAAACCATCAGAGCAGGGACGTGAATACCAGCAATCAGTGCCTTATTCATCAGAGCTGGCTTGCTTTTCTCCCCCTCCTCCCTCACACGCTCGAAGAGGCACAGTGTAATTACCGGGACACTGGCAGGAAGCAATGCAATAATTTCCCCCCAATTTAGGAACCGCCTGGCAGCAGCCTGCAATTCCACTCCCTTTAGCTTTATGTTAATGCATCTGAGCAGAACATACTCTTCAAGTAACCGCACATCTCTCTCTCTCTCTCTCTCTCTCTCTCTCTCTCTCTCTCTCTCTCTCTGTGGTGTAGGGCTCTGATTGCCCTTTTAAGGGCTATAATCAAGTTGCATTTCATCTGGATTTTTTTTTTTGTTACATCAAGGAATTGTAGACAGGACTTTTTTTTATTTTTCTTTGTGGCATATTGGATAAATGGGTGACGGCCAATCACAGCTTTAACTTTACAACTTTTATAACTTTTTTAAAAAAATTTTTTTTAGCATTGGTGTTTCTAAGATAACTAGCTTGTAGAAGAAAAAAAAATTAAACCACAGAAATAAAACCATTTAAATGGTATATTCTGACATGTAAGCTCTAAGGCTTTGAGCCCTTGTGCTGGCCATTAGAGTGGGATTGTGGATTTAAAAAAAAATAAAAAATTACTTTCCGCCGAATGCTTAATTTAAGAAACGTTCTAAAAACCCAATTTAAGAAGTTTCTAGAAGTTCTGCTTGAGCTACATCTAAGGACGAGTTCTAGGAGCCGTATTGATGACGTTCTCTACACATCTGGAAGGCTGTTAGATCAGCTTTATTACTACCAGAGCTGTGGGTTATTCTATTTTATTATTATAATTTTTATAAAAACAGCTCTGACAGAACATCTACACTTTACTAGTACTGAGTTGGACTCCCTTTGGCTTCAGAACCGCCTTAATTCTTTATGGCATTCCTTAGAGATTTCACTCCATATTGACGTGAGAGCATCACGCAGTCGCTACAGATTTGCCAGCTGCACGTCCATGATTCAAGTCTCCCGTTCCACCACGTCCCAAAAGTGCTCCCTTGGATTGAGATCAGGTGACTGTGGAGTACAGTGATGTCACTCTCATGTTCATGATACATGGCAGTATGGATCCATGCTTTCATGTTGTTTACACCAAATTCTGACCACCTGAATGTCTGATCCAGACTCATCAGACCAGGCGTCATTTTTCCAATCTTCTCTTGTCTGATGTGATGGTGATCCCATGTGACCTGTAGCCTCAGTTTCCTGTTCTTAGCTGACAGGAGTGACTCCCGGTGTGGTCTTCTGCTGCTGTAGCACATCTGCTTCAAGGTTTGATGTGTTGTGAGTTTAGAGATGTTCTTCAGCAAACCTCTGGTGTAACAAGATGATTTGAGTTCCTGGTTCCTTTCTATCAGTCGAACCAGTCTGTCCATTCTCCTCTGACCTCTGGCATCAACAAGGCATTTTCACCCAGAGACCTGCCCTCACTGGGTATTCCTCTTTTTTACACTCCGTCAACCTAGAGATGACTAGAGTTTCGGGAATACTCAAACCAGCCCGTCGTGCACCCTAACCCTAACCAGGCCATGCTCAGAGTCATTTAAATCACTTTTCTTCCCCATCCTGATGCTCGGTTTGAACTTCAGCAGATTGTCTTGACCAGGTCTACATGCCTAATTGAATTGAGCTGCTGCCATGTGATTGGCTAATTGGATATTTGCGGTAAAGAGAAGTTGAATAGATGAGTTCATGAAGTTTGCAGTGACATTATTGGAAACTCGCTATTTAGGAAAGAGGAAAGACGCTTTTCCCTAGATGTTTCATATTACATAAATTGTAAGGGGGAAAAACAGATCATCTGCATGAATGTCGTTGGTATATACTGTACATATACGTATGTCGTTAGAATTAACAAACCTCTGACAAGTAAGTGGGCGGAGACATATCACCATAACAAACTCAAACAGGTACAAACACCAATGGAATGTGTTTGTTGTCATGGGAACCTTAACACAGAAGAGGAATCTGTGAAAATGGAAGAAATAATTTATGATAGTGGTAACTTTGGATGTATTCATGTACTGTATCTGGTAGCTGAATTGTATCCTATGAAAAATTAAAACGTTCAAAAGTTCTACTTGTGAAACTGAGTCTCGACTTAACCAGATGGCAACGTTAATCACACTTGTCCAACAATATCCTGTGGCGTTCCTTCTAACTAGTTTGTTTTGTACAGACGTGACTGTGTTTTTTCCCTAAAGGCACATGGAAAGATGCGTTTTTAATTATGTTATAACAATCAAATTAGCATACGATAAATGTAAATGTGTACAGTAGCAATAGATCCAGATTCCTTCACTGGCAGAAGAGTTTCAGTAACCTTGCGAGTTATCCGTGTCTCAGGAAACAAGTTAGCAAAATGTTGCTGTTCCTCTATAGTCCTGCAGGTGGCATGCTCTAGACTATTGACGCAGCACAGCGTTCTGTATGGTAGGAGTGAATTATTGGCTAAGTTTGTTTAGAATTGTAACAATATCTTGAAAAAAAAGAGTCAAATCAGGATAGTTTTAAAATCGTGATAGTTACAATATCGCAATGCAAATCGAATCACACCTGGATATCACGATAATATATCACGTATCGGGTGATCCCTGGAGATTTCCACTCCTAGTTTTAAGATGTATTCTTATTTAGTGTTGTGAAGACGTTGCTGCGTGAGATAACTCTTCAAATTATGACATCGTTACCTTCCGTGTTGAGGGGGCGGAGTCATCTTTGAAGAAACCACGCCCACTTGGATATGAAAATGTTTCGTTATAATAAATCAGAAGAGCTTTGCATTGATTTGTAATGACAATTCTTAGCCTACAACGACCACGCTACTGAATTTTCTGCGATGTGTCGCCCCAGAGTGAAGCTAAATTCGACATGTGGAATAGCTTTTCGTTTAGAGCTTTTTCCAATAATGAAGTCTTTGGGGTAAACTTGTCGACAGGCTTTTACACACCGGCATGTCAGTGTTCTGTTCAGTTTTAATGGTCTCCCACAGGCTGTGAGGAAGCTGTGTTAACATGAACTGGGTCCTAACTCTACGTCATCCGTGACACTCTTGTGGCCCGGTGTATATTACAGTACAGCGGTGGTGCTTAGTTAAGCAGGAGAATAATGCAAACTCTGTTTTTGTACTGTCCAAATATCTCAACTTCAGCTGTTCATTTATACTGTGATATGTTTAAATGTTCTGAATTGCATGTACACTTTTTACAGAAATACCACAGACTTACCCCAAGACTTACGGACCTGACACGGCATCAGCGTGTGTTTATGATGAAAGCATAAGATGAGTGGTGAAAATATACTATATAATGTCTTTTAATAGCAGATAAAATCAAACTTTTTGTAAAGTAAAGTAATACATTTCATGAAAAGATCAAGTCTACTGCATTTAAGCCACGATTACAGAAATCTTCGAACCCTTTCATTAAAACCAAACATCACTGAATTTATGGTTCTGACATCTGGTCTTTTGTGTAATTCGTACCTTGATGACAGAAAGTGTGTTTATTTACTACAATTTCTCCTCCAAAGCCATTTACAGGAGAAAAAAACCAGATTAAAGGTTAAATAATTCATGTTCAGGGTGGCACGGTGGCTCAGTGGTTAACACTGCTGGCTTTTAGCTCCCAGTCTGGGGCTTTGAGTCTCATATCTGGTGTGGTGTGGGGGGGGTGTAGGTGTGTACAGCTGCATGTTCTCTCCATGCTTTGTGGGTTTTCTCCGGGGACTCTGGTTTCTTCCTACAGTCCAGAGACATGCGGGGGACACTGATTTGATATATATATTTTTTTTACAAATTGTCCCCTTTGTGTGTTTTGGTGTGAAAAGCAGACTGGACAAAAATCTGACCGAATGGAGGTCAAACCTACTGTAGGAATCATTTTACTCGGTGTAATCACCTCCAAAACAAACCCAAGCCTTGCATTGTCATACAGTTCAGTGTGTTTTTACTAGCGACCAATAGTAGTGTCTGTTTGTGTTAATTAATTAACAAAAAGAAAAAATAATAAAATGGATTTACAATAGGCAATTGTTATCAGCAAATCAAACCTCTAAAATACAAATCACTTCAACAAATCAAAAGCACAACAGGAAAAACAAACTACAGCAAAAGACAACAAACAACAGTGAAAAAGAAAAAAAAAGCACCAACAAAAACAAAAACATAACAGTATATTTTAAATCATGGCAGCAACATTGAAAAGGCAAAAGCAAACCCAATAGATTTGACAGCAGAAACAAATATATAACAGCAAAAGTGAAAACATGATGGCAAACACAAAAATACAAATAGTAAATTTAAAAACACAAAAGCAAAAACACAAATACAACAAAAGTGAAAATGTAAGAGCAAAAACAAAAGCATAACATTCATTTAAAAAGCACAACAGAAAAAGCAAAAACATAATAGCAAAAACAAAAACGCAAGCATAACGTTACATTTATAAAAACACAGCAGGAGAATCAAAAACATAACAGTAAAATTTGAAAATATCGCGACATTAACTCAAAATGTAAAAGTGGAGGTAATTATCAAACATCATATGCACGTTTCTGATTGGATACAAATTATATATATAATTACAAACAGGAGGCGGCTATATAAAAGTGTATATATCTCTCCACAAAGGGATAATCTTTTTTTTTTTTTTAACATTTTTCTTTTCTTTTTGACCGATTTTAATCTGCTGATCAGTTCAGACTTTTTTATTTTTGCTTAAAACGTTTGATTTTCAGATTCATGGAGAGATGCTTTTGTGTGTATTCTCATCCTTGCTGCTATATATTGTTTTTCTCAGCACGAGTGCTTTTCTTTCTTTTAGTTATCAATTTTAGGTCAAAAGTTTAATTTTGGAAAAGAGGCAACTTGCAGTCAAAGGGCTGACATTACAATAACTGTGTCCAAGCAGAAACAAGGATATAATGTTCTTTAAGCACCAAACCCTTTTTCATTTTAAGTTAATGCAACTGTGTTTTCAAATGTGATTGTTTTTTCACATTTGATGTTGTGTTGTTGAATTGTTTAAGTGTTTAGTGCTTTAGGGCCACCATAAACCTCATACTGATGTCTTTCCGTATATTTCAAAGTCAGAGCCAGTCTAATCGACCCTGCGTGGAAGAGGAGAGACGTGAGAAGAAACCTCAATCACTGCTACCGGCTGATTGTTTGAGACTGTAGCATCTGTCATTTTTCTCACCTTATTTGAAAGACAATCTCTTATTTGGCCTTTACACTGAAAACTAATTCAATTATTAATTTATTTAAATGAATGGAAGAATTTCCACTTAAATAAAATATCTAAGCTTTAATATCGATGTTGCAGTAAATAAAGTTAGTAAATGTACAGTGTACACTGTTAAACATGCTTCTACTGTGTCATTATAAATAATTATCATTATTGTTAGCAAATAAAACAATGTGAAAAGTAGAGATGTTCCGATACCATTTTTTCCCTCCCGATACTGATTCCGATACTTGGGCTCAGGGTATCGGCCGATACCGAGTACTGATCCGATACCTGGGTGTGTATCTGTACAGTGT
>JAQMYL010000005.1:28473044-28486773 GCA_030014365.1 Clarias pachynema | reverse complement strand
TTTCTTTGTATTAATAAGTTAGACAGAGAGTTCTGCTGTACAGAAAGACAGACAGACATGTACATGGACTTCAACCTGAAATATTAATAATAATAATATCACTGATTACATTAAAGATCAGCAGATTATTATTAGATTTGACCTTTTAACTATTTCTACAAACTCTTTAACCGTCAACGACACGTATTAACGTTAATTAAACCTATTCCTAGATAAATTTTTGTTTGCGTTACTGTTATAGTTCCTTTTTTATAGATATGCACGCTTAAAATTAAGAAACACTCTCTAGAGAGTGAGAGAAGTACAGAATGATTTTCTGTGATTTCTTTCTTACTAAAACAGGATTTTTAAAAAACACATCTTAAAAGGACACGCACAGTTAGCTGTAGCGCTTAGCAAAATGTATTTGTATGAAATTCAGTGGCCTCGTTCTCTGTGGTTGGAATTTCTGTGAATTCTGCATGACATGGAGTTAGTCTGAGCAGTCTCCATCCCCCTCTTGTCAAGTCCTCGTTTCCCTGATCTGTATCGGTGTATCGATCAACCGCTAGAGCGTTGCCTATCGACTGACCTGTTAGCCACTGCGCAATGCTGTCAACACCGCCGCGTTTGTGCTCCGCACACATACATTCGTCTAACCCTCGGCGCAGCCTCCTAAGGAGAGAGCACAACACACTCGTCACAGCCCACGCCATTGTAGCCATCGATCACTTGGCCTAAAATAGATGGGGCAGGGCTGCTTTCTGAGTCAGGGCTGTTTTGCAGGATTCAGCCTAAATTGCGCTGTCAATAGTGATTCTAATGACAATCCTATTTAATAGCGAAGCCGACTTAATTGCTGCTTCGCTGCTCTTGTTCAGCACCGGTAGCGGATTTGCAAGCAATAGATCACGTCGGTTCGAAATAAACTTGTTTCGACTCGGAAAAAAACCACGAGGACCCGAATCCCAAATTATCCCGTAGTGCTTGCAATATGAATTGCAAAAAGTGTTTTGATGTAGATGGTGCACTTTGGTGTATTCCTGGGCTACCGGGGGAAACATGCAAATAGCTTCTGCAGCTATAAAAAAATGATGGCTTGAAAATGAGTCCATAATGAGGGACGGAATACAGAAGGCATAAATGGCTGTGTTAGACTGAAACATTTTACAGATGATCACTCGGTGTGATTTATTTTTATTTTTTCCATTTTCTCGTTCTAGAGATTTGATGAACATTACATGCACTTTCACAACATTCTAGCTGCAATGTCCAGTCTGCTCTCCGGAAGCCTTTTTAGGTTGTTGGTTTTTTTTTTTTTTTTTTTAGGCTTTTAGAAAAAGAAATTGGATTGGATTTCATATCAGCTTTTCATTTTCAGTCAATTTCTTCTAAACTAATGGCACCATGTTGGCTGATTTTTGTTTGTATATTAGACCTCTTATTATATGTACATACTGTGTTTTTTGTTAAATTGCAGTTTTGTCAGGTTTTAAATTTTTTTATATATTACTTAAGAGACAGAAATGAGACAGTATGCCAATTTATCACCTGAAACCTAAATCTATAAAATTCTCAGCTCCCCCTGTTTCATTGATTTTCATGGTGTATGATCAATATATTGAGTTGTCTTTTTCTTTTACTGTATATAAAGAAAATTAATTTTGTTATTATTTTAATCTAGCTGTTTTTTATTTAACAGGGATATTCGGTGAATCTGTGTCCGTCCACCAGACAGATGTGATTAACAGTGTCTCTGTGAGTGTCTTCGTGAGTACTGTATGTGCTGCTTAAAATTCTCTGTAAATGAAATTCAGGTTCGCTTTGTTCCGGCTCTCACATGTGCATTCAGCACACAAATAAGCTTCTTCTTCTTCTTTCTTCTTCTAAATCAGGAAGTCAATGTTAGATTAAGTAGAGGACGGTAAACCTGCATATATATACTGTGTACATACTTTTATTCATGTGTGTGTGTGTGTGTGTGTGTGTGTGTGTTGAACATATATCTCTTGGTGAAGGAAGGGATGCACACTTTATTTTATTTTACTTTATATTTTTACAAACTATATCCGTACATGAGATTTACACACCCTGCTGCTGAGAGTTTTTCATATTAAACCAGTAACTCAGTGTAAAGCAAACACAGAACAAATTACATAATAAATAAAACTAAATAAATTCTAGCTTTCAGTACAGGGCTAATGGATTTAATCCAACTTGTGAGACACAAGCACACACACACACACACACACATACACACACACACACACTGCTTTTAAACAGTAACGCAGTGGAGCGGTGTGCCATCGCTTAAACTCATAGAAGGTGAACTCATATAACTACAGAAAATGTTGAAAAATTGAAAAAGCATCAATATTCAATAAAAGATGTCACAGGACGCTTTGAATAGTTTAAGTAAGATTTTGTAATAAAGTTAGGAATAAAGCACTTGTCCTGCTGAGAATAATCATAAACAGTGTGATGTGATGTTACTTAATACCAAGAGCAATTAGCGTTACCAACCAAAAGTTCATTATTTTCCTGTTTTTATTCCTCACAGGTCAACACATTGTATTTTTGTATCATTTACAGCTATATGATGACATTGTACTGTATATATTGTGATATTGTTTATATTATGACATTGTGGTCGTCATTGACATCTTAGAATTTCAGCATCCCTGGTTCAATCCTTAGCTCAAGGTCCTTTCTGTGCAGATGTTCTTGTGGGTTTCCTCCGGGGTTACCTGGTTTCCTCCCACTGTCCAAGAACATTTGTACAGTGCAATGAAAATGAGATAAACAGCATCTCCAAATTTTCACTCATTTTCAGAAATTGTACCCAGACACACATGGTTGTTTATAGGAAACTTTTTTTTTTTTATTGAAACTAGCTATATAGTCTTCTTTTTGAAGCTTGGAATTATCACTGGTTTTGCTACCTTCAGTATTTATGAACGTAATATTTCCAAAAGAAAAATGAGCAGAGGCCGTTTCTTGCATCAACTGGGTTGCAACAGGGTGCCAATCCATCACAGGGCACACACACATACACTCACACACTACGGGCTATTTGGGAACGCCAATTAGCCTAAACTACAGGTCTTTGGACTGTGGGAGGAAACCCACCAAGCACAGAAAGAACATGCAAACTTAATGCACACAGAGACGGAAATCAAACCTGGATGGGAATCGAACACAGACCCTGGAGGTGCAAGGCAACAGTGTTAACCACTACACCACTGTGCCGTCTTTTAACAAACTTTGTAATTAAAAAGGCAAAACAAAACTATGGCTGGTGGAGTTCAAAATCATCCAAAATTTAAACAAAAATATTTTGTTGTAGAATTTTGGTACCTGGGCTTTTTAACACCCGGATGCCTTAAAGAAACAATGAACACAGTATAGTGGGTAGTGCTGCAGTTTTATTTATTTATTTATTGGTAATGACATACCTGGTTCAAGTCTGGACGTTTAATTCTATCTTAAGTTTAGGGTTGCGTAGCTGAAGGTGAACGCTCCCATTAATACAAAATCCTGAAGCTCATGTCGATGAGCAGTTCCTCTGAGTCAAGTCCCATCTAGAGCTCCAGGATAGAATGACCCTTGAGTTGCACTTCTTTTACTAGCAGTGTGGCCCTGTCCTGCAGTGGTGTAGTGGTTAGGGCCGGAGTTCCTGATGTGAGCATCCCAACTTTGAGTCTGCATGTTTTATTTCAGCTGTTGTCCATTAATATGAAAGTTAAAAAAAAAAGCGCAAGTACTTACTATATGTGAGAATCTGTGCCTCATGTGCATGTGCATCCCCTCTAAGCCAAACACGTGCTGGTTTGAACCCCAACCAGCCCTGGCTCTGGGATACAAATACGTTTGAGTTGAGTTGACTGCCTCTGCTACTAAATGCTTTATTTTCTTACTTTGAAATCTTTAATAAAACAAAAGTTCAATAAGCACCTGCCCTGTTCTGCAGTAGTGTAAT
This sequence comes from Clarias pachynema, assembly GCA_030014365.1. Taxonomy (NCBI): domain Eukaryota; kingdom Metazoa; phylum Chordata; class Actinopteri; order Siluriformes; family Clariidae; genus Clarias; species Clarias pachynema. The sequence continues at coordinate 28,482,815 of JAQMYL010000005.1, read as the reverse complement.
GGTCAATGTTCCAGTCTCTGGGGTTTGACATTTCTGGTTTAAGTCTGTATTTTTTTCATCACGTTCAGTGACATCACATGACCACATAGTGTGATGCTTTTTTTCCAGCATCTGGGGCTTTTCGGACTTCTTAATATAAAGTCCCCCTTTTCTAAAATTTACCGCATGTGTCCATTGTGCCCGCTTTCTTTCTAGTGTGCCCGGGTGGCGATGGCGCAGGGTGCTTGGGCCCGCTCATCGTTGCTTGGGTCGCTCATATTTTAAACCTTGTTAGGGCCCAAGCACTATGACATCAGCTCTATGTCGTCATAGTGTGTGAAGGACCCTATTGTTTTTCTAAGGATTTATTTTTTTACACATTGAACTCTTCATCATGTTCCTCAAACAATCCCTGATGTAGTGGTCAGCATGACAGTTTCTGCTTTGTGGTTTTGTGCATGGCTGCTTCTGATCTGTATGTTAAGCTTATTATTTGAAAATGGAAAGGTGGAAAGCTCTCCAATATACCCTCCCAATATGAGGCTCATGTGGATAAGTGGTGCCTTTATTGTTAAAGTGACTGGACAAAAGTCCAGTAAACACGACATGATCCCTGTCCTGCAGTAGTGTAGTGAATAGGGTCACTGGTTCAGGTACTTTGGCTGTTGGTCAGGGTCACTTATATGTAGGTCAAGAGAAGATTCAGCTGCTCTGAATTCGTGTAGTTTATGTAGTAGACAAATTGCTTTGTGAGCTTGTTGGTTTGAATTCGAGCCAGCTTCAAACCAGCCAGATTTGATTAAGTAACTGTTAAATGAAAGTTTTAAGTGGATTATTTGACTGAAATGTCAGGAAACCAATCATAGCCATCTTATGTCATTTTGTAAACAGGAAGTAACTTCAATTTTTTTTCAAGGACATCTCACAGCATTAAATGTAACTATAAACAGATAAAAAAGTCAAAATGCCACAGTTGCTACACTCGCACATGCTTGGTAGGTTATTTACTAGATTAACTTTAGCTTGAACGCTACTGTAGATTAGCTTTCGATTAGCGTTTGATTTCCAGGTTAGCTTTCATTCATTATGTTAGCTTGCTAGTTTGTCAAAACAACAGTATGACATGACACAGAAAATAGAATTGCACTACAAATTAAAAAAAATTAATTTTACACTGCAAAAATAAAATGAAGCTAAAGATATCATTTTTAATAAAATCACATTTTAACTGAAAATAATTTCAACATAAAAACGGATTTCAAATAGAAATTGAAATTACACAGGAGCAACATTTTACAAATCTGTAAAGATTAACTTGAGTTTTGGTAATAAACCTTCATTGACACCCTGAAATCTTTGTCATGCTCCTTAAACGGGTCCTGAACAATGCAGTCATTATCCTGGCAGAGAACATTATCCTGCTGAAAGAGGTCACTGGCATTAGGTGTAGGTTTTATCGTTGCCATAAAGGGTCTACACAATCTGCAAAAACAATTCCAAGTATCTTCTCTTGGTTCCATGATCTAACCCATTAATAAAGTCTATATGCTTGCCATCTCTGTTCCTCAGTAGTGAGGTGGTTAGAGCTGCAGGTCTGGGTGGTTGGGTCAAGCCCCAGACTCGACATTCTGGATGACACAAAACATTGGGTCTAACACCTATAACTATGTGCACCCCTATGTGATTAATTTGGCAGCTTTCTTAAGCACTGAAAAGACATCTCAGAAAGCCCACAGGTACAGAGTGTTTTGGTGTGCATCAGAGTATGTTGGTTAGCGCTGTTCCCAGAGCTCCTTAGACGACGTGCAGAAAGGTGAACCTTGTCCAGTTTCTCTACTGATAAACACTTTGTCTTGCACAGTTGTTTATTAAGACAAATGACCAATAAGCACAAGGTATGTATGACCTGTCCTGCAGTGGTGTTGTGGTGAATGTTTCAGTTTTGGGCTTTTGACATCCCTGGTTCAGGTCTGTATGTTTTGCTTTAGCTGTAGTTCAGGATAACGTACAGTATAAGAATGTGAAAACCTGTATGAAACACTGTAGCTCATTGGAATATGAATCACCTATGAATCAAGTGGTTTCTGGTTTGAACCCCAGCCATGACTCCAGGACTGGATGAGCTGCATTTCTATCAAATACCATAAATTACATTTATGGTCTTGCTTTGAGTCATTTATTAAGACATATGTGTGCGTGCATGTGCGTGTGATGTCCTGCGGTGCACTGGCATTCCATTTAATTTAACTTCATTTTATTTGTCTAGTGCTTTTAATGATGGACACGGTCATAAATTTTTCCTTACATTTATTACCTAATGAACAAGATAGAGACGATGGATGCGAAGAAAACCCCTGAGGTGACAAATGGAAGAAACCTTGAAAGGAACGGGTGCCATGTCTGGGTGACACCGGATAGTGTGATTATGACACATTACACTTCTGTAAGTGTATGCTATAAATTCAAACAGTGGTAAGTGTGAAAAAAGGAAGTTGAATATGAGCATTATTAGAGTATTAAGTTTCTTGTTGTCATCTGCTCAGCAGATAGAGAGAGAGAGAGAGAGAATGAGGATGGGAAAGAAATAGCACAGAGTTCAAACAGGGACTCTGGCACGGCTAGCTGTGACAGAATAACTAAAAGGGAGGGCCAGAAGGCAGCGCAGACATGAGGGCTCCTTAGGACATAAAGCAGCCAGCCGCTCCACAGTCAACAAACCAGCATGAACACATGAGAGTGGGGTGATGACAGCATCCAAACATCCCAGTTTACCAAAACACTCTATAAACCCTTCAGATCTGCTCGTTAAAACAAACACTAGTGACCAAATGGTTGACTAAACAAGTTGGTGTTTAGCCTTGACCTTATGTATTTGAGTGCTAAACACTAATTGGAAGGCTGTTCCATAACAGGTACCCTAAGCTTTGTAAAAAAAGAAATGAATAAATAACTAAAATTATTTTTTTTTAAAAGAAAGAAAAAAAAGCGAAAGCTCTGCCCTGTGTTGTAGTTGTACAAGGTACCAACAAATAACTGCACCTGTTCATCAAAACAGGCCAAAAATGCACTCAGGTACTGCAGCATTAGCCCAGCCACTGCTTTATAATTCAATAGCAGAATAATCTACTGTATGTCGAATTTCACTAAGAGCCAGTAAGATCTGGGTAAGATCTTCTGGTTCTAGTAAGGACGCTGGAGCTTGTGGAACATCTAGACAGTAACAACCTAGAGGTAAAAAAAAAAAAAAGGCATCAGCTAATTTCATGTAGTGACATTATCAAAGCAATATTTCTGAGATGAAAAAAGTGTAACCTAGTAATATTATCTGCGTGCGCTTCAAATTGAAGACTGGAATCAAAAGATCATTTTCCTTCTGCACGTGATGAATTGGAAAGACCATCCAGCATCACTGTGTGATTCGAAGATGTGCTCGGACATGCCTGTGATCCTGGTTGAGGTACTATTGTCTTGTTGGAATTAAGTAGAAGGACGTTAATAAGCATCCAGGGTCTATCTTATCCTTTCCTCAGCTGTGTCTCTCTTCTGGATTTTTTCCATATAAAAAACGCCTATCTGTGTGTCATCGTCATAACAGTGGAAGGTAATACAGTACTATGTTTACAGATAACTGTACACAGGGGTAGAACAGGGCCTTCTGGAATACTGAACTTTATTTCACTGTTTGTACTTACAAACTGATAATGATCAGTGAAATAAGGCCTGAGCCAGGAGAGATCGTTGTTATTACAGTATGTACAGTAGACTGAGGTCTAGTAACACACCGTAAGAGACACAGCCCTGATCAGAGGTCATACGTGGGTAATTTACCACTTTAACCAGCGCTGTCTCTGTGCTACTGTATGATGAGACCTAAATATTGACTGAAATTTCAGAAATTAAAGTATGAGCAGAACTGATATGCTGCAAACATTTCTAAGATTTTAGAGATACAGTAAAAAACGAGGTTTAATAATGATCACTAGATGGGCAGGTGAATAGGATTTCTTAACTGTAGTGTCAGTTTTTGGAGCATTTTCATACATCAGTGCAATCATTCATATATACAGTATATTCAAGGGGATATATAAGAGTATATATCGTCAAGAATATACGTAAAGAATACAGTATGTATATAAATGCCAAGTAACTAGATCATTAAAATATTGATTAAAAGTGCAATAAACCATAAAAAACTAAAAATATTTTCCTACATATTTTTCTAACTAGAGAAATTTGTTTATTTAACAAAATAAAATAAAAAAAATATATATTTTTTTTTTTACAAATTTTCATTTGGCCCATCCATGTCAATTAGTTTATGAGATATACTCATTTTTATAAACAGTCCATTAGGTGCGTTACATCACCAATGAGCAAACACAAAAACGAGTGAACAGCTACCTGTAACAATGACGAGGGGAATTAATACAATTTGTATTATTTTTAAAGGTCTCATTGCAGACGAATTGTATCTGTTTGAAGAATTGTGCAGAGCCTGGTGATAATGGGATAGAATCTGAATCTGCTGGATGGAACACTGACACTGGAGACTCCTTCCATGAATGTTAAACCAGTGTGCTGTTAAAGTGTCCAGTTGTAAGTGCATTAATATAAAATACTGTCATGGCCACTTTTATAGAAAATAAATCAAAACATTCGGACCAATCAGATTTGACAGTTATTACTGTGTGTGTGTGTGTGTGTGTGTGTGTGTCCACATGTTCACATCTTACTATACAGTTAGAGGACGAGCTTGATAATGAAATAATAAATGAACTATGTGTTACACACACACACACACACACACATCATTGCCAAGTCAGCAGGTCCAGCACACCAGACCAGCTGTTCCAACATTACCCATAATCCCCTTTGGAGGTGATTCACCACAGTATTCGATCAGTCATTGGCAGTGATCACACTATCCCTGCACCATCTCACACACACACACACTCATTCTCAAAGTATATCCATAAGTAATAATATTAAAACTTTTAATTTTATTCACCGTTTGAGTTAGAGCTAATTATCATGCCACGGCTGTCGTCTCTCTCTCTCTCTCTCTCTCTCCTACATCTACACCTGTGTCATCAAGACAATGAGCTCATTCTTCACACCAGCTTCCTGTTCCTCCCATAACCTCGGCTAAATATCACTTTCTCCGTGTTCTCGATCCACAGAGCGTTATTTAAAGGTTACCGCGGTAAACTTATTAACGCGCTTGGCCAGTCAGAGGACAGAGTCTTCGTTTCCAGCAAACGGAGAAAGTTGAGACGATGTAGTGAGGTGTGAAAAAATACTGTACAGGGAGAAAGGCAAGAGAAAAGGGCAGTCTCGTTGGTGGTGGAGGTGGAGGTGGAGGAGGTGGTGGTGTTCAGGCAGGTGGTGTGTTTCTCCTATTACCTCACACTGGCAGCGTGTTTGTGTCAGAGATCTAGAGGCTACAAAAACCATTCACTTCTCAACTGAAAAGGGCAAGCTGCCTTCAGTCAGTGCAAAGAAAGCAGCGCACACACACACACACACACATACACACCAACACACTTCTCTCGTAGTGGGTCAGAGAAGGGAAAGGGTGAGAGCGAAACTGGTACGGAGCGAGGTGACTTAATTAGAAACTAAATTATGAAAGCGAGATGGGGAGAAAGTGGGAGAGGTGAAAAGGGGAGCTTGAATATTGGTCACTTCAGCACAGCGAGGACTCGCTGGATGAGGAAAATGTTTTTTTAATAATAGCCTTGTGCCTTGGAGCATAGTAAATTTTAATGACTGATAGAAAACCAATTATCGATGGCGCTATATTGCAACCAGACTGCTGACCTTTCCAGAGGCTCTGTGAAAAATGGCATTCCAGCTGAAATCTTGATGCTGTTCCCCTCCCGCTCTCGCTCACTTACTCACTCAGGGTTTTTTTTTATTTTTTTAACACTTTTTTATTTTCCCCCCAAACGTTTCCCTAATATGACGGTAATGAATTTAGTTGTTAAACAGTTTTTTTTTTTTCTTCCTTCCTTTCAGACCTTTTTATCTCCTAGTCCCAGCGGTCATCACTGCCTCGGCTGCTCTTCGGTTCCTGACATGAACAAACAGCATTTTAAAGAGTCGGCGTTAAACAGCAGCAGCGCAGAATAAGAAAGAACAACAACAACAACAACAGTTCAATGGGGTAAGAGCGAGGTGAAACGGATGATGCGGCGGTACAGTAAGACGGTAAGGAGGAGATGGAAAGGGTGAAACAGGTGGCGATAGTGGAGAGGCGGAGTGTGGAGAGTGTGTGTATGTGTGTGTGTACAGTATGTACAGTATGTGTGTGGAAAGAAACATAAACGCACTAAATGGTTTGTAATGATTTTCTGACAGAAGCTGTAATAAAAGTGGTCTCTCCTGCTGTGAGAAACATCTATCCCTAGAGTTATGAGTGCTAAAGGGTTTACCACACACACACACACACACACACACACACACACACACTTATATCGTACTATCCTTGTGAGACCTTCCATCGACACCGCTAATGAATGCTATGCTACACTTAAACAATATCACACCACCAAGGGCGTCCGAGCACCGAACACTCACACAGTGTGTGTTTTATTGAAGAAAAAAAAAAATGTTTACAGCCACACAAAAAAAAAAGTGATAAAAGAAACTGTATTATTTATTTATTTATTTTTGTGGAACCTCCACAACACTAATATAACTAAAAAAAAATAAACCTGGTAAGTGTCTTTAATTAATGATTAACAATATTAATATAAGGAATTAAAGAAATGCCAGGTTATGTTATTGTAACTGAACTCCGGTGGGAGGGGCTGATGTGACATGACACGCGGGCAGGGTGCCACTAGCCTCCAGAGGTGAGTTATTTTTGTAGTACTGTACAGCGGGGAGTGTGTTTTAAAGGAGAGCATTTATATTGTTCGGTTTATTAAAGTATGAAACAGCATGCATTTTAATGGTTACCAGTTAGATTTAATCTAGTGGAATATCCGATAGACCAGTTAGTGCACCCTTACTGTAAATATTAGCCTACCGTAAATGAATGCTGTCTAACAAAACGACATTAATGATTATAGGTAGTTTGGTCCATTTGTTATTATACTTGCAAAATATGAACTACAAGTCCCTGTGTATGAGCTTTTACAATAATGCATTAGTGCAATAATATTAACCAATCGACCAGAATTATTTCCGATCCGACCAATCAGATTCAAGTGTGGTTGGAAAATGAATCTCCTGGATTACATTTACACTGGAGTGCATTTTGATATTTAATAAAGTCTTGTTTTGTATAGGTACTGTAGCACGGTGGCGTAACGCTTGGCACTGTGGCCTCGCACCTCCAGGGTACGGGTTCGAGTCTCGCCTCGGGTCTGTGTGCATGGAGTTTCTCCACATGCTTGGTGACTCTCCTGCCGTAGCCCAGAGACATGCAGATTAGGCTAATTGACGTTCCCAAATTGCCCGTAGTGCGTGTGTGAATGTGGACCGGAGGACTTCACGGACCCTGGTTCGACTACAGAAGTCCCTGTACATGACCATGAACATTCAGGAAGTGGAACGTCTGATCCTTAAAAAAAAAACAATGCATAACTTGTCACTAAGTTGCAGAAGGAAGACACACATCTGTCTGTGTGAACTGTACACACAATCATTCACCAACACTACTTGCACAGTACAGGAACTCCAGTACAGGAGTTCAGCGTTTCATGATGATGTCCAAGCACTAGTGAAACACTGGGATAAGTGCATTAGTGTAGCAGGGGATTATATAGAGAAATAAAGGGGTTTTACTTTCAGTTCTGTTATTCTGTTCAGTTCAGTTCTGTTTCAGTTCTGTTATTCTGTGCAATCAAAAGTACCGCTTTGACTGAACGCCCCTCGTAATTTATAAATTAACACTAAATACAAAGACCCGAATCCCTCTTTAAGTGCGCCTTAGAATCTTAAAAAGGTTCTCTAAATGGATTCAAACCGAGATCGAATTGATTAGATGTCATGTGAATTAAATCATAAGAACAGTAAGAACACTTATGACCTTCCTTTCCACCATAACTAATGATAATTTTTCTATACAAGATTAATGATAAAATTGCAATTGTAAGCCTATGGCGTGAATTCCATTTTCCAAAGTTCAGCATGATTGAGTTGTTTCTCGAAAAACACTCTACAGGCCAAACACATGCCTCTTTTTTTTTTTTTAAATGGGAAAAAAAGGACGATTATGCAGCACTCCACCAGACTCTGACACACAAATGTCCTGTCGAGATGACCGACTGCTCGGGAAACAATGGAATCTTTCACATCTTGGTTCAGTTCAGATGCGGTTCAGTTTTTGCTTGACATCCACTCAATTTTTTCCCCCCAAGTCACACCAGGGTTTGAAAGAAACACTTCACTACACCACAAGCGGGATACTTTACAGGACGAAATTAATGACGGCGCTATTGTATGATTCTGTCCTCGCAGAACAGTAAAACGGATATTGTGGCTTTTTATCGTCCCCGGTGCATTGTGACCCGAGCCAGGGAAAGCCATTTATCAATACAGTAAGTGCTCCCATTCAAAAATGAACAAGTCACGGTCAATAGGGGAACGCTAGGAAATTGGATTGCAGATACCCAGCCTGCAGATATAAACGTTAGCGGTCTCATTCGATTAAACTGCATGTCCCCTACCAGTCTCAATGTCACTTTATAAAGAGCATTTAGACCCTTTCTGGGTTTTTCCCCCTTTTTTTTTAATGATACATACATCCTCAATCTCAAACCCTGTGGTGATGCCAGAGGTGAAAGTGCCGAGGGAAAACGCCATACGATGACAACCTGGAAAAGACCCAGACTCAATAGTGGGTTGAAAGGATGGAGTTCAGTATGAGCATGTTATCAATAAGAGTCCTGGGTTGAAGAGTTTTTATGATTACACCAGCGGGTTTTAGATACAATTCTACTGGATGCAGGTGAAGCGATTCCCCAACGCGAGCATATCGTTTTCTGTATAAACTGTTTTTAGTAGTGCAAATCTTTAGAGTATTGAAGTGGACCTGTTCACTGAACATGAGTCACGAGTACAAAAGCTCCAAGTACTTGTGTTGTGACGAAGTATGAGGATGAATCAGACACGTCCATGGGGAAACCTGAGCAATTCCAACCCTGGTCCCGTTTATTTCTTGTGCTATATCAGTGAACGTTAAGTCCAGATCCAGGATGTCTTGTATAACAAAACAGCAGGACAATCACAATTACTAATGGTACATCGAGAACCAGTTTTAATTATAGTGGCATCAAAAGATTTCTTGCTAGAGGCAAAGTGGAAATAAAAAAAACAACTAGTCTCCATGGCCAAAACCAACTTCTACAAGATACATTTCTTTCAAGGCTTTAGGCTCCTAAAATATTTGATCTGGGATTTTTGGTAAGTAGTATGTTTTCAAAACATGGACTATGACGCCGGAACCTTATGGAAACTCATGGAAACCATAGAAATCTTTAAAAAAAAAAAATCTAATAGAACTTGAGTAACTATTAGATTAAAGATGTCCTCAATTAAAAACATCTTTAATGAGAACATTGTAGGAGATCAAACTTGAATTCCATTGCCTTCTCATCAGAAAGAAATACTGCACACTACCTTAAAGTAAGGTCAGAGGGACAACCCATGTTAGATGTTTTGGAGATAAAGTCAGAGAGGCCAGATTGAGGTGGTTTGGACATGTGAGATGGTGAATATATCGGTAGAAGGATGCTGAGGTTGGAACTGCCAGGCAGGAGGTCTAGAGGAAGACCAAAGAGG
>JAQMYL010000005.1:28395426-28407798 GCA_030014365.1 Clarias pachynema | reverse complement strand
GAATATCTATTCTCTGGGTCATTGTAGGAAGTTATGTGCATTATCCTGTTCTATGCAACTTACATACCAGTACAGATCGTGTAGTTTCACTATGTCATCGTCCTCACCCTCTGTGCCTCCTTGATTTGTGCCCTTAAACTTCTCTTTAGTGTTTTTTATGGTCCTGATGTACCCGATGCACGATTATAACTCAACCAGTGAAGACAACTGGTTAGACATAAGAGAGAGTTGCAGAGGTGGGTAGAGTAGACTAAAAATAGTAAGAGAAACACAAAAGAGCAGCTGTACTTCAAAATAATATTACTCAAGTAGAAGTAAAAAGTAGACATCCAAAATATTACTCAAGCAAGAGTAAAAAAGTCTTCAGTGAAAAAACTGAAATTGTATTGAAATACAATACAAAAACTGTACTGAAATTGAAAAAGAATGAGGATGAGGAAAAGATTAATTACAGCACCCTTAGGTACGGCCTGGTCAGGTTTGGGATGGACTTAATGATGCAACTAGTTTGTTTATAGAACAAAGTACATGAACAATTTGAGAACATGACAAGTAGGAAAAAAAATCCTTTGTTTATGGAGACAAAATATGGTTGGTGTTGAACTATGAAGACTTGTGTCCATGGTTGTGACTAATGCTTATTACCAACTATAATTCAGTCACATTGCGTATCCAAAGGAGAAAAACACTGACGCCTACACCACTTGACATTTTCAAGCTTACTTAATATTTTTTTTGTTATTCAACATATCAAATCAATTAAAAAAAAAAAAAAAAAAAAAAGGATGTTATGCGAGTTATTTTTTCCATCATGTTCCTTTCTTCTTTTTTAAGCCAGGGTTAAGTGTACATCGTTATTTTTCTCCAAACTCGATGTGTGTTTGCATTAGTGTCATGGGAGTTATTAATGATGTGTACATCTTTATATTAATACTTGGACTGATGCTTGCTTTGTGTGTTTTTATAGTGTCACAGATCGGGGATGAACTGGGTCGGACTGCAGCTCCTCCTCAGCGGGGCGAACCAGTACTCCACCGGTTTTGGTCGAGTTTGGCTCTCCGTGGTGTTTGTGTTCAGGGTGTTGGTGTACGTCGTGACAGCGCAGAGTGTTTGGGGTGATGAATCCAGAGAGTTTGTGTGCAACACAAGGCAGCCTGGCTGCACCAACGTCTGCTATGACAGCATCTTTCCCATCTCCCATGTTCGCCTCTGGGCTCTACAGCTCATCTTCGTCACCTGCCCGTCCCTCCTGGTGGTTGCTCATGTCAAATTAAGAGAAGAGAAGGACAAAAAATATGAAGAACTGCACAAGGGTAAACATATGTATGCTCGCCCGGGCAAAAAGCGAGGGGGCCTGTGGTGGACCTACATGCTCAGCCTTATCGCTAAAGCGGGAATTGATAGCGCGTTTCTCTACATCCTTTATTACATCTACGACGGCTTTGACATGCCACGTCTCTCCAAGTGTTCTCTGTCACCGTGTCCGAATACGGTGGACTGTTTCATCTCGAGGCCTACGGAAAAGAAAATCTTCACGATCTTTATGGTGGTCACAGCTGCATTTTGCATCCTGATGTGCGTGTTTGAAATATTCTATCTGATCGGAAAGAAAATATTTAAAAAAGTTATTAAGCCAAGGCTTCTTGGAAGAAGCAGCCTTCTTGTGTCTGGCGGGAATGATGTTCCAGATCACGGAAATCCAAGAGAGAAACGAAGAATAGATCCGACTCTCCCCAGTATGGAAAACCTCAGCTTAATTAAACGGACAGAACCACCTGCTGAAAAAAGTGTCATTTAGTTAGGGGGGCGCTGTTAATTTTTTTACTAACAAAATGTTGATTGAGTTTCTAATTTTACATTTTTTACATTGCACAAACGAACAAGCTGATTAGAATTTTATACTTGGGAAGAATGTTATTTACCAGTCTGTTTATTTACAGGGTTTAAGTGAAGTATGCATATATACCGAAAAGCACATCTATCTGTATATATAACTACAAAACGTAAAAAGTAAAAATCCAAGGGGGTAAATACTTATGCAAGGACTCTACATACCTCTTACATGGCTGCGTATTATAAAGCTTGAAATCTCATGTAACTTGAAAATGCGCCATCACTCAACTAATAGATTCATTGCTGGTTAAAAAGGACTTTAAACCTTTTCACCTGTTTGGGATGATGTTATTTATTGACAACGCTGGTTGTGGAAGCTTTATTTTAGATGTATTTGGAAGTTCAGAGCTGAAAGGTGTGTTGTCGTGTTGTGAGAAGACATCGTGGGACCGTGGGAGGTGCGACAACAGACAAGAAAAGCAATACGCTTTTTTTTTCTCCTTGCTTTACTTTCAAACATTTACAGCATTTGGCTGGGGGTAGGGGTAACTCAGTGGTTAAGGTGTGGGACTACTGATTGCAAGGTCCTAGGTTCAAACCCCCGCATTAACAAGTTGCCCCTGTTCGGCCCTTGGGCAAGGCCCTTAACTCTCAACTGCATAATGAAATAAAATTTTAAGTTGTTCTGGATAAGAGCATCACCAAAAGACATTTTTTTTTCTTTTCTTGTTTTATTTTCAAGCGTGACCTGTGTAATCAGAAATGTCTGAAATACTGTAGTTTTCTCTATGGCTACAATGAAATCTTCACCTACGCACTGTATTCCTGTGGACTCGACGAGGAATGTACATGGTTTTGCTTTCTTTAAACAGGAGGCTGAAACCTAAACATCGAGCTCAAACACCGTCACTGTATCCTTCACATATTTTCTATCATCTGAAAGTCAGTCATCGACGGCATCCAATTTAATATATAAATAAAACCATGCAGCGTGATAGACTTCCATTCCTTACATAAATGTCACCTCTTGATCTTTCAGTAACGATTTAATCCCTCCTACACATTTTTGTGCATGCGCAAGCACACTTGTACCATACCGACTGTAAAAAAAAAAAAAAATCCAGATCATCTCAAGTTCTGAACCATCCCCTATGCGCATGCAAAGTTAATATTAATATTAGTGAGCTGCCTCGATCATATCCTAATCAGTGCTTTAATGGTTGAATTACAGTCACACAGAGGGTCATATGAAGCCTGAGAAATCAATACACTGCACTGACCAGGGAGCACAAAAGAAAAAAAGGAAAAGAAAAAAAAGCGCCCACTCACTGAGTCACCCACTCAGCGCTGCTCCTCCTACACATGTGCCCTAGCTTTGGCTCACACACATGAACACTGTGAAGCATCCCACACACACCATCACAGAGCTAACGTTTTCGCTCAGAACCACTTTCTTTTGTCTTCTCCTCCACTTTCTGGTTCTTGCTTAAACCTTTACAGTTGAATGTCCAGCAGAACAGAAGAGCTCACGCTTATTAATTCCTCCCTCATAAAAGAGATGATAGGAGCGTTAAGGCTCATTATAAAAGTAATGAACACCAGAGCAGTGTTGCGGGAGGGTCATAAGTTTGACCTCCATCTGAAGTTCCACCCAAACACAGCCGCAGGATTTGCACCGAAAGCCAAAATAAATTAGCGACGCACCCTGAGAACCAGGGTTATACTGCCATAGAGCGCGCAGTGTGGAACAGATGGAAGATACCACACTGAGCGCAATGTGGGTTGCTGAGAAGCAATAAAAGGTGCCAGCGAGTCACGGACGACGACAGCACATACACAGGAGCATGTCGTCATTTGTTCTGACCCATTTGTGTTTTATACTGGCGCACAATGCATTACATTTTTGGCCTCATTAACCGTGAACTAATTAATTTGTCCTAAAATAGGCCTTTTTGGCCACAAACGTTACCCACTCGTATCATCCCTTCATACAATACACATGAGAAATCATATATTTCTAGGCCATGAGACAGATGGAGAGAAGCTCAAGGCAGAAAGAGAGAAAGAGAGAGAGACTGAGGAAGAGGGGTGTTATAGCACACTCAAGATTTCCTGTCAGAGATTCAGCAGAGGGCAAAAAATAGCTACAGGGAAAAAAAAAAAACTCCAATATGTATTTCTGGTCTTTCTTTCACACTTGCTTTATTGACAGCAGAGTACAATAATGCATTTCTATTGCCTTGTTGATGTGCTTACAGGTAAAACTTACCACACTGTAAATATTATGCGGCTGGCAAGTTGTGCAAAACCTAACTCGGCAAACATTTTCAGCAGCGCTCAATTTCAAAGTAAATGTCATTTAAACTGTAATTAAAATAAATCGTTAAAAAAAAAAAAACAATTGTGCTTCGGATCACTCGTTCCGACTTCGGCGCATTAACAAAGCATTAATACTTGCCCTGCATCTATATCCTATATATAGCAAATATAGTTTTATATAATTTCTGACAGACATATTATATATTGTGCTATATATAGATTTTGAGCTTTAAACATGTTTAATATCCTCCGATGAAAACCCTTATAGCAAATATCACGAATCACCACTATAAATTGCAGATTGTTCAGTTAAATATGATCCACAAAAGCAACAAAATACCCAAGCTAACAAATCAAAGCCACTCACAATTACTTAGGTGTAGAACGTATAATTACTGCTTAAATACGGGATCTATAATGTGCTTGACCAGGGCTGGATTTTGTAAAAACTTCTATGCCTGATTACCAGAGGTCAGAGCTATGAGAATAGTTGTTAGGATACAGACTCCATCTCGACATGTGGCTCTGCCCCCTGCACGTACTGTGAAGACACCCCAGCATTATCCTGCGCGACACCAGCAGCCAACTCTGCACACTGGCAAGAAATCTGCCATGCCTGCTTGCCATGGCACTCTCTACCGGTTTCTGATTGGTCCTCGCAGAAAAGGCCCTGAAGGACTTCCTGTTCCAGCTCTTCCCAGTGGTCCCATTCTTGGTCCGAATCTGAGAGATCAGAGTCCCAGTCGCTGTCTCCAACCGTAGAAGGTTGAACAAAGTCAGCTCTGGAGCCACTGTCTTCAGAATCAGAGTCCTTCGAATCATATACGGAACGTCCTTCAGCGACCAGCAGGTGACAATCAGGGGCAGCCAGGTACACAAAGCTGTCAGTGGAGAGAAAGTCACACTCATCGGGATGAGGGCCTGGTTTTGGAATGCAGGCAGGAAGTAAGGGCTCGTTTGGTGTCGGAATGGATGCGGCTTCCTGGCGTTGAAGGTTGTTCCTAGTTTTGGGAGGTGGCGGAACTGAAACTGCAAGATAGACAAAGCTGTCAGTTGCAACAAAAGGATCCAAATCACCGCTGTCCAGTAAAGTTCCTCTGACGTCATGTTTTGAAGAAGTCAGTTGTAAAAGCGAATCAGTCTTTGATGTTTTCACAGTGTTACAGATCTCCTCTTGGCCCAGAGATCCACTGTCCATGGATTTGGAACTGTTTTGAAAGTTTATGCCTTTGGTTTGAATTTTTCTTAAATCAGTGAGTTTGCTTAAATCTGTGGTGTCGAATGTTTGCGATTTGTCCAGAGTTGACCTTTTATGGTCGATTCTTTGCAGTTTGGATGTTCCAGTGACTCTGGTGTTAGCGTATTCATTGCTGCCTTTATGAGGTATAGTGACACTTCCTAAGTCTAATTCACACACAGATCTGTCACCATCAGAGTTAATGTCCTCTTTACTGGTCTGGCTGGTATTGGACATGAAAACCCCACTCGAGTCGGAATCCAAAGTTAGATTGGAATCTGGCGATTCAGTTTGCCCATCATTAATTCTCAGTTGAGCCCCAGCAGTACCAAGATCCAGTATGACTGGAATGCTAACTTGATTAAGATATTGTCCTGTTGGTTGTGTGACAATGACACTGCATTTGTTTTCTTTTAGCTGGGAGTCAGACTGTGAGTGGAGTAAGTCAAAAAGCTCAGAATCTATGGAGTCTTCTCTACAAATTCTTTCAAGCTCCAGCAGATCTTCAGGTCCTAACTCTGAACTTGCACCAGAAGGGGCCTGTGAGCCGCCAAAACCTGTCGGAGGATGCAAGACCGGCCAGCGTCTCAAAGAGCCTAAATTCTGCGAATCTGAGTCTTTCCAAGTTTCATCCCAAAGCGAGTTGACCATCTCGAGCACGGCCTCCCAGTTCTCAACGTCGCACTCGGGAGGGATGTTTTCATCAACACTTTCCTCTGGTTTCTCTTGAAGAGGTGACATTTTGCCCGGGTTCTCCATGACTTCCACAGTTTCCAGCTCATTTTTAATTGATTCAGCTTTACGCTCTTCTATTTCCCGCAAGATCTTCCAGTCCTGCAAGGAACAATCGTTAAGTTCATTTTTTAGCATAGATTTACTCAAATGCCCCTCCACTTTTCCTTGGTGCTCAGGAAAGGGGGAAAGTCGAGGTGTTGGCTTTTTATCCGAGACACTGCGTATGAGCAGAGAGGGCAATGGAGGAAGAATGGGAAGGTTGTGAACTGCCCCACCTTGTCTAACTGTCCTCCTTCTGCCAATCAGCCTCCGTGGCCAGGTAGACTCAATTGAGGCTTTGCAGATTATCGGACCTTTAGGGATCACAGGGGGCAAAAGAGGTGCAGTGTCATGGTCAGGCTCTGGTGTGGGTGGTTGTTGCTCACTTATGGGCTCAACAGGCCTTGGTTTGAAAGTCTCGAATTGTGTCTGCTCTTTTCTGGCAATCTCATGTCCTCTTATCTCCTGCTCCTTCTCTATTCCACCCTGCAGGTCTTGGCCACACATGAGAGCACTCACTGACAGTTCTGAAAGAGGAGGTCTTGGTGATGACGGCTGGGTAGGTAAAGATTGCCTGTGGAATTGCTGACTGTAGGGAAGCGGAGAAGGGGAGAAAAAGACAGACGGAGTGTGCGTGCCAGTTGAGAAGGGGGATCCAGAGAATGGGGAGATTTGCGGAGAGGTCATGCTGCTTGGGAAAAATGCCACTCCTGGATTTAAGAAATTCTTTTCTCCTGGCGAAAGCTCTAAAGGCTCAGGAAACTTCGGAGGTGAAAGGACCTTCCAGGAATGTCGACACAGGCTGTCCTTTTTACTGCTGTCCTGGTGGTGAAGCCTCTTGTTCATGGATCCCCCAGGTGCTGAAGAACACGACACACTCGGCGAAGCTGACCTAACAAACCCGCCAGGAGATCTCAGCTCATCGTTGGCCAGTTTCAGCGAGTCAAAAATGAACCTCTCATCCAGTCTTCTTCCACCAGTCAGAAGCACAGAAGACCTGGTGTCGAACATGTCGCCACCCAGGGACCCATTACTGGAGAAATCAGTCTCGCAACCTCTCCTCTGCCCCAGAGTGCTATGTGCCGAGCTGTGGTCGATCTGCTCGTTGATGCACATTGTGTCATAAATGGAGCGTTGAGGGATATATCCATCTTCGTTGTAGGCTTCTCTGTCACTTTTCTTTGAGCAACAAGGGCTCTGGCGCAGGCAACCAGGTCGGCTCAGGGTTTTGCCCATTGTAGGGAAAAAAAAAAAAAAAATTCCAAAAAATGCTTTCTCAGATAAAAATTGTGGATGGTTTAAAAATGTAAAAATTGCAGAGGTGTTAAGTCATTTTCATTATTTAAAAAAAGGATCCATAGCACGCTTTTTACATTGCAGATATTGCAGTAATTAAAGGTACAAGTGCAACTTCTTGAGTTAGACAGAATCCCACTCATGTGCAGGTGCATTTCTTTGGAAATCAATATAAATCGACTTATCTTTCTCTTCACTGCATTCTGTACTTATTCACCATCTGTTCTGCAAACAGATCTATTTGTGACTCGCACACCATACTTTCAGAGTATTACATCTAGTTGTTTAAATAAAACGTGTAATAAAACAGACAAAAAGGACAAGATAAAAAAAATATTTAAAAAAAACTCACTGCTCATCCAAAATTGTCAAATTTGGAGTCGTTTTACTTTGCTTCTTTGGAGTGATAATCATTTCCAACACTTCCATTAGTGGGGATGAGGAACCCCCTTCCAGAAAACATAGCATCACTGCCAAGGACAGATGGACAGCCCCAGTATCTCATGCTTCTCTGGTCCAAGTGTGAAAACTGTCCAGGAAACGCGCGTATAGTCCACGGTCAAGAACGAGAATTCGGTCTCTCTTCAGAGCAGCGTCCTTTTTTATAGAGAAACACTGACAGCCTCCTGTTTCAACACCAACGTCAGCTCTCTTTCCCTCTTGCTCCCTCTCTCTCGCACTCTCCTTCCAGCTCCCTCCTCTCTCTCTCTCAATCACTGATTCCCCTCCCCCCAAGTTCTGATGCTGCTTCAGGGCTTTTGTAGTTATCAAGACTTTTTTTTTTACCCTTCTTTCACCTGATTTGAGTCATTTCCATCTCCAATGTAGGTTTGGTCTGTAAAAAGATCCAGAAACACTCCAAGCATACAAGGAGAAATTACTGCTTTATTTATCTCAAGGTTTACTTTATTGACAGTGTAAAACATATGATTAGCTTTTAAGAACGGAGAAAGTGTGTTTCTATCCTCGATAAAATCGATATCTTAACGCTGTCAAAAACAGCGTTTTTGTAAGTCGCATCCCTACTCCTCACCCACACAGATACACACACACACATGCTTTTTCTCAAAAGCTCTCGATTGACAACTCTTGTGCCCTGCGCACACACCCACACACACTTCTCCTGAACACAAACAGGATTAGGTTAGGAGTTATTGCATGGTTGTTTCTGTATATCGTGACAGGTCAGAAATACAGAAATACATACATCTCTAAATAATTGAGCAACCTTGCAGATACAGGAGGCGGGGAAAAAAAAAAAAAAGCTGTCTAGGAGCTCAAAAAGTACGACTTATCCGAGATATCCTTGTCTGCATGAAAAGCTAAAAAGGATACAAATTCTGCAGCAAGTTTTCACACTTTTAATACTACGCCGAACGTCTGGATCCTTACCACTTTTTGTGTCTCGAAACCTGCAGAATCCAGCACAGCGCTCAAGCAAAAGCCTTCCACTCGGTTACCATGGTAGCAAATGACAATTGGCCTTACAACGTAGGCAGGCGCTGGATGTATCTGTGCAAATATCTGCATAATCTTGTGGATAAACATCGCAGAACTAATTTGGCCTCTCTGGTGACCGTGTGGACCTTGTTGCTTAAAAACTCAAAACGTTTGAACGTCGAGCAATCTAATATGTTACTGTATGTGTGTGTGTGAATCAATAATTTAAAAAGAAGAAAAAAAGAAACAATTGTTTAAGAATGAAAGACCATTTACAAATGAAACACAAGCTTAGGAACTGGTGAGTTATATGTGAATATTTTTATAGGAGTATTCAAAGTCAAAACATAAGTATGTGGCAAAAGTAAAATAAAATAAATGTGTTCATTTTTTTTTTTTTTTTTTTTTTTTTTTAACTCAGATTGCTGCAAGTGATGAGCTGTTTTTGAGCATGGTTGTAATCTGGCTCGCTTACAGTACACGACAGCTGCCCGCTGGTGCCACATGTCGATATTTACATTTACATTTAGTGCACTCGGGGAACCATCGGCAGAAAATACTGTTCTGCACCACGGGTGTCGGTGCCGGAGGGGGCTGATCATAAAACATTGTGTGTGATGCATGAAGCTGTGAAGATTTGGTCATGATCTTTTAAACCCGTCAGTATTCATGATTATGTCGAATTGGGTCAAAGAACTACACATAGACCTGCTTCATTATTTAGAAGAATTATTACTTCTAGTTCGGAAATACATTTCTTGCACTCTTCCATCCTGGAAATACTAAATAACACCTACCGTTAAAAAGATGAACGGTTTAAATTCCAATGCATTTTTCATGCATTGAATCGGTGGCCTCGTACGAGTTAAAATTATCCTGACATTTTGAACGACTCACACAAACGCATGACAAAATAATCGCATGATTGATCAAGTTGTAATTTCTTTTTTATATATATATATATATTTATGTATATAATACTTTTCCACAACACATTTTTTTTTTTGTCCAGGTAGAGTCTGATGTAAAACCTGAAAAATTATACATCATAAACTAGTAATATGTACTAAAGCATGCATTTGTAACATGATCATGACTTCTACTATGAGAAAAAGAAGAAAACTGACTGAGTGATCCACAAATGTTGAAATCTGTCGCTCCAGAACCCACGGCAGGACGTAGGCGTATGATTAGTCACACTTCACCCCCGATCATTGTTTTCTTAAATCTCTGACAGCGCACTACGAACACCAGCGTCTCTGTGACGTCTTTCTGTCTCTATTTTTTTCTTTTTAACAATGAAATTACGAGGTGTCTTCATCCGAAGAGCTCGGCTGCTGCGGCGGTTTAGGCTCCAGATGGACGTCCCGGACTGCCAGGATGCGCGATAGCATGCTGTCCAAAATGGTGGCATCCAGAGGCTGGGTAGAATACCAAACAGAGCTGCCAGGGTGGCAGGAGGTCTCAGGCTGCAGGTAGAAAACATCTGGACGTTCCTTCACAGAGTCAGGACTGCGGGTTAAAGAAAATATAAGGAATATGTTTATATAAATATACATTTTGCTTTGGTGTAGTGTAGAATTGTCACACTGCTCTTACTCTACACTTAGTGCCAGTCCTAGTTTACAATATGGCACAGACGGGCAATTCTTTACCCTAATCATATTCTCGAGATTTATCTTTCTTTAAGTGAGTGTTTGTAATGCCGGCTCTGTATAATAATGAATACTGTTGTCACACTACGACAGAACCCAATCATGACCATAATTGTGATACATGAGGCACAACGGCAGTCTTGGACTTTATCAAACTGTTTACAAGTTGATGGATGGACCAATAAAAATGATTTATCTGTTTTACATCTTTCCTTTTCAGTAATGCAATAATATTATGAACAGTAACGCCCTAAATGTATTACTTAACAGCGTAGAGCAGTTTTAGATAGGAGACTCTTTTTGACTCCAAATTTTTTTTTAAACTGTTTAATATATATATATAAAAATGAAGTGATAAAATGATGATATTCATATAACTATAAGGAATATCTAATCATTCATACAGATTTACATTTCAAACAAACGTCCATAATTTTTTAAAAATGTATAAAGTTGTTTTGCGACAATGACAATTGTTAAAAGTGCTATACAAATAAAATTTAATTCAATTGAATATAATCCTTCAGAGGTTTAAACTATTCACACACTGGCAAGGCGGTACAGCATCCCTGTGTGGCAGGAGAAATTATTAGCCAAGTTTGTTTAGAATTGCAACAAAATAAAAAAAATTAAATAAAAAATTGGCATTTTCATGAAACCGTGATACTTACAGAATTGCAATGCAAAACAAAGTGACACCTAAAGGAAGGTATCGTGATTACATCGTATCGAGTGGTCCCTGTTTATTCCCAGCTCTACTCCTTACATCATAATCAGAATTGGGTTTTATTCGCCAAGTATGTTGACACACATGAGGAATTCAATTCAACATAAAACACTACACTTGTTATAGAACAACAAACCACTACACACACTATGCTGGCTAAGAGCTTGTCTCAAGGCTCAGGTCTCCAAGATTAATTTCCTGGACTCTGCCTGCCTACAGTCCTTTTTTTTTTTTTCCCTTTCGCCATCTTTATTTTCACAGAACGCTCTGTTACAAAACTGATCGCTGATGTTCTAAAATATTTCTGGCAATCTGGTGAACGTTCAACACCAAGGACTGTCATACGAGTAGAGCCAATATTCTCGGACGTATGCTTTGTGTTTCTGAGAAACAGGACATGAGCGAACCTGCACACTGCAATTAAATAAGATTTGACCTTTTTAAATATTATAAAAATAAATATTCATATGTGGGCCATAACCAATAAATCAGTGTGAAGGGAAAATGTGCATTTGGTTATTGTTTATTATTAATATTGATTGTTTAGATGTGCAACTGTCGGTTGAGAAGAATGTGCAAAATATTTGCAACCCTAGTGGATCACCAGGGACCAACAGATACGAGATCACAATACCTATTGCAGATTCAAGAGATCTTGTTATACACTACCGCTCAAAAGTTTGGGATCACTTGCAATGATGCGATTTCTTAGATTTTGTTTTGTGATTTATTTTCTACCTTCTACAACAATACTGGGCATTTCAAAACTATGAAATAACATATGCAGGGCTGATAGTGGAAAAAAGTCCTTTTTTTCCTTGCCCCCGAGGTGCGTAGGGTTGGGGGTACTATGTATGCGACGCACTTTTAACACATAACTTGTTGGCCGCCTGGGCCCAAATATATAAACAGCCTATGCATAACCCTGATCATCATTATTGTCAAGTGGCTCTTTTTAGATATTTTCATATTTGCATTATTATTCAAGAAAATACAGCATTTTCTTCTCAATAAGTTCAGTGCCTAGATTGACATTATTAGCCCATCTTAGTACAATCACTGGAAGTAAATGCTACAGATGCTACAGCCAT
>JAQMYL010000005.1:28377753-28392380 GCA_030014365.1 Clarias pachynema | reverse complement strand
TTGTTGACAAGTGGGGCTTGAAAATTCGCCCACCCCCTTAAGTGGGGAATGACAGAAAATGTTTGAGAACCACTGGTATAGACACATGTACGAGGGTGAGTCAAAAATGATCCGCACTCGGGTTATCTTTAAACTACTGATGTCTTAGCAGACCCTTTGCGTTCAAGGCTCCTATCTCCCCGGTCACTGCTGTGCAGGTGTGAACGTGTTACATCAGTTCATGTGTGGACGCCCCACTTGTGATTTGCACAGAAAAAGAGTAGCACGCAGTGATTTATTTCTTTTGTGGTCTGAGGACGCAAACAGATTTGTACCGATACTCTACAGAAGGTGAATCATTAGTGGTGACGAGACACGGATTCATCGCTACGAGTCTGAGAGTAAACGGCAGAGAATAGAACGGAAACATCTTCAATCACCGACCGAGAAAAAGTTAAAAATCAGCTGGAAAATTCATCAACGCTTACAGTTTTCTAGGATTCTAAAGGGCCAGAATTATTGGAACATTGCCAGGAAAATGGTTCAGCAATCAACAGTGCTCGTTACAGTGAGACTTATTGAAGAGCTGAAGCCTAAACTTCAGATTAAACACAGAGGACTGATATCCGAGGGCGTTATGATCTCGCATGATGATGCACATCTGCACACTTCCGCCCACAACCTACGTCCTTCCTTTAGTCCCGCTCTCACTACATATGACTTTCACCTGTTTGGTCCCCTGAAAACAGCCCTACGAGGGTGAAGATTCACTTCTGATGAAGAAGTAAGGACAGCGGTGCATTCGTGGCTCACAGCTCAGATTAAAAAAAAAAATTTTTGCTTGTTGACAGACGGACAAAGTGTATTGAAAAGCAAAGTGATCATGTCATAAAATCACGTGTTTGTCTTTCCTAAAAGTTAAGAAAAACTAATTCTACATCCAGAGTGCGGATATCATCTGCCTGATGGATTAATAAAGCAAAAAACGACTTTTGAAAGATCAGACCTGCTGAATGCCCAAGCACAGATAGTAGACGCTGTCAGGTGCATAAGGTTGACCGTTCGGCCTGCGGACTTCGCTGATGAAATGACACAAAGCGTTGCTGAGCATCTCAGAGCTGCAATCCAACACGTCCTCCTTCACGGTGAGAGGGTTCGCTGAAACAAACAAACAAAAACAAACAAACAAGTAAATAAATAAATGCAGAGATGGAGATGATAGTAAATGTCAGTAACACACACAGTGGGTCACTAGGAGAATGACATTTAGTATTGATCCATTCCTCTATAGAGAAAAAAATTACATTTACAAATTGCTTAATAAAATCTATGGCTAAATTAATAATTAAGTCCATTTAAAAAGGGAAATAACGTGTGAATGCCTCAAAAAATTTAATTAGGCTAAAACAAATCAAAGTTTATGAGACTAGTGTTTAAACAAACACACACATTGATGAAAAGATTGAAACTGACTTAAATATATACGGATGTTAATCTAATCGTTAATCAATTATTTTAACCAGTTACCGGCATACTTAATTTATCCCCCAAAAAAGGTTTGTTTTTTAATATAATTTTAAGGTGATAAATAAATACTGGCAAACATCATCTTAATGAGATCATTTGTGCCCGTATTTGCTGTTATGCTCCAAAATAAGTTTGAATAGACAAAAGGTACATTTGATAGTTATATATTGCAATTAAAAAAATTTTATCATATCATACAACCACAATTTTTAGTGGCTTCACTTTCGAAGAACAGTGTTGTTTGACAGACAGGTTTTTTTTGTAATTCTTTTTTAATTTTATTAATTATCAATTCTTCTCACAAAACTATTTTGTGAGGATTTTGCTGTTAGAACAAAAATGAAAAACTATTTCCAAACACCTCACAAACCTAAAACATTTAATACTAAGCTAATTCAAAACAAATATATTGTTACTACAGAAACAAGTTGCGCAAGCAAACAATCCAACAATCAAACAATTTGTAAGGCAAACAATCCACAACCCAAAAAGGAACAAACAAATAAAAAATATTATTGTATACATGATGAGGCTAGTTTTGTTTAGTTTATGTATGGAAGGAGTCTCCAGTGCAAAACACTAACATTCAGCAACGTTACAGTTTCTCAGGACAAACGGTGCGTGTTTCCAAAATAAATTTTATATAAAAATGTACATTTATATCTTTTTCCAAGAAGTACAAATCTTTGTTTTATACTATGTGACATTTTAGACATGGCAGTTGATCACATGACAACATGCCAACGCTGATTATTTTCATACAGCAGGGCAGCCCATGCGTTTTATGCCTTTCATAAACAATAATGCATTTTAAAGCGCATCCTCAGGAATGTGCTTCTAAATATAAATTATAAATACCTTCAGAAAACTTCAGAAACTTGTTTTTCAACTAATATATCTTTTTTTTCCGCTGCTGTGGAGCAAGCACTGAATTATTTCTTAAAAAACAGGTGTCTTAGAAACAAAAGAAAAAAGATATTCATGTTTCTTCACACTATAGCACTTTGTCCCAAGACTGTTGCTTAGCAACATCGCCGTTGGAGACGGCACACTGGGTGCTGCACATAACAAGAGCATAAAATAAGAATGTTAAGTGTTAAGCCGCAGCACGTGGGTGAAGCTCACCGTCGGCGTGTCGAGTCCTGCACTGCACCCAACTGGCCCAGGCTTTCACTCCGTACATGTGCTGGAGTTTGGAGCTGGGTGGAGTAGAAACCACGCCGCTCGCCACATCTGTTCCTGAACGCCTCCGTCCCTGGAAGAAAAAAGGCAGAAAAGGCAGACGCTTGTTAGTTTTTACACAAACGGTGCAAACCATCTGTGAGGAACACGAGGAGGAGAACAACAACAACAACAACAAAAGAAACACAGAAAAAGCGTGACTGTTTGATTTCTAAGAAACACCATGACTCAGTTCAGTACAAGCTGGGTTCAAAGCATTTAGAGATGACACCGTGTTTTCTGATGATGTTGAGAATGTATGCTTAAATTAATGAAGAAGTCAAAAACGGTCAAATTGTGCGTTTCTGGTTTAATATAATGTGCATAAGAAAAAGAGAAACAAAAAAACACACTGAACATATTCAAACAAACTGCAGTAAATAAAAGTGGAACATTACAATGTGACCTTATGTTACATTTCAAAAGGACATTTTAAAGTCAGACTTTAAAAAAAAAAAAAGAAAAAAACAAACAAAAACTTCTTATAACATAAAAATTATATACACATCATATCAAAGAAAAGACAAGGTCCTCAGTTGTTCCTAAACAAAATCTGGACAGATTGTGAAACCGTTGGTTTCACGATGAAATTATAGTGTCATAATCATTAATTCACAACATGATGTGAACAGATAAGCTTCTGTTCTTCTGAACGAGCTAAATATAATATCTGTAGCGTCACTCTTTAAAAATAAAACACAAATCTGCTCTTAATGGCACAAATGCCTCAAGTGAACTTTATCACACCAAAAGTAACAAAATTACAAATAAAGGGTGGAGAATATTAAGCCTTATTACCCCAGTAAAGCATGTGGAGCGAGCTTCCTTTGATTACGTCGAGTAACACCACCACTGTGCCGCAGTAATCCAATGTGATGTACGTTTACGCTAATGGCCGTGCTGTCTGTAATTCTAATCGAAGGTATCGATTTATAATTTTTTATCACTAATCAACATGCTTTTGTAAGGTGCGGTCATTTAACAACGTACACACGCTGCTAAATACAACATGACTCTTCAAATTATCGATTCAAACAGAGAGTAAGTGAATTTAAACATGAACAGATACCAAAAAAAGTATCTGTCTCTTTCTTTAATAAAGAAAATAATCTTAAAAGTGCCACAGTACAAGAGGACAAACATTTCAGACATGAATTTATCGGAAAATAATCAACTCTGCGGTGATAATGGCTCTAACGGTACGTCCATGTGTGCAGCAAGAAATGACTGTCAAACTATTTGGTCATTTAAGGTGTTCAACACAATAAATATTCTATACTGCATTTAAGAATAATCTTATCTGATTTGTCATTTCCGACAAAGTAGGAAGCAGCTGAATGCATGTATAAATGTCAGAGATAATGACAATGCAACAGCCAGCGGCCATTAAAAAAAAAAAAAAAGAGCAAGAGAGAGATAGAGAGAGAGGGAAAAAAAAAAAAAACCTAGCTTCATAAAAGAAAGTGCTTCTAAGGATTTGTGTTAATCTTGAGCTATTAGGACAGAAATTTAAATGGTCCTCTAGTGTTAACGTTATCATTCTAGTTCTTCCACAAACATGTAGTTAATCATCATCACGCGTCCCATCTACAATAGTCTGTCTATT
The DNA here is from genome assembly GCA_030014365.1 of Clarias pachynema. Lineage (NCBI taxonomy): Eukaryota > Metazoa > Chordata > Actinopteri > Siluriformes > Clariidae > Clarias > Clarias pachynema. Next base: position 28,388,047 of record JAQMYL010000005.1, on the reverse strand, counting down.
CGACGTGGCCCGTTGGCCCAGCGGTGTGTTTATGATCGCTATGTTCACACACGGTGTCACCGCCTTCTTTTCCGTAGAGTTCTTTTCGCAGCAGGCTCCGGAGCAACGAGATCATCTTCATCACTTTCGCTTTCACTGTCAGTCATGTTCGAACGGCTTCTTTTCCTTTTCTTTGAAACTATTGTGTTATAGACGTAATATTTAACGTCCATCCACGTTCTTGACTTGAGAGCCTGTGGCTCGGCCCTGATACAGTCCAGGCAGTCGATTTTGCCTGGCACTTTGCTGATGGAGATGTAATTTCCCAGTTGCCGCCTCACCGCTTCCTGTTCCTCATTTTTCCATTTGTGTCTTTGTGCAGAGACACGTCTGAGACCTAATGTATGATATACACATATGAAAGATAAAGAGAATAAAATTAGGGAACTTATTTGCTTCGCCTTAAAATTAAAGTTATGAAATCATTTGTAGTTTTTTTGTTAGCTTTTTCTTCAAACCTGCAAACCATGAAAACAAATAATACATTGTGCTGACTATAATTTAATACAAATTATATATAAATTTGTAGATGCTAAAATAAGTCATCCAATTAGTTGCTGTTAGCATTGAAAAATTTGAATACCAAATTGTACATTTAATCGTTACAATTTATTTAACAGTTAAATACTGCTTTTTAAATGTGTGTCAAAATAATTGTAATGTGATTTATATACATGTAATAAATTATATATAAAACCTGGAGGCATTTGAGCAGGACAGGCTGGAGGAATGACTTGTAGAAAAACTAAAAACTGTTGAATAGTTTACTACAAATTTTTTTTCTATTTTAGGGAAAAGACATTAAACACACAGAACGTGCGGATTTGTCTATTTCTGCGGGATTAGCAATAGAGTTTTTTAAAACCATCAATGCACATTTGGAATTTGTAAATAGAGGGACTATAGAATTTGGGTCTTTTTGAGCGATCAAAAAAAATAAATACCTGTAACCTTGCTTTCACCAACTCCTTCATCCATGCTTTCCAGGAGAGTGCAGATTTTTGCCAGCTGTGAGACGTCTTCATTTAGTGTTTGGTAATCGAAGCTTTCGTCGTCCACGAGCGCAGCTAATCGCTCCTTCTCACCGCCATTAAGGCTCAGTATTTGGAAAACCGTAGCCACAGATTTGTGTGCATACCCCTCGGGCTTGCTTGCATCACAACTGCGGGCAAAGACTCTTATGCAGTCGTGTGCCCTTATGTGACCGTCACTCGTCATTTGAGGAAACACATACGGGTTGTCCGCGAAGACGCCTGCATCCTTACGGTACTTGATCAGGATGTCCAGAGACGATGCCATCCTTTGGGTAAACAAAATGGGACTCCAGCGTCCATTTTTACAAGTAACTCGTGCTCTTATTAACACGCCACTAAGTGCTTGTTCCAGCTTTGTCAAGGGTTCAGACATCTTCCCGGTGATGGGCTGTTTGTCCCTGTGTATGTAGTCCTCGAGCAGCATTTTCTCAGCCTTGCTCTTTCGTCCTCGGTTAAACAGAGTGATTTCAGCCAGAATGCATTCACGCAGCCTTTTCCATACATCACGATTAGAATGCTCCATCAGATCCGATTCTGCTTTGTCTTGTGCGTCTGTGAGGAACTTATGCAGTTTAACAGCATCTTTGACCAGATGTAGAACATCCTGTTTGGTCTCCATACTTGCAACGTGAACATGTGAGGATTTACAAAATAGCAAATCTGTTCCCAGCAGCTCAATGAATTCTTCGGCTTGCTTTCTAGCTTCAGTTCGCATATCCTTCTCTTCTAAAGCAACCTCGGCAGCCCCCTTCAAGGAAGCTCCTATTTTCAACGCTAATGACTTTTTAAATTGCTTTGAGTGCGGATCGAAATCAACAAGCTTCTTCGCAGCTTCCAAAGCCAAACTGAACCTGGATTCAGTACACACTTGATAAAGATCCGAAACACTGTGATCCAGCTCCCTCACGGCCAACATAAATCTCCCTAGTGTTCTCATTCTTTGTGCTATGTAATCGCGTCCTTCCTTTTCAAGCTTGTTTTTTTCATAAAGACTATTTCCAAATTTGCAGATTAAGGCATCGTTCCTTAAACATTTTGAGATGTCATCATCCCTCATGTGGCGAACGAGGTTCTGGCAGCCCTCAGAAAGACAGTCATGCATGGGAAAATTCTTGAAGTAGGTCAACCGTGGCCTTCTTTTGCCACGGTCTCTTTGGGGAGTCTTATCCTCCTTTTTCATGTTGCACAATCTCAGATGTCTCCACAAGTCACGTCGGAGGTAAAAACCCAGACAGTAAGGGCAAGCTTGGTAGGAGGTCAACAACGTATCCTTTTTTACCATTCTCTGCGGGATGAGTTCGCCGCTTCCGGTCTCCTGAACTTTGACGTTATACTCGTAGTTACCTTTATTACGGAGCTGTTTAAGTAAGCTTTGTCGGATTTTGGATCGCTTTGGGAAGCTGAGCGCGTGGGCTACGTCCTTTTCTTCTGCGTGATTCTTTGACAAGTGTCTTGCTATTTTGATGAAGGGTTTCTTACAATAATGACAAAACTGTTTTTTAGTACCCTTTGGGGTTCTTATTTTTATTTTTGAAGGAAGCGTTTGTGACTTTGAATACGGGACCGTAACCTGTTGAGACACAGAAGACTGCGCGGCAGGGTCGGTAGATAGCGCTACGACAGCAGTGCTGCTGCGTAACTTTCGATCGGGGAAAATCTGTGACCCATTTGATTCAGAGCTTTGAGCGTTTTCACCATCAACTTGATCAGTGCTACAGGAACGCAACTTAAGCTTTTGAGTTTTTCTGGGTATTTTGGTCACCGGACAGTTCTCTTGACGTGCCGAGAGCGCAGCAGTAGGCTGGTCTAAGCAACCGTCAGCCTTGGTGCTACCAAGTTTGGCGGCTTTGGAGGCGTTTTTAGCGGAAGAAATCCATTTTTTCTCAAACAGCCTAATAAACTCTTTAACATTAGCGACAGTTTCTGCATCACCCTCCATAACATTTTCACCACAAATTACTTCAGCTGCTTGTCTTATAGTATTTCCGATTTTTACTGCCACTGACGGCTTTTCGAATTTGCTCAAAGTTTCATCGAACCCACATACTATCCCTGCACCTTTAATGACCAAATCAAGCCTGGATGGAGTGCACAGTTGATGCAAGTACTGAACAGAACCATCCAACCCTTTAACAACTAGCATGAATCTCGCCAATTCCTTCATTTTCCGCGCTATATATACCTGGCGCTTTTTAGTATGTCCGAGTTTTACAAAAAGCCTAGCGCCATACTTGCAAATCAGAGCATCGTCTCGTATATGATGGAAGATGCTGTCTTGCATCATACCGTCAACAGCTTCTTCCAAATCTCCAGAAGTACTGCTTTTTAATGGAAGCATCGTTGATGATACAGTCCTTCTAAGGCTAACCGAGTTGCCATTTGTTCTCATTTTGCAACTTTTTTCATGCCTCCACAAATCATTGCGGATATAAAATGCCAGGCAATACTGACAAGGCAGGTACATGACCATGGAATGATCTTTAGTTGGCCGTTTACAAATGATAAGCTCGCCATTTCCATTTTTGAGAACTTCAATGTTATGATGATAATTCCCTTTCTTTCGAAGTTGTTCAAGCATTAGAAGCCGCTTTTTAGACCCCTTTCGAAAACTAAGAGCGTGTGCTACCTCCTCTTCTTTTGTATGTTTTTGGCTCAAATGGCGTGCCATTTTGATGCAGGATTTTTTACAGTAAAGACAGTACTGCCTTTTCTTTCCTAACCTCTCACGATTTGGCGTTTTATTTAAACCTATCCGTTGGGACAGCTCTGGTTCCAGAGAGGAGCTACAGTTTAAACTTGAATTTGAACTAGACTGTGGACTTGACTTCAAACTTGAGAGTGAGCCAGAACCCTTTTTGCGCTTTAGGGAGGACGCAGCCTTGCGCTGTGAACGAGTTTTCACACAAGATGATGAGCTAAAATCCGAGTCTACGTCAGTGGTCTCACCTGGCTTCTTTTGGCACGCCAAGTTTTCTGTTGAAGACCCGACGGACTTCTCACCGTTAATCAAATTATTATTGAATCCACTTGAAGCATCGGAGTCTGGGCAGTGGGAGTGGGCAGTGGGGATCTGTGGTAATGATTCTGCATTAGCCTTAGGACTGCTACACTTTCTACTAGATGTGAGACAGGGTTTGCCAGAAGGTTTTGTGTTGGACTCGTCACTTTGGAGGTGCAAAGTTTCAGAAGAAGGAAATAGATTGGTTCCAGAACTGCACTGAGAAACTGACTCAATGCCGTTTTCGAAACTAATCTGAGGACCAGAATCTGATTCGGGATGAGGCTGAAGGCTAGTTTTAGGGCTAACTGATAGGGTTTCAAAACTTGTCTGACTGGGATCTGGGATAGTTTGGTGGTAAGATTTGGGAATACAGCAAGGACTTGATTTAGGGCTAGTTTTCTTATCTTGTGTGAAGGACTGAAACATAGATTCATGATTTGATATGAAAGTGGTTTGAGTGCACAATTCCGGACTCGGTGGTGGCCTGAACTCACATCCGGATAGAAAAAAAGACTCAAAACTCGGTTGAGTAGGACGTGGGCTAGACATTTGACTGACACTAGGCTGTTGGCAAAATTCAGAATTCAGATTTGCACTGCTAGATGCATCAGGGCACACCATACTGGAGTCAAGACAGGATTCTAAAGTAGTTTTCACATTGAATTCAACAGCGCTGCAATATTCGGGAGTACGGGGATGACTGGTTTCAGGACTGGATCTCAAAACTTCTTCAAAGCATGTGTCAACGCTTAGATGGCTAGGACTAGAATCAGGGTAAGGCAGTGGACCAGGTTCAGGGGTAGATGGTAAGCAAAACTCAAAATTATTGACATCTGGGTTGCTTTCAGCAGAGATTGTAAAGCTACTTTGGTAGCAAGGTTTGGTAGTAGGATGAACAGCTGTGGGACTTATGTACTCATTAGGTTGTAGGTGGAATTCAAAAGCGTGAGGGCTTGAATCAGGACTAGATATAAAGGTGCGTTCATCACAGAAATCTACTTTAGGAGACTGCCTAATCTGATCTGAATTGGTTGGAAGGGAGGGTTCAGGACAAGGCTGGCTAAACACAGGACTTGATCCAAGGCCTGGTTTAAGATCGGTTTGGTCAGTACTTGAGAAAGAGCTCGGTTCAAGATTGTATTGTGAAGGGAGTCCAGAACAGCCAATGGCATTAGACTGAAGACTTGCCGCAAGATCAGGATGTGACTGGGCTTCAGAGCTGAACAGAGTTGGACTTTGCAACTGGACCAGATTTAGTTTGACAAGCGACTCGCCATTTAGCTCCGGATCAGGACGGAAGCAGGACTCAGTGTTCAGCAGTTCCAAGGGTTCGGAACATGACTGTGAAATCATTTTGTTCTTGCATACATTCTCATGTTTCTCCAATCCGTGCCGGACAAAGAAAGCTAGGCAGTATTGGCAGGGCAAGTAATCCATGATAGACCTTTTTCTTTTTGTTCGTTTCTGCATAACTATATCCCCGTTTCCATTGCGAATAACTTCGATGTTATGCTGATAATTGCCCTTCTTGCGAAGCTGTTCCAGTAGCATATGCCTTCTTTTAGATTTTTTTGGAAAGCTGAGAGCATATGCGACATCTGTTTCAGTTGAATGCATTCGCTCCAAGTGCCTTGCTATTTTGGTATTTGATTTTTGACAGTATACACAGAACTGCTTTTTAGTGCACAATGTCTGAGCTCGAACATTTTTATTCCTTGGTCTTAGTTTTGGACTTGAAGGTATCGGTGACCCAGAGAATGATCCAAGTTCTTCACCACATTCAAATGTGTTTTGTTCCTCATCCAGATCATCTTCAATTGGAGCACATTCTGAACTAATCAAAAGTGATTCTGCATCTTGGGAAGATTCCGTATTGAACTGCTCTAAATTAGTGTCCAAGACGGACTGTGCACAATCAGGGACATCCAGTTCTTCTGTAAAACTCTTCGTTTCTTCATCATCACACCCCTGACCAAGAAGGGAAAGAACAGCAGCATTTAATATGAATGAACTATTGTAAACAGAGAAATGAGAAAAACATTTGAAATAACATTTGAATTAAGAAAATAAAAAAAAGAAAAGAGAAAAAAAATAACAAAATTGGCATATTTATGGGCTTCCACAAGTCTACTTCCTCTTTGCTTCTTAACCAATAATTTTTCTTTAAATATTAATGTGGATTTTCCTAAATAAACATTTTTCAATACATGCTTACGTGTTTTTTTAAGCTCAGATTTTGGAAGCCAGTTGCGAACAAGGGCAAAATAATAATAAATATGTTAATCTAATAGACCTGGGTACAATGTGCTCTTGCCTAATTTAATACATAAATGGGTCAATTTAGTGCATTAAAATAAGTGTAAAATAACACTTTAAACAACAGTGCCTTTCACAATAAACTGCTTAAAATGTTGTAAATTTAGGAACCAATCAAGGAAAAAATGTCTACAGAGCAAAGAACAGTGTAAAGATTTCCAAAAGACTGCATAATGGCAAAAACACAGGATTAAATGCAATCTAAAACATTATCGAATTTAATTCTTCTTGCTACTTTGTGAAGCTAATTAGGTTTGAGATCAAAAGTTAGATCAGGTAGATCCAAAATTCAGTTTTGACTTCCTGTATTTTATAACTAAATAAATATAAACTTAAACTTTGAAACCAAAAAAAACACTTGATTACTTAAAAAATAGATTGATTCAATCATAAAATACTGAAATGTAGCTGGCTAGTGCGTTTCTTGTTGCCTAGGTATGCCCTGTTATATAGATTATTTTTGTTTAATTACTTATTAGCTCTAAATACTTTGGGACAAAAGCAAGTAATTCTGAAGCTGAGGAAAGTGGACAAAAATCTCTTCAGTCTTTTGATCTCAAACCCAAATCTTCACTATATAGAAAAACAACAGACCATGCCATTTTAATATTTTTTAGGTATGATTTATTTAAATAAATAAATAAATAAATAAATAAATAAATAAGTCCATGATCAATAAACTCCTTCATTAAATGCAAAACATTTTACACATGCACTAAGGAATTATCTAGATTAAAACAAAAACTGTGATTAAGACAAGAAATAGAAAGTTTTGAAACAAGTCCATCTTACCTTAGGTTGAACAATGAGTCCTTGGGGTAAAAAACTTGCACGGGATAACGTCGTCAGCGGTTTTTAAGAAGCGTTTGGAAATTTGATTCTTACCCTTCTAATGCTTCAAAATTTTGACTTCAACATTAATAATGAAACAAAGAGTGATAAATAAGCTTGAGTCAGGTTTGTACCGTTGTTCGCAACTTTCAATTCTGTTTAAAAAATTACATTAAATTACATAACTTTTTAACAGGTGTGACATTAACTATAGATAGGTTGCTGTCCTTTGTATAACACAGAGATTAGATTTACAAATAGGTATAGCTATGACAAAATCTAATCTCTTATCTTTAGCCGCAGCTCTAATGATCGATAAGTGCTGTGCATTACACTTAGTATGCTTAAAATCATAAAATCAAGGAGATTAAAAAACAAACAAACAAACAAACAAAAAAAAACATAACATCTAAAACTTTAACTTTTCATATTTATCTTCACCCCGGGCCCCAAACACATCCAAAAATACAGATGTACACCCACAGACGGACTGTCCAAACAATGATGCCAGATGGGGGTGTATATGAGTCAGTGTTCTGCTTCAATAGACCTCCATTTAACAGGGGAAAGTTCATATAATGCAATAAACCAGAGTAAGCGCTAGATTCCATTTCTGTGTAAAAACATACCTTTTTTCCTCTCTTGCGTCGTTTTGCTGATGATTTCTGCTCCTTTGTTGCTTCCTGATCATTTGATCCTAATAAAAAATAATAATAATAATAATAAAAAAAAAAAGTTCATGACCTCCAGTTTATAATGTATTTGATTTTCATGGTTTGTTCTACATTGGTGCTAATGTTGTATAACAGTTCATTGTTTTTGTTTTTCACATATTTAACTAATATTTAAAATGTATAAAATTTGTTATATAGGTTCTAAAAATTCCATCAGAATAAATATTCTAAGACGCTAATGCAACTCGCATTTTTCACATCTGTTACTAACCAAGAGGAATATCCTTTTCCAAATCTAGCAAGTCGGATGCTGTGGAGACAGCAGGAGGATCTTTAGGTCCTTCCAGCTCAACTGAAGGTACTGGTGGCTTAAGATTGTGTGAAGAATCTTCAGGGTCCACCCAACTGAAGGGGGTCGACCTAGCCTCAGACTCCAAATCTCCGCTGTAGGTACTGCCCTGGTCTGAAAAATAACACAAAATACAGAAAAGTAACATTAAATCCTAGCACAAATACAAACTGTTCTTCTAATGTTCATTCACATACCTCCATGAGAAAAGGGCCTGGTCTTGGCCTTTTCCACTTCTTCATCCTCCACTGAGCTCTGTGTAGGGATGCCACCATTAGTCGAAATTGGCTGTGTAGATTCCTGAGAAGCTGGCACTACCAGTGGCACTGGTATCTAAAATCAGGAAAAACAAACACTCCATAACCACGGACAATACTTTATACATCAGGGAAGAGATGTCAGGTAAAAACAGATTTAAATACGTACAGGAAGAGGAAATCCCAGCGGTAATGGTGTGAACTGAGTGTACAGGTTCATGGGCACAGGAATGTATACGGGCACTGGAACAGGTATTGGCAGAGGCACCAGTCTTATTTTATCTCCATTTTCATCAATGGCTGTGAAGACAAGGGAGAATATATATAATTTTTTTTAATTACAAAAATCTCCATGGTGCATGTGAGATTAAGTCTGTTGATTTTTTTATAGCTCAATCCCTCAGTATGCTTAAAAGAGAGAAAGTTTGCCAAGACACAGCTTTAAAACCTGGACTCGGCTTCCTATTCCAATTCTTGATCTCCTTCTAGATTTTATCTATGTTTCCTCTAATCATCTGTTGGATGATTATTAAAAACAAATATTAAACCACCATTGAATACTTGAATATGCTTAAATGATGTTTATTATTCAATAACAACAGCTCTGACGGTAGCTCTGGCTATAACTGAAATCACAGATTAATAATAAATAATAAACAAATCAATTTAACAGTAACAGCTCATTTACAGCCACCTTTATAGCGGTCAACCCAAAAAAACCATGAAAATGTGAAACAAACATATAGAATTGTTTATATGGTGAAGTGTTCTTACTGAACATTCTTGGAAAGTATCAGAGATGGAAAATACAAAAAAAAATAAATAAATAAATAAATAAATACAATGACTGAATTAACCTGACCTATTTATTACAGACAAAAGACATGTCAGTAAATCCAGGAATTAGGGATGGGAATCGCCAGGAACCGACCAATACAACATTATCACGATACCTAGGTACTGATTAGCTTTGTATTGCAATTCTTTTAGTTTCATGATTTTCTAAATATCCCGATTCAATCCTTTTTTTTCAGATTTTGTTACAATTCTAAACAAACAGCAAATAATCTGCTCCTAACACACAGGACGGCTGGTTTTCAGTTTGATTGGCCATGACCGGTCAGCGAACAGCCAATCATCAGTCTCAGATATCATTCTGTACCGAGCTTCTGAGTGGCGCAAACGCATTTTTATGTCATTATAGTCGCGTTCGTTAAAAGCCTCCGATCTGCCTTTTCTCCAAACTCTGTGTGTAAATTAGTCCTGGATCTATTCATTGGGCGTGTACGGCTTCTAACATGAGCACGTGTGTTAAAACCCCCACGTGCTCATGTTAGAAGCCGCACACGCTCATGTATTCACCAGCGCTCACTGTCAAGTTGAGTTTTGAAGTAAAACATCACCGTTCCTTTATAATCCTACAAGTGGTGCTCTCTGAACTATTTACACATTTTTATCCCGTGTGGTCAGAGTGAATTATTTGCCAGGTTTATTCAGAAATAATAATTATAGCAAATGACAGAGATACGTGTTTCTGAGTAAAAATTTAGGTTTTTTTTTTATGCCTAATTTAATTTTAAGGTAAACATTAAACTTTTGTATTTGAAGTAAGTTTGTCTTGTTTAAAAGCTGAGCTTGGTTTTTAAGTGAGTAACTTAAAGTTATAAGAAACGGGCAACATTTAATTTAACAAAATCTAGGAAATACGTAACATCTGTTCCTCTCAAGGTTTCTTCCTATTGCCATCTCAGGGAGTTTTTCCTTGCCACTGTTGCCGTCACCCTTGGCTTGTT
>JAQMYL010000005.1:28358856-28370333 GCA_030014365.1 Clarias pachynema | reverse complement strand
TTCATTTTGTGAAGCTGCTTTGAGACAATGACCATTGTTAAAAGCGCTATATAAATAAAATTGAATTGAATTGAATTCTATACCTATGATCTACTCATTATGCTTTGAAGCCTTGTTTTTTTTTAATTCATGTTTTGTTTAATGCTTTATATATCATAAGGGTCCGAGCACTATGAAAGCAGCCCTACTGTATGATGTCAGTGTGTGAAGGGCCCTCTCGTTCTTCTGAGGATTTTATTATTTTTTTTCAAGCATCCGGGGCTTTTTTGGAAGTCTTAATATACTCAAAAGTCATGAAAATCAGCAGACAAGTTGTAATCTGCAAAATGATAATATCGAATCAGAATATTTATAAAAACCGTATAGTATCGCAATTCTAATCGAATCAGCACCTGGGTATCGTGATATCTTCGTATCGGGTGGTGACTGGTGGATCCCATCCCTAACGTTTACCAGTTTTTGACACTTTTCCTGCTGAAACTTACCTCACTGGAATTTCTGCACACGGCGCATTTAACAACGGGGTCCTCTTCAGCTAAGAGTTCAACCCTGGACTTGTAAATGCTCAGACATGACAAGCTACAAAATTCCTTCAAAGTGTTTGATGAGTCAACTGGAACTGTGATCAAGTCTTTAGGATTTCCGATCACCCTTGAGGAAAAAAATAAACAAAAACATCACATGAATATAGCTGCATAGAGCTCCTTTGAATTCTACCTTTACTTAAACAGGACAAATAAAAGCTAGACTTTGCAATCAGGAAGAGCTGAGAATGAATTCAGATACTTATGTGACTCACTTGAGACAGAGGTGGCAGGTTTTCTTTGGGACGATAATGGGGGCTGGAGGCAGGGTGAATCCGGTTAGACACACAGTGGAGCAGAACAGCTGATTAGAACCTTTCTTTTGAAATGCGGTTTGACCTTTCTGAAGGACCTTAGAGCAGCCCGAGCAGCAGATTCGCACAGGAGCTGGAGGGGGCTGCGGCGGTGGCTGCGGCTGGAGCTGGTGTGCAGGCTGAGCCTGAGGATGGGGTTGGGGTTGCGTCTGGAGCTGTGGTGGGGTCTGCGGCTGGAGCTGATGCGGGAGCTGCGGCTGGAGTTGGTGTGAGAGTTGCGGTTGCTGTTGGAGCTGCGGCTGAAGCGGGAGCTGAGGTTGGAGCTGGGTTTGAAGGTGCGCTTGAAGCTGTGCTTGGAGTTGGAGTTGAGGTTGGAGATGGGTTTGAAGCTGGGCCTGAAGATGAGTCTGCAAATGGGGTTGAAGCTGGGCTAAAGTCTTGGGTTGAAGCTGGAGGTGAGCTTGAAAATGAGGCTGCATTTGAGCCTGCAAGACTATTGGAGGTGGTCTGATTGCTGAGGCTGACTGAGTCAGAGCAGTGAATGTGGACGCTTGCGGGGCTGCAACAGGAGCTGTGGAAGGTAATGCAGACAGGAACTTAGTAAACGGTCTGTCACAATTAAAAATATTCACTGCATTCCAACAATCCGCCGGTAATTACTTAAAAAAGGCATATTTATGTGTGTGCAAAACAATATTACGTATTGTGTTTAGTGCTTAGCCAAGTGGACATGAATCTACTGATCTGCTTACTCACCAGAAATGGCATCACTGTTTCCTCTAACAGAAAACACAGAGCTGATCCTCAGTTCATCCAGAGGAACCAATGACTGAAATACAATCAAGTCCCAAAGACAAAGACTTTAAATAAACAACACAATTCAGCAATATCTTTCAGTCAAACTGCAATTCAAGTAAACAGGTATGTCATTAGACTGGTTTACACTTGGTCATACATACTGGAAACATCTGGAGTTGAAATGAAAAATAAGATTTTCTCCTTTCTTTTTTGAAATAATAAATTGTCATGAAGACGTCGTTTTCCAGACAATACGGATGAGTGCCAGATCCACATCCTTCACCTTGGCCAAAGTTAGTGAAATTACAGCAGAAGATTGTACATTTGAATCCAATAACGGTCAATTACTGCCTACAGGATTCAACCTCCTGATTTACTAGGGGAAACATCCATCATCATGGGGAAACAGGTCAATGGTTGTTTTCCCAGAGCACATCCAGATCTTACTCAACATTTTTTTAAACAATTTCCAATGCTCATAATTTAAGTGCCTCCTTGAGCATACCTGTGCACCAGTTTATATCCCCTGGAACATGAGTCACGTTCAGTGACACATCTCTCAACCCTCTACAGGCTGTCAGACAGCATGCAAATTTGTTCAAATGATCGGAAAATTGTTCGCCATGACGGTTCCCCACCATGACCGTGACTGATTCAGGCCACCCCTGTGGATTTGTCCAGGTAAAATATAGGGCCACGTAAAGGGAGGGTGGGTTTTAAAACTAAGAATAACTCCAGAAGAAGCTCAACAGCGATTCACCTCAGGAGGTCCATGAGATTATCGGAATATGCCTTCTTGAAAAACACAAACTGACTTGTCCTGAGCAGGACAAAACTCTATTGTCTGCGGCTATTGTTATTTTTAACGGCCACCTTGACGTCACATTCGCGTCATGCTTCCAGTCTTTTCACAGCTACAGTACACTGTTGACACAAAGTATGCAATGTAGAGTAAGTGATCTACACATAAAATCTCTTGTGAGAATATTAAAGTGGTCAGTCGCATGTCATTGCCACTGTGGATTTAAAAGGAAGCAATCACAATGTAGACTTTCAGTTTCAATTCAAGGGACTAAACAAAAATATGGTATTATCCATTTAGGAAAGACATTCAATGTTTTGGTACAGTCCCTACATTTTCACAGAGCCAAAAAAAACTCAAGAAGCAAAAGGTCCGGCATTAGACGGAGCAAAAAAAATAAATAAATAAAATAAACAATTGTCAGAGACTTTAGGAGTGGCCAAATCAACAATGTGGTTCGTTCTTTAAAAAGCAGAAGTTCACAGGCAAACTAAAGCGCATGATCAAAGAATGATCATGACCAGGTCAAGACCACGCTGGACGAGGCATGCATATCTATAAGAGGAGAAGGAAAGGAAGGGCTCGTGATCCCTAAGGTATCACATCATCTGACAAATATAGTGATACTGGAGGCAGTGTTATGGCATAGGAATGTATAGCTGCCAGTAGAACTGGGTCACCGGTGTTAATAGATGAGGTGACTGCTGACAGAAGCAGGGGGATGAATTCGGAAGTGTCGAATGCCGCCGAACCGATAGGACAGCGCTTCATATTGTGGATGGATAATGGTTTAAAGTTTACCACGAGACTGACCCAAGGCCATGAAATGGAATGGTTTTAAAGAACAATCACCTGACCTCAATTTAATTGAACGGACTTTTTACTCTGAAACTGGTGAGACTCACAAACAAGCAGCAACTAAAGCAGCTGCTCTAAAGCCCTGACTAAGCAGCTCAAGGGAGGCCCATGGGTTCCAGATTCCATGCACAATAAATAATCCTAATATTTCTGATTAAGGTAATCTGTCCAATTAAATTTGAGTCTGTAAAAAAAAAAAAAAAAAAACAGATAGGAAAAATGGCTGTAAGACATAATAAATCCGACAGACTTACTACACTACACTGTTTCATTTGAAAATTATTAAAAAGACACAAAGTGGATAACATGGACAAAATAAAATAACCCTTACCTCATGATCTCCGTTTTCGAGCTCCTCTTTAACACGACTGATGTCCGAGTCTGTAGAACTGATGAGCGCTTTATCGTAGTCCTCGTCTATAGGCTCATCTTTTATTTTTTTTAAAGGAGAATAGATGACTTCATCTCTGCTTCCTTTAGCTGGAACCTGTGATGACGCCTGTAGGACGAAGCGCCTAAACTTTATACGTGTTTTGCACACATACGTATACATACTGTATATTCTTAACACTTAACATTATTTACACAAACACCTAGTGTCGACATGTATGATCGAAATTTCCACGTGATTATGCTGTGATTTAGCTTTTTACACTAAAAAACTCAAATATAAGGTATACGGTGTAACTTACGCTGTCTTCATTTTGTGATGTTTGGTCCTCCGTCTGAGGGACATGCATACTCTCACCTGTAATAAACCAAAGAAAATTAATACACAAACTTATTATGCAACAATTAAGGCATTTTATGCCTTTGTCTTTTTTTTAATCAAACCAAATTTTTTTTAAACCAAAATAATGCATTGTGCCTTTGATTTAACACCATTACAGCTTAATTACTATGGTTACAGAGAGGCTGCAAAGCGATCCTCGTGGATAGAACAAGATCATGGAAATGGCTTTAAGAGGACGGGAAGATGAGGAAAAGTGAGACCTACAGATGGCGGAAATACAGGCAGTCCCCGACTTACGAACATTCGAGTTACGAATTTTTGCAGATAATTCTCATGACGAACAGCAGTTCTACGAACATTTGTAGATTTGAACAAATTGTGGAAGTGGCTCACGTATATTGTCCAAAAAATAGACAGTGCAGTGCACCAGATACCAATATTTACAATTAGATTCAATATTTTCGGTGTGCATGTATAAAGTGCGGTATATTGTATATAGAGTGTGTGTGCAGGAGAAATGAGTCAGTGTCACTGGTTTCAACGAATCAGTCCGGGAGCACAATGATAGACAACGTCTGTTGTGTAAAGCTGTCCTGATGGTGAATAATCCCAATTTCGGGAAATCCTCAACAAAACAGAGTTTTCAGTCCAATACAGTGAAAAACAGCTCTGAGACAGAATAGTGTCCCGGATTCCCCTCGCGATTTAAAGGCGCAGAGACAACACTGTTAAAGTGTGAAACTCATTTCCTTAGGTGCGGTTATGATTTTTGGTCACATGATGGCAGTGTGGGGAAAGGGGACAGAGACTTGGCGATTGGTATTCATGTCAAAGGCGTATGAAACTCACTTTGTCAGAGTGCAGAACATATCAGACTTACAAACATGCTCCCTGAATTGAACTCGTTCGTTATTTGGGGACTGCCTGTATAACTTCATGGATTCCAACCGCTGTTAAGCGACAAAGAGGAAAAACCCTCCACACTTCTGTAACATTTTATCCACCAAAGAAAACACACCATAACTGATCATTCTAGCACCATAAAACAGAAGATCAGGTTTCCTACACCGTCTTACAGGCATATTTAAAGCAACAACTTACCTCCTTCGATTTCTTTTGCCTCTTCACTGCTTCTGTTTTCGCTCTCATCCTGATCGTCTTTCTGAGACGAGTTGCTTTCCAGGTCACCGTCGTCTTCATCCGCTCCGAAAACGGGAAGCCCGTCCAGCTCGTCGTCTTCCGTGACTGGCTTGGACGCATCGGACTTCGGAATCTCGAGACCTATCAAAAAGTTTCGAGATTAGCTCTGTTTAAAAGAATCCGCTGCCTTTTTTTGGTATCAGAAAGTTTCGAGATTAGCTCTGTTTACTAGAAAGAACTTTATTTATCTACGTTTACACACTATCACCTTCGAAATAGTCCCCTTGCACAGCAATACAGCGCTCCCAGCGTTCCTGCCACTTCTGGAATATGTCCTGGAAGTCTTCTTTCCGAAGCATGTCAAGCACCTTCTGCGATTCGTGCTGGAGCTCCTCAATGGTGTCAAAACGACGGCCTTTGAGCAGGACCTTCATCTTCGGGAAGAGGGCAAAGTCTGCAGGAGCCAAGTCTGGCGAGTAGTGTGGGTTCGGAAGTGAGATCATGCTGTTTCCGGTGAGAAACTCACACGTGAGAGCTTGTTGGCAGGATTCATTGTCGATGTGGAGTACACAGTTTTTTGCGCGCCACAGATCCGGTCGCTTTCGCTGTATCTCCTCGTTCAGACGCGTTAAAACCTGGTAGTAGAATTCGCTATTGACGGTCTGCCCCCTGGGGACGAATTCTCGATGGACAATGCCGTGAATGTCGAAAAAGACGATGAGCATGCACTCGATCGAGCTGCGGACCTGCCTCGCCTTTTTTGGTCGTGGAGATGACGGGCTCTTCGACTGTAAAGACTGTTCCTTCGTCTCAGGGTCGTACCCATACACCCAGGTTTCGTCACCGGTTATTATCCTCGACATGAAGGACGGGTCGTCCACGGCACGCTGACGGAGTTCTTGGCAGACTTTGACGCGATGTTCCTTGTGCTCCTTTGTCAGTAGCCTGGGAACGAACTTGGCAGCAACACGACGCATTTTCAAATCACACGTGAGGATCGCCTGGACTGTTCCGTACGACACACCGACAACGGCAGCGATGTTGTGGATCGTTCTCCGACGATCATCGTGCACGAGTTGCCGAATGGTTTCGACATTTTCGGGGGTCGTGCTCGTAGAAGGTCTTCCTGATCTCTCGTCGTCCTCCAGTGATGTTCTTCCGCTCTTGAAGCGAGCATGCCACTTAAAACACCTCGCACGACTCATCGCGGCATCGCCGTAAGCTTGGCGAATCATCTCAAACGCCTCGGTGGCAGATTTGCCCAGTTTCACGCAGAACTTCACATCCGCTCTTTGTTGTAACTTGCTGTCCATGATGAAATAACAGACGTGGTAACACACACGCTGTCAGGACAGCACCAATTGCGCAGGACAATGTCTTTTGGCACGCTGACTTATGCAGGTTGGTGCTCGCTGTGACTGTGCGTGCAGCCTTGTGCTGCCATCTGTTGGCGTGTTACAAAACTAGTCTCGAAACTTTTTGATACCACCTCGTAGGAATGAACCACGGACAGGTTTCGCTAATCAGTGAAGAAGTACGAGTCTGAAAAGGGGAAAATGCAATTTTCTTTAAAACCTGATAAACATCTAGAATGGTTGGAACTAAATGAACTACCATGGCCTTAAAGCAGCCTATAGTGCGAATGGGATTTAGCTTAAAACATCACATTTCCTTACATTTTACTACAAACAACCACAAGACATGAAATTGTATCAGTAAATCTATTTAGTAACTTTTTTATCTTAAATTATGTCGCATTGTTATAACACCAAAAACAATTTGAACTAAATAATAATAAACTTTGTGGTTGGGGGGGGGGGGGGGTCAATTAATTTATGGATTTATTAATTTACATTTGCGTAGATGCACTGATGGCAATTGCAAATTCGTCAAAGGGTTAACATTTATATTACAGAACAAATTTTTTTTTTTATTCCCTCTTTAAACGCTAAAACCCAGACATTCACCAGCTCACTAGCTTGTACTTTACCTGATGATGACTCCGTCTCCTTCTGCTTTTCTTCCTCCACAGAGGCAACATTCTGTAGATAGGGTAAGGGATAAAGGCAAAAAAATAAATAAATATGCATGACCATGACTGTACTATTATTTCTGAAAATATAAAGCTGGATTCTGGTTAGAGCAGCAGATTAGGCAGTGGGATTGTGAGGATTAACATTCGCAGGGATAGAGGAAACAAAAAGTCTGAACGCCTCTGTGATCACTGTAGATTTTTCCTGATGTAGAAAAAAATTTAATCTGGGTAACTTTTCAATCTTTCAATGCGAGATTTAAACGATGAACTAATGAAAATATTTTGAGAAGTTAAAAATACTAAATACAATAATAACATTGAGGCCCGACCCTGTCTCGCAGGTGTAAGCATAAGTCTCTCGAACTCATGGTGGTTTTTTCACACTGTTTACGGCAACACCTTAGACAATGAACGAGTGTGTTGATTTTCCTAATTGTTATATCCGATTAGGAGGCACAAGTGGACTTGTGTCAAGTCATAGACATCTCGAGGTGCATGCGTCATGGGAAAGGATTTGAATATTTATACAGGGGATATAATTTTTTATAAAATGCTATAAACACCTGTTTTGACTTTTGTTGCATTATGGATATTATTGTATGTAGAATGATGAAAAAAAGAAAGGATTTTAATCCATTTTAAGCCTAATGTTTGACATTACTGATGTTTTTTTTTTTTGGTTTTTTTTACAGCATAACATCTGAGCGTTACACAAACACCTACAGTTGTGGCCAAAAGTCTTGAGAATGAGACAAATATTAATTTTCACAAAGTCTGCTTCTTTAGAGTTTTTAGATCTTTTTATCAGATGTTACTCTGGTATACTAAAGTATAATTACACACAAGTGTCAAATGCTTTTACTGACAATTACATCAAGTTTATGTAAAGAGTCGATATTTGCAGTGTTGACCTTTTGTCGCTTATCTTGTAAGAACTAAGGCTTCTTTACTCCCTTTCATACATTTCAAGTAGGGCAGCGAAGAAGCTACTAATCTCCAGGAAAATCACCAGGGACACACTGATATTCTGCACTAGGTACAGGGACTGGACTGCTGAGTACTGGACTGCTGGGGTAAAGTTATTTTCTATGATGAATCCCCATTCGGATTGTTTGGGAGGGGCGGGGTCCAGAAGAAAGCTTGTCTGGAGAAGAAAGGCTAAGCGCTACTGTTGATCCTGTGTCATACCAACATTAAAGCATCCTGAGACACATTCATGTATGGTGTCGCTTCTCAGCCAAGGGAGTGGTCTCACTCACAATTCTGCCTAAGAACACAGCCATGAATAGAGAATGAAACAAAAACATCCTTCTAGGGAAACTTCTCACAACAATCCAAGAACAAGAGTTTGGTGATGAACGATGCCTTTTCCAGCATGATGGAGCTCCTCGCCATAAGGCAAAAACTGATAACTAAGTGGATCTGTGAACAAAACCTGGAAATTTTGGGTCTGTGGCAAGGAATCTCCCCAGACCGTAATCTCATTGAGAACTTGTGGTCGATCCTCAAGAGGCGGACGGACAAACAAAAACACAAATTCTGACAAACTATACAAAGTATTGTTTATGTAAGAATGGGCTGCGCCATCAGTCAGGATGTGGCCCAGGAGTTGATTGACAGCAGGTCAGGGTGAAAAGAAGGATCAACACTACATATACATCAACTCTTTGCATAAACTTAATGTAATTGTCAATAAAAGCCTTTGAGACTTATGAAGAGTTTCTAATTATACCACAGTAACATCTGACACAAAGATCTAAAAGCAGTAGACTTTGTGAAAATTAATATTTGCATCATTTTCAAAACTTCTGGCCCCAGGTGTAGTTCTTACAGAAATATCAAAATGCAGGACAAGCTACAAGGCTAACACCAGAAGCAATAAGCGCGCGCGCGCACACACACACAATGATGTTTAATGTTTTTCCTTTAACACCACGAGCTCGTGCTTCAAAAGCGTTCAGGTTTAAAAACTGGACTGTATTTTTAAAATCAGATGTGTTTTCAGGCATGCATTTTATTGAAATCTCACTCAGAAGGGTTTGTAGATGATGCACAAGTTTATAATATTTAAAAAAAGAGAGAAAATCTTCTATATCTAGTTAGAGCGAGCGAGCGCGCGCTGGAGGGGTTTTTGGTGCGCGAGCGCGTTGCTTACCTCTGCATTGTTTTCCGCCATGTTAAAGCTTCAAGTACAAACTCACTCAAACTGGGATTATCCGAAGAGACGTCACCATTCACATACCCAATCAACTAATTACTTACGCAAATGTCATATTATGCTTATTATTATTATAATGATAATAATCTAATTGTATGTAAGTGAATATCGGCTACATGCTAACATGCTAGCAGACAAAGTCAGGAGGCAAAACCCAACTTATCCTACAACAGCCTGTAAAATTATATCAGCTTAATTGCAAAAGATTTTTTTTGTTGCGTTTTTGTGTGAGTTGAAAATAATTACTAAACCCCATAAAATTTACATAATATACAATAATGTAATATACAGCTAGCGTGCAATCGATTGCACATAGAATTCATCCGCAGTGCCTTCTTTTTCTACCGTAGTCCCACCTTCCCCGGCGCTGATTGGTTACTCGATCGGGCTCACAAATAATTCGCCAATCAGACGACGGTAAAATTGCGTATTAGCCAATCCCACAATGATAGGCGGGATTTCCCGAGGAAAAAAATATACGCGCGGTTGAGTTGTACAGCCACTCCACACGCCTGCAGTTTTTTTTGGAATGCGAGCGCCCTCTAGCGATTCGGAGTGTCAACAATCTCGGTTGATGTGATTTTACCGTAATTCATGTAAACTCGAGGAAGATCATTTTTTAAATCTTATATATTATTAAAATCTCCACAAGTTCACGGCTAACCTGAAGCTAACATAAATTTATCTTTAAAACTAGAAATAAATTATATCAGATGACCGTCAAATTGCTAATTCTTATGTCAGAATATGTTGAGTAATAATTATAGCTATGGTTGTACGATTGATGTTTTATTAATGCGCTAATACTAAAATAAATAATACTTGTAGGGTCCTGGTCTCTGCATGTAAAATAAAATTAAAAAACAATCCAAAGTAAGATTATTTTATTAATATTATTAATAGTTAATATGGTAAAGCTTTCTGGTAGATAATGATTACTAACCATTTAAGAAAGGAGTTATTCAGTAACAGTCAGATAAATTACCGTCTATTTTAAAATCCTTTATTTTGGAAAACAGGACCCGGAAGTGAACTTTAGACACGGGAAGTTGCTACAGTGTGGCTCGCTTCACACTGCTGCTAGCAAAGCAGTTCCTACGTAGCCAGCTCTGTAGTATAGTATAGCTTAATTAATCTGTTTTTTCTGGAAATATAAAATGTTCCGTAGGAAGCTCACGGCTTTAGACTATCACAATCCTGCGGGTTTTGACTGCAGAGGTAAGCAGTGTGGCAGTGACAGCGGATCTGCGGCTCCATAGGATTCTAAAAATGTCGAAAGTGCGAATTTGAATCAGTGCCACGGGCGTAGAATAACAAGTTAGACTCGATTTATTAGTGCTTTGACATAGAGAGAATCTTAAATACCGAAATGTTGTCTTTGATATATTTTCGTTTCTATAGTAACAGCTCACATGCGAGAAAAAAAGGATTTAAAATGAAAGGGACGATTGGGTAGATGACCACAAGGTGGCGGTGATGAGCAACAGCTCATAGACACTATACTGAAACTAAATCTATTACTGTACTGCACAGGCCTGGGAGTTCCAGTCAAAATAAATGCATTGCTTATGATGAGTAGCTCTGAATATGGGGGGGTTTCACCATATGTCCTCCTGGCATTGTTGAGGCGTTTTACAAAACTAGTCTCAAAACCTTTTGATACCACCTCGTAATAGTACATTTTGAGAGGGAAAAAAAATCTCATTGTCATTTTCTCATAACACTATCGCTACTGTAAAGATCCATAAGTCTTGATTTCTTTTCCCTCATTAGGATAAAAACACGACAACACCTAAACGTAAAATCTGATCAGATTAAGTTGTCCTAAAGCAGACCCATATCATTAGATCGAATGTTAAAGATTGGCCTTAACAGCCTTTTGTGTTTAACTTTTTCCCTCTCTATCTCACACAGATGAAACAGAGTTCAGAAATTTCATCGTCTGGCTGGAGGATCAGAAAATCCGTCATTATAAGATAGAGGATCGCGGAAACCTCAGGAACATCTCCAGCTCCGAGTGGCCCAAGTCCTTCGAAAAGGTGATTTGTTTTAAGA
>JAQMYL010000005.1:28345383-28358756 GCA_030014365.1 Clarias pachynema | reverse complement strand
TTCCAGATCAGGGACGGGGATCTGAGACGAGCTGGGGAACAAGTTCGACAAAACCGAACGTTCTTCTGATCTTCAGCTGTACAGAATACTCCAGACACTGTCTGATGACTTTACGAATGAAGTATAACCATAAACCATGGTTTATTTATAAGCATGTAGTAGTAATCATGCTGGAAATTACATTTTTAAATAATGTCACCATTCAGTCGATTAGATTTTTCTGCTTGTTGACCGATTTTCTGACGTCTTAATTTTTTTAATATTATTTATGTATTTATTTATTTTCCTATTTATTTATTAACTATTAGAAGAGGTTCAAATCTGTTCACTCTGATTAAACGCCTCGATAATAAAAAAATTTTCAGATCATTATCTGTATAACTGCGATTTATTCGATTATGCTTTTTATCGCTTAATTGTTCGTCAGTTTTTTTGATTGAGAATTGATTCACACTTTTTTATAAATCAGTTAGATACCTTTTGAGAGGGGGGAAACATTAAATGACCTAAAATTTACTCATTTCTATAATATATTAGCTATATTAGGTTGGTCCATCATCGCCATCTACTGGACCGGAATGTGGTGCAGATTTTTCTTGTAATCGCTTTGACATTTAAACAATTAATAACACAAATGACACAATATTTTAGTGCGAATTAGATGCTGTTATTAGTTGTAAATACTTCTTAAGCTGCTCGAGAAGCATTTACAACACGCTTTAGTGCTATTGAATCAAAAAATTACCACAGCCAAACTCAAATTGAATTGAATACCCATGAATCACGCGATCTATAAACATAAGTTTTTTTTTTCTCCTCACTTTTTCTTTTTTCAGTATCTCCAAGACGTGAGCTGCCCGTTCAGTGTTCAGGAACGGTGCGAGTCCATCGACTGGCTGCTGGGCCTCGCAGTTCGGTTTGAATACGGCGACAATGGTATTTTTTTTTTCCTTTTTTTCTTTTTTAATATTTATTTAAGGATGTAACCAAACAATAATAATAATAACCTACAGAACTACATCATCACTTTTTCTGTATGGGAAATGACGCCTGAGTGGTTTGTAGTGAGGTGAAAATGTGAAGATTTAGCCGTACGAGTACGTGTAGAGAGCACGAGGTGGCACTAGATGGCAGTGTTGCCTCTGATTTTCTGTCCGTAAACACAAGTCATTTAGTCTTTTCACATTAATCAGTGTTCATGTAGAGTTTGAGGCTCTGTGTGCATTTTATTATAAAACGGTTTGTGTGTTTCCTCAGTGGAGAAATACAGAAACTGCGCGCCTGCAGCGGAGGTGAACAACGCGAGCCAAAAACCAGCCGACCCGCTCGTTAACCTGGACAGTGAGTGTCCTCCTCCTCTCACCTCTAATAACAATAAGAGACTTAAATCTCTCTCTCTATTTGTTTCTATCCGTGCTACTCTCTCATTTGTTACTTTTTCTTACTCTTATTCTCTCTCTCTCTCTCTCTCTCTCTCTCGTTGCCTCTTTTTCAATCCCCTGTTCCTGACTCTCTCTCTCTCTCTCCATCATTCTTTTCTGTCTGTTTTTCCTCTCCCTCTCTCTGACTCCTTTTTGCTCCTCGCCTCCCGACTCTGTGATTTTTTTTTCTCTCTCTCTCTGACTCTTTGTCCCCCTGATTTTTTTTTCTTTCCCTCTCCATGACGCCTTCTCTCCCTCTTTCTCTGTGACTCATTCTTTCTCTCTCTCTCACTTCATGACTCATTTATCCCTTTTTCTGACTCTTTCTTTACTTCCATCTGTCACTTCTTTCTCTTCATCTCTCTCTGACCTTTTTCTTCCTCTCTCCCTGTGCCGTGTGTGTGTGAGAGGGAGAGAGACACTTTGTTAGTTTTTTTTAAATCACATAAATAGACAGATAGAAACATAGAGAGTTTTGTGAATGTATGCACGTTGAAGGTCTCTCTCTCTCTCTCTCTTTCTCTCTCTCTATGATGTTTGTGTAAGTTTAATATTATTATTGCGAGTAATTTTATGGTTTATTAAACCGTATCGGTTACAGTACTGCTCTCGCTCGGGCTCTCGTATCACACGTGCGTTTGTGTTTCCACCAGGCAACAATCCTGACTTTAAGGCCGGAGTCACGGCCCTGGCGAACCTGCTGAAGATCCAGAGACACGACGACTATCTCATCATGCTCAAGGTGAAAAACGAATAAATGCATTCCGACCCGGTTCCAGTTCCAGTTCTGAATTAAACCGCTTCATTGAATCTGTTATTTATTTAGTTATTTTTATTTCACAGGCCATTAGGATCCTCGTCCAAGAACGCCTGACTCCAGACGCCATTGCAAAAGCCAACAAGTCGAAAGAGGTCTGTAAATAATAATAATAATAACAGCAGAGGAGGGTTAGACGGCTGACTGTCTGCTCTTTGTAGGATAATAAAGTGTAGAATGGACGCGAGTTTTCAGCTCCATGTTTGTGTTAAACACTCAGAGATCACAGTTAGAGCTCAACGTTTGTGAACTTAACTAATTAAAACCTTTGCTATTGGTTTAGGGTTTGCCGGTTGCTCTGGACAAGCACATCCTAGGATTTGACACCGGAGGTATGTAGAGGACACCGCCACGGTTCACACACGGACAAAACTAAGTTCAAGTCAAAGTGGGACTTGTGATCAGAACACAGTTCTGAGAGTAAAACCTCCCTTTATTTCTCTGTATAATCGCCTGATACACTAATGCACTTATCCCAGTGTTTCACTAGAGCTTGGACACCATCAAGGTAGAAAGTTTTCTCAGTACACCAGACTGCCTGCTTCACATATGATACGCCGGCCTCACGGGAACTCCTTTAATGGTTTGGAGCGAGGACAGGACGGGGCACGGGGCAATAACTCCCAGCCAGTAATGAGTTCCAGTGATGTGCGAGTGGTGTTGGTGGATGATTGTGTGTACAGTTCACACAGACGTATGCGTCTCTTTCTTCTGCAAATTGGTGACAAGATATCCGTCGATTTTCAACGATCAGGCGACTCGCTGAATGTTCACGGGATCGAGTGTGGCTAGGAGTCTATCACCGTATTGTGCTTCTGTAAATGTCAATCGCTTTTATACCTTCAATCACCAGAAGAAAAAAAACACACACACACACAAGTCCCGGTTTGACTTGATGAACGCCCTTGTACTAAAATGAATAAATCCTGCATCCACACTGTACTCCTAACACACTCTGTTACTATGACATTTACTTCTAAAAAAATAACTTGAGCTGCACTCGGTCCTCTGTCGTCTCCGTCCATGCACTTCTACGATTAGACTCCCTGCAGGAAGTGAACCGAACATGCTGTGTGTTTCAGATTCCTCTGTGTAGTTACTTCAAAAGATAATTAAAGGTACAATAGTAGTCTTTAAGATCCAATTATGTCCCGTAAATCATTTTTAACAGTGCGTTACGTTTACACTAACGCGCGTCTATTACAAGGTAAAGGTACAAAGGATGTGTCGCGGTCGTATCGTGACGAATAGCAAGCAAACCTAAAGTAATCATTTCACACCCCAGTCGTAGGAGACAGGGTCAGGTCCTGACATGTGGACGTTTTTTCTCTTCCTCCCTAGACGCCACTCTGAACGAAGCGGCTCGTATCCTTCGGCTCCTGCACGTCGAGGAGCTGCGCGAGCTCCAGACGAGGATCAACGAGGCCATCGTGGCCGTGCAGGCCATCATCGCCGACCCAAAGACCGATCACCGTCTCGGCAAAGTGGGCAGATGATCACAGACACCCGCAACCGGAGGGACAGAGCGTATGGGAACGGGACGATCGTTGGGTTTTAGCGTGCCACGGTTTGCAGGATGAATGAAATTCAAAACCCGAAGAGATTTCCTTTTAGACTTAAACGATCCGAAATGTTTCAGACATGTGGAGAAAATTTGAGTTGCACAGTCACTACATTTGTCATTAACAGTTTGTTCTTTTCTTCAAAGTATTGTATAACCGATCTATTCCCCTGGAAATGAATAAGGGGCTTTTGGACAGCAAGGGTTTTTTTTGTTTTGTTTTTTCGTGTGTGTGAGAAAGACTGTCTTTTTTCTTTCAATGAAGATGATGTACACAAACTGCAAAGGCATGTGTGTATACGTATAAATGACATTAATGCAACAGTTGGTTGTGTCAAATGGTTGTGTTTTCTCTTAACCACGTTTTGAACGTGCACTTTTTCTTTGGCAGTAACTCGAGCTCGGTGTTCCTCAACTCCCAAATCCAGCTGCCAAGTAATCCTGTTCATTTCATTAAAGCAGGAGTTCAGCCAAAAAGCAAAATGTAGCCCATTTCCTCTTCATTATGGGACTGGTGTGTTGGCCAAGACATGCTCCGTGTCTGATGTTTGGACGTCAGAACAACACTAATGTAGATGATGAGTGAGGGGTTTATACAGATAACAGATTAGCGCAGTACAAACTGTAGGTCTGAATCATCACACGAAATGATTCAAGGCCTCATTTATTAAACTGGACACGGATTCATCCGTTTGTAGAGACAATTCCTGACAAATAGAGTTCAAACAAAGGAAATGGCACCGTATAAAAGAATTAAAAGTGTTGTGTGTTGGAGGTAGCCGATGTATTGGAGGATTGGGTTCGTGCTTACAACCATTACTTGGTGGACATTTTGTCTTTAAGCTCACCGCCAGCTTGTTGGTTTTGTGAAATGCAAATCCGCTTCGCTGTAAACGCAGGTGTGAGTGAATAAAAATCAACTTTTAAACTAGAACTCATTGATGGTGAGGTGAAGCCTCATTCAGGTGTCGAGGCTTCCCAACCAATAGTTTCACCAAAAGCTTCATTTAAGGGCTCATTCTACTGCCATCTTCTTCGTATATAAGACGTAAATGTAAAGTTCATTGTGAAATGCAAAAAAGAGTCTTGAATCAGAAATTTAAGAACAAAAATTACCAATATAATGATTCAGTCACGTGATTCCGGCGAACACGAGGCTTCGTTTGTCGTTGGTCACATGACTCTCGGGGAACCGACACGCCTCAAAGCGAGACTTTATTCGGACACGCTCCCTTCTGCTCGATATAAGTTTTGGAACTTCTGTGTCACAGTGACGTCACTACTAGAGCTGCGACTCCTCAGTTTGGTTAAAATTAAAAAAAAATTTGGCAGTAACATCAGTTCAGTTGATTTGTCTCAAGCTGTTATATTTCGACTTAAAGTCTTTAAAACCTCTTAAAGTATCTAAAATGGATTGAAATGCTCTGTAACTTGTGTCTGTTTAAAAGTCATTTCTCGTACAATTTCCCTGACGAACTTCTGTTCCAGTCCAGTAGGTGGTGATATTGCACCAAACGCACATAAAATCAAAAAGAATAAAAAGTATATATATTTTTTTTTAGCTATACTCTTACAAAAAAATGTAAAAAGGAAAATTGAAACGTTTGGCATTTTCAAAAGAAAGCCGTGGAAGATATGAACATAGGAATTTGTTCATTTGAGAGAATTTAACATTTGAAAGTTTAAATATTTTAAATAGGATGAATCGATTCGGAATCGAAAACTGAACCACCATGAATTAATCGATTCATTCATCAGAATGAATCGAATCAATTCAGTCATTTGCATAATCAATTAAACAGCTGAAAGTATCTGGTTTAGCAGACATTCCTTAACATTAACGATAAATGGATGAAAATAACGATAGCATCCTTTAATAATTAACTCTATATAACATAATTAAGCATTAAACCACACAAAGGTCCAACTGTGGATCACATTTTATTGTTATAAATATCACATCTTACAAAAGAACTTTTTAAAAACGGTTACAAAAAGGAATTGTAGTAAAGACAAAACGTCGGCTATGTTCAGCCGCAGATTGTTATTAGTGCACTGAGGGCTCCGATCCTGCGCACATGTATAAACGTATTCATACGTTTCATTTGGGCCTCTTTGGCTTTATTTTATATAAAAAAAAAAAACAACAACATAAAAATACAGTAGAAAGAAATGAGGTATAAAACAAATGTACAAAACTAAACAAGGGGGGAAAAAGTCACCTTTTTTTTCTTACGGGGTTTATAAAGACGCAGTGGCTTTGGCAACGGCTGAGACAGGCATTCATTTCCCAACATTTAGAAAAAATATATAAATCCCCAAAAATTAGCACCATGTAACAGTGGCTCTGTTATTACGTCCTCCCTGAAAGACAGAAAACAGCCAGGTTAGGTCACGGAGGATCAGGATCAGAGCCGACCCTCTCTCATTTCAGTTCTGCCGCAAAACACACACTCGTGTTCTGGGAAATGCTTTGAAGCCTTTGTGTGTGTTTTTGGGTCTGTCATTTTTCATTCACTCACCTTTATTAGCATGTCAACACACACACACACACACACACACACACACAACCCCATATTTTACTTACGATAAGGTATTTGTTGGAGGTCAACAAAAGCAGTACAAAAGATCACTTCATGAGGATATTTTTATCTTCTGTACAAGTAAAACAAAAAATAATCTGTCGTAGCGCGATAAAAAATTGTTGCAGAATTTCCAAATTTCCAGGATTACTATTAAAACATATACACGTCCTCGTATCACAACCGAAACTCAATAACATCTATGTATTTTAAACCTCTCTCATAGTGGTATTATAAACACAGCCTGGGACGGTCAGTCAGAGCTCGACTACTAACAGAGGAAGAATATACAGAACAGTACGTAAATGTATAAACCGTACCTTATAAACAGCTGGACGAGGCGACAGTGATGCCGTACAGGTGTGAACGCTGATCAGGCAGGTACTCGTCTGTAAACTGGCTCGAGTCTCGACTTACACCGATGACTCCGTCCCTGCAACGGTAATGACGAGTGTGAGAGACAGAACATCCAGAAATGTACTAATGTGTAAAGTTTCTGAAAATATAAAACATCTAAGGTTTTTATTATTCATACATACAGTTTAAGTTTTTAATTCCTTGTGTAGTCTAATGTAGTAAATATAACTCTACTTATATGTACTGTATATTAAATAACAGATTTTAAATATAAGCATTAGGTTAACTTACCTTAGGTTGAACCCACGATTTAAATTTATTATTTGTTCTATTTTCTCATTTAAAAAATGAAACACATTTAAATACAATAATTTGAGTAGCTACTTTAGGATCTTCGTAACGTTCTCATAAACCTTGCAAAGTCATACTATTGGAATTAATAGGCTTAGATTGCATAATAACTCCGCCATCCATACCCTACACGTCATGCTGTGTCAACTTATACATTATTTGAAGTAAGTTAAACTGCACCGATTCCAGTTTAGCTGCTTAGCTACAGTTATGCTGTCACTCAAATCAGCCACGCCCCTAATTATGCATCATTTTATGACTGAATATAATTGTAGCCGATGAGTTACATATAAAATTTACCATGTAACAGTCGTCATGAATGGGAAATCAAGCGCACAATTTTATTTTTGTTGTAAATTTGAGCGCTTTAACACCGAGCTCCATGGGGATTGGTGCACTTTTGGAGGGCATTCGAGGAACTGCATGTTGTTGTTGTTTTTTTGCCGCTTTGTGTTGGCTTCATTTTGGTCAAAACCTCTCGTTTTGTTTATTGAGAAGTCTTCTGTAAAGTGTTTCTATCTTGTGTAAGATATTCTTGCGCCTACTTCTCAGTGCAACATCAAAACCTTTTGTTCAGCACATGTTAGCGGTCCGAACTCTCTTGAAGCCCCGTTCCATTACAGCATCACGTAATCATGAAGGCCATATGTCAGCCAAATGCATGATCTAAAATATGCTCAGAACTTTAAATAGCGTTCATGACACTACGTGTGCCTCGTACAGCTTTCTCAAAGCGTCACCACTGTGCTACGTGTGAACCTAAACCTAACCCTTTACCCAATTTTCTGTTACTGATGATGATTTTAGCTTGTTAGATTTAGTGATATAATTAATACATATGATTATTGTGATTGGCCGGCTCATTACCTCCTCCAGTCTGTGTAGTAGAAGTGATTGGCGTAAAACACCATGCTGAACGGATAGTGTAGGTTGCTGTTAATGACGCGCCGTCCCGTCCCGTCAGGCGCGATACACTCCAAACGCTTGGTTCCTTTTATAACACAAAACCAGACAGGTTGTTTAATCTTGTGTAAGGCACTTCTTTTTATTTTCTCTCTTAAATACAGTACTGTGCAAAAGTCTTGAGCCCCCCCCCATTTCATCATACTAAATTAAATTAAATGATGTACATTAAATCAAAGAAATGGGAACACATATTTTACTCTATCCATCCATCTAGGAACCTCTGTAGTCCAACTAGGGCCTGTGGAGGCCCCATTATTCCCATTTTTACAACCTTGGTAGGACCTCCAGTTACCATGCACACACATTCACACACTTCGGGCAATTTGGGAACGCCAGTTAGCCAGTCTTTAGACTGTGGGAGGAAACCGGAGGGGGGATAAAAACCTGGAACCTGGAGGTACAAGGAGACAGTCCTAACCACTACACCACTGTGCCACCATATTTTACTCCGACCGACCGTAAAGTGCCTAAAGACACAATTAAAAAATTGCTTGTTTATGTAACAACCTCAGCAGCGACCTCATTTCCCCTCTCGTCTGTTCCAACCCCTCAGCATTCAGCATCAGCAGTTACTAATCACCACCTGATCATCTGTCATCATCTGCACCTGTTTCTCACTGGGTCAGGACTTAATGTAGATGTTTTTTTTTTATGCTTAACAAACAAGAACATTCCTCTGAAACTGATCAGGGACAAATCAGGACTGAAAAGGAGAGACAAAAAGTCCTTTAGGACGCCTGGAGAACTATTCCTCAAAAATACAAAAAAAAAAAAAAAAACAGTACCGTACATCATCAAACAGTAACACATACACTCCATCAGGAGAATCCCAAAATATAGGAAGTTGCGTTTCAAGATTAAGGCTTCTAAAATCTTTTTCCTACAAGACACTAACATTTAGACGTGAAATTAAAAATACGGTTTATATAATACCTGCATCAGCCCAGCAGATACGGCGCGTTGTAGGGTCTATCGTCAGAGCATTAGGGAGCCCAATGCCGTCCCGCACCAGCACCCTCCTGTTCTGGCCGTCCACGGTGGAGCTTTCGATTTTCGGTGCTTCCCGGTTCCAGTCGGTCCAGTACAAAGTTCTGTAACAGGGCAAAAACCAAATTTTCATGTTTACACTGTGTATATTGTCTCTGTACTTAAAGTTAAACAAGGAATTATATTAAACAGCAAACATGACCTATTCATAAAGGAATAAAAAGGAAGGAGTCTCCAGTGTTAGTGGGAAATATAATGAATTAATTAAAGGAAAATAATCCAATCATTGATTATTTACCTAGAACTCCTAAAAACCACCCACACTATGATCTAATAGTGAGGACATCCGGATACGACATGACTGTATACAAACAGACTCGGGATTGAAGCAGCAAAAAAAGGAAAATATTCACGATATCAGGCTTCACTAAGCAATGCTTTCAAAAGGTCTGGAATTTAAATATATACAGCCCTTCAAGACATAAACTTAGGAGATGAATGTAAACTACTATACACACACAACACACACGCTCACATGCTGTTCTAAAGGCACATGAGGTTCGAGTTACTTTCCTACACATGTGCAGATGGATCCCTATGTGATAGAATGTGTGTGTATGTGTGTGTATGTGTGTGTGTGCGCGCGCGTGTGTGAGTGAGTGAGTGGGAGTAACTTTCTGGTCCTCCCTAAAGACAGGACACTCACATCTGCACTCGCGACTCAGCTTTTGATCTACTTCCTGGCTCTTCATTTCCTTCTCGCTTTTGATTTTATTCTCTGTTTATTCCACTCGAGCGGGATGGTGTCAGTATTAGATGCTGTTGTATAGCGCCTGTGGAATCATATTTGACTAAACGAAAGATGTTCTTGTAAGTGTAAGTGTGCAGGAAGTAAGTGAGTGTTAAGTCGTTTACCCTGAGAGAGAGTCCACCATGATGGCTCTCGGGTTAACCAAATCCGTGTTGAACAGAACGCGCCGGTCGCTTCCGTCCAGGTTGGCCGACTCGATTTTATCGGGCGTGCTGTCCACCCAGAACATCCTCCTGCGTGCCTCGTCCACCGCTAAACCCTCAGGGCTCATGAGGCCTTAAAAACAAACTAGTCGTTATTCTCATGAACATATTTACTTAAAAAATATATATATTATTTTAGTAAAAACTAAGCAAAACAATTTTAAGGTGCTGTGTTTTTTTTAATCAGTGTTAAAAAAAGTATTACAGATTTTCTTCAATTATTAATATATTAAAACTGCAACAGACATACAGTAGGCTTCTAATACTAAAATGTGGACATAAAGATCTCAATATTAGACTTTTTTTTTTTTTTCTTTTTAAGGGAATGAGTCTAAAAATTTCATGCTTTCATTTTCATTCATCTTTTTTTTCATTTTATTAATATAAGAAGCCAATTAGATTTCTCCCCCTATTGTGACCTCATACAAGAAGATGCCCTCGCCTGGCTTGCTGCTGAGCTTTGCTGTTCTGGAGGGGCGTGGCTCTGCTGTAGTGCATTTACATAAAACGAGTAAGTTTGAGGTGTCTGAGGGTTATTTCAGCTGGAGCATTATTTACACACACAGATTCGAGACCTGTGTTAACTTGTTGAGGAAAGTAAAATATGGGACCTGAAAAAAATTCAGTAAAAATACATAGCTGAAGAAAATCGTTACAAATGTAACACTACTTATAAAAATGTACTATTGAAAAAAACAAAAACAAAAAGAAAACGCTCTTTTGCAATTGGGTCTGTTCGTTGCTTCTAAAACCAAAATGTGTACAAAAAGATTTCAACTTTAGACTAGAAGTTTTTTCTTTTAAGGAGATAAGTTCAGACAATGAAAGAAAAAAAAACAATCCCTGTCTTATTTTCATTTTAAACAAACCAGTTAGATTTTCCCCCTATTGTGACCTCATATAAGAAGATTCCCTCGTCTGGTTTGTTGCTCAGCTGTAGCTCATTTAAATAAAAGAAATGAAACAGAGGGAGTCAGATGTATATATAATGCACTATCTGAAGGCTGTCAGCTGGAGCTTTAACACACAAACACAGTTCTGAGACCTGTAAATTATGAGACCTTAAAAGAATGCAATACAAATACATAGCTGAAAAAAAATCACAATTAACACTCTTTTGTAAACTGATCTGTTCTAGTTGACTTTTATGTTTAAGCAGCTACTACACACTACACACACCGTATTTGTTCATTCATTTTCTCTGAAGCTAAAAGCTCAGTGTGTTTAAACATAGAACTCGAGCTCAGCATTACCGGTGTTTATGAGAATCTCAGGCTCTGCTCCAGACTCCAGAGCGGCTCTGCTGATCGTCCGTCCAGCCAGATCAGTCCAGTAAACCTTCCTTTCTTTGCAGTCGTAGTCAATACCGACCACTATGGAGCCCTAATGAGCACACACACATTCAATGCATATGATTCTACTGTACAGCAAGGAGCTCAAATCCGAGAGATACAGTATAACATGAATGAATGAATTATTGAATAGTGTCATTTTTCAGATCATCAATAACACGTGAATAAAGAGTGAGAATCTCACATGCAGGGCGAGAAGCACTGAGGATCTCTCCTTGTCCATGCGCGTGCCGTTGAGAGGAAGCGCTCCAATCTGTTGGCCTTGAGCGTAGAGCAAAGTAGTGCCTGATGGGGGAGGAGTCACATCTGGGCGTGGCAATGGGCGCATAGTGGGCGGTGCCACCGTTGGTATACCTAAACGACCCACATACATAAAAAGTCATAAGTAAATGTGAAAAATCCCAAGGAAGATGAATGACAAAAAAATAAAAAATAACAATATAAGTCAAGACAACAAGAAATGCAGATGTTTAACATCTGGATGCTACCCTAAAATTGCATTTTAAAAATTTTCGGGAGCAGCACATACATGCAGGTTTGACTCGGTCGTTCGAACGCGTCCCGGGAACTTCTCGGCCATCTTTGTCTACACACCAGCAGTAACTGGACTCGCCGTAACACTGCACCGGCGTGAACTCGCCCGATGCGTCACACTGGGGAAGAAAATGTTCCGGACCTGGACGACCTCCGTAGTGCTCCATAAGACTAGTCCGCCAGCGCTCACACACCGTCTCCGGACGCTGGGTCGGAATTGGCACCACTGCATGATGGGGAAAAATGTTGATCTTACGATAGAGAACTTACAAAAAAAACAACAACTGTAAAGTTACTGCCAAACTATGCCATGTTAGAAATCTTATCTTAACTATTGAGCGATTTGTTATTACCAACTTCAGATTAATACATAATAATAACACTATAAACAAACTATTTAATCGAACTGGTAAGTCTACCTGGAGCGTCACAGTTTCTAGGTGGGGATCCAGGTGGGGTACGGGTGCCTGCTCTCTCCTGCCCTCTACTGTCCACACACCAGCAGTGTCCTGTAGAGCCGTGGCACTGTTGAGACCTGTACTGTCCCTGTTCGTCACACTGAGGAACGAAGGCTCCCACCATGGGCTGTGCGTCTCCTCGGCCCTGTGCTCGGTCTCTGTGCTGCTCACACGGAGTCTTGGGACGTTCTACATGAAACATGGAATCACACAGAGATTTTTACTTCTTGCCAACGTTTCTCTGAATCGATATAACATTCATGCTGTGTACAAGATCTGTTCCTATTTAAGCCAATTAACTCATCGCATGTTAAAGTGTTAAGCATTGTAGCAGAGGTTTACACACTACAGCACTCAAATACATAGACAAATACATAGACACTCAGGATCCACATAGCTAGAAGTGCATGCATGGGACTGATGTGTGTGTACCTGGAGCGTCACAGTCGGTAGGGGGTGTACCAGGGGTCGTGCGTGTTCCTGCTCTTTCCTGCCCCCTACTGTCCACACACCAGCAGTGTCCTGTAGAGCCGTGGCACTGTCGAGACCTGTACTGCCCCTCCTCATCACACTCAGGGACGAAGGCTCCCACCGGAGCACCTCCTCTGATATGGACGCTGTCTCTGTGCTGCTCACACGGAGTCTTAGGACGTTCTGCATCAACGACCGCATCCAAAACAATAAGAGAAAGAAAGACATCACATGTTATTATTGTAAATATAAAACAGAATGGCGAGTTAAGAGTCGATTAGAATCACA
This sequence comes from Clarias pachynema, assembly GCA_030014365.1. Taxonomy (NCBI): domain Eukaryota; kingdom Metazoa; phylum Chordata; class Actinopteri; order Siluriformes; family Clariidae; genus Clarias; species Clarias pachynema. The sequence goes on along the minus strand of JAQMYL010000005.1, from coordinate 28,345,597 downwards.
CGACTTCCTAAACATATTGAAGGGCATGTTTTTATATCTTTCTATCTTTGCCAATTTGAAAATTATGGCTCTACCAGCGTCTAACAGCAGAACATTAGAGAAACATAGACTTCAGAGAAATTTTGAACAAATGATGTATATACCCGGAGCGTCACAGTTGACAGGTGTGGCACCGGGTGGTGTTCGGGTTCCTGCCCTCTCCTGCCCCCTACTG
>JAQMYL010000005.1:28323923-28345283 GCA_030014365.1 Clarias pachynema | reverse complement strand
GAGACGTTCTGCAAGAAGTCGGTTTAGACGGTTTATCACTTTGATTTGTTGACAAGGTTTATCAAAATGGTCTTTAAAAAAATCTGTGCTTTAATACGGAACTGTGTTTGTGCGGACATGTTCTACTGAAGAAAACACAATGAAAATACTCGTAATCGTTCGTCCCTGCTGAAGAGGAAGGCGTGACTATTTGTGCAGAAGTGCACAATAAAACAGATGTGCAAGAGCAGAACCCATGCAGATGTACAGGAACAACATCTGGACAGAAGCCAGAACAGAATAAGTTCCCAGATTTGAGGAAGAACAAACTGCCTAAATAAACCCAATTATCAGACCATGAAACCGCAAGATAAGAACAACGCCAATCATTCTGCAGTGAGTAATGGCATTGACTGGGTTACACAAAACGGGATACACCTTGGACGGGGTGCCAGTCCATCTCAGGGTACACAAGCACACACACACACTATGGGCAATTTGGAAACAACAATTTGACTAATCTACATGTCTTTGGACTGTATGAGGAACACGGGGGACCTTGAAGAAATCCCCCGAACACGAGGAGACCAAGCACACAGACCTGAGGTACGACTGCAACCCTTGACCAGGCAAGTTAATCCAGTGTGTTTACTGAAACAAAACCAGTCCCTTTACCATCTGGCCCTAATAAAATTAACTGATCTTTTCCATCTTGCCATCTTGATTTGATAGTAAAGTCAACCGGGCATGCTTGGCACTTTTCTAACACGCCATGGGGCATGTAAGATGTTACATGCTTAACTGTATAACACAGTACACCTATCTTGAAACATCTGCAGTCATTATGTTATATTTCTACACACATTTCCCCGCCCCCTGTTTACACACCACCCACTCACCCACTGGCTCTCAAACTTCAAGATCTACAATGAACTGGTGAAATGAATTCTGTTCAAAAATGAGTTCTTGAAACCACTTCTAGAGACGTGATCGTTAAGAAGAATCACATCCAAGTTCGATCAGTACTACTAGTCTTTACCTGGAGCGTCACAGTTGGCAGGTGTGGTACCGGCTGGGGTACGGGTGCCAACTCTCTCCTGCCCTCTACTGTCCACACACCAGCAATGTCCTGTAGAGCCGTGGCACTGTCGAGACCTGTACTGCCCCTCCTCATCACACTCAGGGACGAAGGCTCCCACCGGAGCACCTCCTCTGATATGGACGCTGTCTCTGTGCTGCTCACACGGAGTCTTAGGACGTTCTGCATCAACGACCGCATCCAAAACAATAAGAGAAAAAAAGACATCAAAACTTATTATTGTAAATATAAAACAGAATGGCAAGTTAAGAGTCGATTAGAATCACATGACTTCCTAAACATGTTGAAGGGTGTTTTAACATCCTGGCTGCCCTACAAGGTCCTAACAGCAGCACATTTCCTACAAGCATGTGACCTGGGGTATCATATAAACCTTGGGCTTCTTAAATCTCATACTGATCATGAATCTAGACTTCAGTGAAATAACAACTGATGTATGTACCTGGAGCGTCACCAACTGACAGGTGCAGCACCAGGTGTCTTTAATAAATGTCGAGTGTTTGTGCTTTAATATGGAACTGTGTGTGTGTGGATGTGCATGCACGTCTGCCAATATTCTACTGAATAAAACACAATGAAAATATATGAATAACATATTTACAACATTTGATGTGAGTAACTTATTGCTGAAGTGGAAGACTTTGTGCACAAGTGCATAATAAAGCAGAGCAACACCCATGCAGTTGTACAGGAACAACACCCAAAAGAGCAGCATCTAAAAGTCCCATCTAAAGCCAACCTTGTCCTGGACAAGAGCCAGCAAAGAATAAACTTGACTTGAGGAAGGATGAACTGCATGAATAAGCCAACATTTTAGACCATGAAACTGCAAGATAAGAACGGCTTCAGTCATTAAAGATTTGCAAGAACATCAGTTCAAGCCCTACCACACTTTCTAGTCTTAAACTCTCTTGCACATCCCAGTTGGGTTAGCAAGAACTCTCCTAGTGGCTTGTTTATACAGTATGTCTGCACAGACCTCGCATAATTGTTATTGTTGTTAGTCTTTCGGCCACTCCTGTCGATTGGTCGCCACAGCGGACCATCTGATCCGCACACCGACTTGGCACAGGTTTACACCAGATGCCCTTCCTCCTGCAACCTTCCCACTTTATCTGGGCCTGGGACCTTGGCACTTGGCACCGCATCCAGTGGGCATTGGGTTGAAATTGATCCCAAGCATAGCGTAATTGTGAATAATAAAATACAAATTGGATTTCCCTACTTGCTAGTAGGCAGAAACTTGATTTAAACATTAAAACTTAACTTAAAAAAGATTCTATCATTGCTACAAGGCTTGTCCCCAGACAAGTCCAATACTCATTGCAGAGGATAAGGAGGAAGGAGACTGATCCAATGAAGAGAAACTAACAACTTCAACTCTAACTCCAGACAGCTGGCAAAACTGTCCAGAACGTCTTCAAAAATGTATCTACTCTCTCTCCTCCCTGTCTCACCCACGGGAATTCTTGAAGCTCCAGTAAGATGACCCAAGGAGTTAGAAGGAGAAAACCCAAAATGTTTAGCAATATCATGTGGACGTCTATTTAAAAGATTGAACCCGTGCAGCTTGACCAAAGCCAGCTGAAAGACGAGGTCAGGAAGGTCATAGTCAGGTCCTACGAGCTCAATAGAAAGTCTGCTTCTGTAATGATCTCCAGAGGCTGAATGTGTTCAACCTTAACCTAACAGTGACTAGGAAGGATGTGTGACTGCAAATCCTGCAGTTAGACTTAGTGTTGGAAGTTCTAACAAAGACAGTCAGTCCGACCCTCCAGTGACCTTTGTTGATATGGAACGTCTTTCAGGGTACATAAGCATGGACACACTACTAATATGAATTTTGTTGAAAAACTTGACAGAGAAGTGACGATGCAGGTGGTGGAGTTCACCTAGTACTACTAGTCTTTACCTGGAGCGTCACAGTCGGTAGGTGTGGTACCAGCTGGGGTGCGGGTGCCAACTCTTTCCCGCCCGGTACTGTCCACACACCAGCAGTGTCCTGTAGACCCATGGCACTGTAGAGACCTGTAGCGCCCCTCCTCATCACACTCAGGGATGAAGGCTCCTGGCGCGGGGACACCATGCAATCCGTGTTGCACGCTGTGCCTGTGCTGCTCACACTGAGTCTTATGACGCTCTGAATGAATTGTAAAATAATCTTACCAAAAAAACTACAAAAACTTACAAAACCATGTAAAGTATCAACTGTGTTTGATCTGTTTACCTGGAGCGTCACAGTCGATAGGTGTGGTACCCGGTGGCGTGCGGGTGCCTGCTCTTTCCCGTCCCGAACTGTCCACACACCAGCAGTGTCCTGTGGAGCCGTGGCACTGTTGAGACCTGTAGCGTCCCTCTTCATCACAGTCAGGGACGAACGCTCCCATCGGCGGTAAACCACCAGGTCTGCCCTGGACGTCGTCTCTGTGCTGCTCACACTGAGTCTTAGGACGCTCTGGATGAACTACAGGCACGAGAGAATGATTGGAAATTAAAAGAGGAGAAAAGTTTAGATAACATTACGGGAGATTCACGCCAAATATATACATAGTAGACCTCATTATGTCCGAGCACCACTCGATAAATATGGTTCTCATATATCGAGGCTGTTTCTTGAGAATCCTGCATGGTGCTGTTAAAGTTTATGTATGAGGTGGATCTAATCAGAGCTGTAGCTGAGTCAGCCAAGCATGTGGAATTATTCTGATTTATATACTTAGAATGTTAAATATGGCTTCGTGATTTCACCTAAAGTGCTTATGCTGTCGTTTCTTGGCAAAACTCCTGGACTGATATTTTTAGCACTGGGCTCTGATCTACTTGAGCGGGCAGAGCCTCATGTCCCTAAAACAACATATCTACAAGATGAGGTTTGACGTTGTGTCATTTTAACTAATAAACCCCTTAACAAACAGAACAAAGAATCGGTGGTCTTTGGCCAACACCCACCCCCCCCCTCCCCCCCTCCCCTGGCAAAAAAAACAGCCTGCATAGTTCATCAAATATGTAGAATTTAATTTTGCATTTGGGTTTCCTTTGTTATTCACATTTTTACACTAAATCTGCTTTTTAGGGTTTATTTCCATTACAACTGACACGTATATGAGCATGCTGCCTTTAACCGCATTATCTTCAAGGCATGTAACCAGAATACACGTACTTCGTTTCTGTACTTAAGTACATATTTCACTTATCTGTACATTACTTGTGAAGTTTCAGTAATCGAGTGACTTGCTTTCCCTTTGAAACACGCCTAATAACGAAAACAACATGTTCACTACTACTTTGTGAATTAGAACTGTAACAAAATAATAATGACATAATCAGGATAAATAAATAAAAAAAGAATGTAAAAAAAAATAATCAGTTCTGCACATATCTAGTCGAGACCTAATATACACTTGAGTGATGTAGCTGAGGCTGAGGAGCTGTCGGAACCACAGCTGTTTTCCGCCCCCACACTGGGCGTAAACCCGAATAAAAATACAGATACTAATATCTAGAGCACTAAACATAAGGTATTACAGAATAGCAAGCTCATATGGAGCTGCTCTATTTTTACAGATGTGTCCATTGGGCTAATCCTCAATAAACCTTGCCTCCTCTGCATTATCGTATTTAGACAGAGCTAGCGGGTTTGGTTCAGTAAGGAGTTAATGTGTCTGGTATGAGAACTTTTATCAGTCCAAAACTGGTCAGGACCTACTGTAGTATGCAGAGTCCAAGAAAATGCAAGAATCAGGGCAAAACGTCACATAACTAAGATATCATATTGATAAATGGACTAAAACAGCTAAAACTAAGTATCGAAAATGGACAATCAAGATTTATTTGTTGTCCATGATTCTCTAAGGGTTATGAGAAAAATCTCTGCTTCTTCGAGTGTACTGGACTTCATCACCATACGACAGTAATGAGAGAACAACATACAGTCTGGAGCAATTCATCCCTCTGTAACCTCTGACCCACTTCAAACTACAATTTCTTTTCTTTTAAACCATGCAAAAAGACCTACAGTGAAGAGACATATGGAGATTCTGCAGATTGAACTCGCAGAATGATTACCAACGATACCCCGGAAAACTGGTGACAGGATCATTGCCATCCATGGCTCATCCATGTCCATGGGGACCAAAGGCCTGATCCCAATGCAGCACAAATTGCTGAAAAAGTCAACACTGGCCACAACAGAAAGGCACCAGCAGGCAAAGAGCCCAAGGTCGCCGACCCGGCCTCCAAACTCCCCAGATCCCAATCCAATCAAGTACCCAAGGGATGTACCAGACAATCAAGTCCAAACCACGGAGACCCCGCCCCACAACCCACAGCACCCAAGAGATGTCCTGGTGACAAACACCACAGCATCCCCCCCCCCGGTGTCAGAGCCGCCCCGGTGTCACGAGGGGAACCTAAAACCTAGGTGTTTGTTGTTTGTTAATGGTTTTAATGTTGTGTCTGATTGGTGGATGTGTTTAAAGAAGATGAACTGCTGAAACTTGATATAAAGAATTAAATGTTATCCTTTAGCCCATGAAGCGCTTAATGTGACCAATCAATACAGCTAGAAAACTCTAAATAGCATGTATTTTTATTTGTCTTTTAGTTTATGGTCCTCTAAATGTAGCGTCTTTTGCCGATGTGTGCTACTGCGCCTGCAAACACACAGGAATGCAATGTTTGTTGAGCTTCCCCCAGGGTTTCTTGCCACATAGGAGACAACACTGCTCTTCTTACACTATTGTTTTCTCATGTTCTTGCTTGACTTTGTTGCTATTTTTGTAAAAGTTTAAGAGTCTAAGAGACTTAAAAGCACTTTTCTCTAAATAAGAGTCTTAGAGACCTTAAAACCACAGTTCTGCTGAATTCTCATTACACGGGTTATATGGTGGACGGTTCGCAATAACAGCTTGACAGCTAATAATGAAACATTATGGGGGGAAAAGAAGACTGGCTCAATGTGTTGAGGCTCTGAGGTATTGATCGGAAGGTTGGCGGTTCACGCCCCAGCTCAATCAGGTTGCTGTTATGTGACAAATAATGGATTAACTTACCATGGGAAACTACTTGTTTCTTAGGAGCATGACAATCAGCATTAATTCCCCTCTAAATCAGAGAGTCTTTTTAGGAAGCAACATTATATAGCTTCTATAATAAAAGTATCATGGACGAACTTGTCTCAGGAAAGCAACCCAGCTCATTGTCCTACGCATCGTCCATTGGAACAGTTCTGGACCTCTGGGTCTGGATGTTCAGTTTTTCTTTCCCAATTAAAATAGCTAAAACACTGGTGGTGGCTTAGTGGTGAGCGCTGTCGCCATGTACCTCCAGCACCTGGAGGTGCAAATCCCACCTCTGGTCCCATGTTCCCCATGTCCTCCCTGTTCTTGGTGGAGCAACATTCCAAAGACACATTGTGTAGGCTGATTGGGTTTTCCAAATTGCCTGTAGAGTATTAAAATGGGTGAGCGTGTGTCTGCTTGTGCCATGCGCTGGGTTGGTTCCCTGCGTTCCCTGTGTTAGGCAAAATTCTTGGCTGTGGTCAAGAACTTCTTCTAAAATAAGAAGGCATTTATGTCTGTGGCGAGGAAAAGTACACAGTGGCATGCCAAGGCCGACCGCATTACTAAGTGTCTTCGTTTATAACCATAGGATCTCCACAGTCAGTTCCATACTGTATTAAATCGGGTACTCAGGTAGGTAATTATGAAACGAGAGCATGATAGGCTGTCAAGACTGCGCTACAAATTACTGTTGACCGTCGACCAAGAGATTAAGACGACTTTGAGAAAGGGACGGTCTCAATTTTAAGTGGGAAAATGCGAATAAGGAGTCATAATATCTGGCACGCTTACCTGGAGCGTCACAGTTGGCGGGTGGGGTCCCGGGTGGGGTACGGGTTCCTGCTCTCTCCTGCCCCCTACTGTCCACACACCAGCAGTATCCTGTAGAACCATGGCACTGCTGAGACCTGTAGCGCCCCTCCTCGTCACACTGAGGAACGTACGCTCCGATCAGAGGCAAACCTTCCACCTGATTCTGCCTCTGTGCGCTGTCTCTGTGATGCTCACACTGAGTCTTGGGACGCTCTGGGTACAGCGACATGGAAGACATGGATCTTGATTAAAAAAAAAAAAACTCAAAGCTTGTATCACTTTATCTGTTGTATACCAGTATTCGGAAATAGTAAATGCTTAAAGAGCAGCTGGCATCAGGAGTGGGAGGAGCCCTTGTGCCCTACGTTCCTTGTGCCAGGCTAAATTGTTGGCCGTGGTCATGAACACGGGATGCTAAAATAAGAAGGCATTTATGTCTGCGGTGAGGAAAAGTACACAGTGACATGCCAGGCCTGACCGCGCTACTAAGCGGCTTCATTTGCTAACATGGAATCTAATGAAATTGAGGATGAAGTTTTAATCTGCTCCATGCTACATTAAATCAGTTGCAGAGGACTGACCTCGAGAAAGAAACGTTCTCAATTTCGTTAGATTAAATAACGTTGAGCCATCCTCCTCAATTTCAAGGAGTTTAAATGGGAAAATGTGAATATAACTTTCAGGGCTACGCCACATCTCGAGAACACTTGATTCTGATTGGTCAGAGTCTTTTTCCATAACGACATCGCTTAGATTGTTAACGTGCTGGTGTGAATCTGTTCACTCAAACACAAACAATGTGTGTACCTGGAGCGTCACAGTTGGCAGGTGAGGCACCCGGCGGCGTGCGGGTGCCGGCTCTCTCCTGCCCCCTATCGTCCACACACCAGCAGTGTCCTGTAGAGCCGTGGCACTGTAGAGACCTGTAGTGACCCTCATCATCACAGTCAGGGATGAAGGCTCCCAACCCTGCTTCATCCTGCACCCTGTCTCTGTGCTGCTCACACTGGGACTTGGGACGTTCTAAAAGAGGCAAATGTATTAAATTGGTAACATCCAAACCAAACAAGGATACCTTCTTGATTTCTGTCTGCGCAGCTGATGGGCTGGATCTCATCACTTTCTGGCACCTACATGAGCTAAGACTGGGTTTCAATGGGTCCTGTTAACAAACCTAGAAAAGTTGAAACATCTGGAAAGTTAACCTGATCCCACAAGATGTATCTGGCACACTTACCTGGAGCGTCACAGTTGGCGGGTGGGGTCCCAGGTTGGGTACGGGTTCCTGCTCTCTCCTGCCCCCTAATGTCCACACACCAGCAGTATCCTGTAGAGCCATGGCACTGCTGAGACCTGTAGCGCCCCTCCTCGTCACACTGAGGAACGTACGCTCCGATCGGAGGCAAACCTTCCACCTGATTCTGCCTCTGTACGCTGTCTCTGTGATGCTCACACTGAGTCTTGGGACGCTCTGGGTACAGCGACATGGAAGACACGGATCTAAGACTACAGATCTACAGTATATCTGTTGTACACTAAGTTCAAAATGGCTGTTATGGCTTACTGTATGTAAGCATTCAGAAATAATAGATGTTTAAACACTGACCGGGCTGATGGTGACAGTGGAAGCCATCGCCGTGGAATCCGGCCTGGCATCGGCAGTGGAAGGAGCCCGCGGTGTTGGTGCAGGAAGCATGATGGTGGCACGGATTGTTTCGGCACTCGTCGACGTCTGCGATCAGAGAGCAAAAGATCTGATTATTGTGTTACTGCTGAGAAATTACCAAGAGGCCTGAAATCAATCGAGTCATATTAGAACCGTGAGAGTCCATCATGAGGAGCAAGAACATGAAGGACAGAAGAAATGTCTTTCTGAAAGAATAACCAGAATACGTTTGCTAGTTGGCGATCCATGGGATGGCGGGCGCAGCGTACAGTAGGTGATGGAGGTATTAGCTTTAAAGCTGAAGCTTTAGAATTCTGATCAGTCTTACAGATGACGTGAGAGAGATGCACAGACTACAGAACTAAACCAGTAACTTATAGATGGAAGAACATTCTACACTAGAAGTATAATAACTAACATGGAATTTTGTTACAAAAACGAAATCTCAAGCTGTCGCCGAAGATCACGCGTTAGTTATCGCTCAGGCAGTCTGCTCGGTCTGTTGAACATTTCCACTCAAGAGTTAACAGTTAATTTCGTGAGCCGGGAGTCTCCTACACACATTCCCCTTCACAGCACATTAGTCCATTGTTTCAAAAGTACCCCTCCTCCACACCCTTCTTCTTGTTCTTCTGCTTGTTCTTCTTCTTCTTCAGCTTCCCCTCGCCTCAAGCTACACCTCAGCCCCTTTCACCTACAGACCTTCAATTCTCCGCTTTGGGCTTCGGTCCAGAAAACGAGCGTCTGAATCAACACCGAACATCTGTAACAGACTAACCCTTTCCAAGAACACACACCTCACACTGATTTTCACATGTGTGCGGTGCCGACACATTAGCCTGTAACATCACGACACTGATTACATGTATATTCAAAACCCAGATGGATAAACAGGGGAGAAAAGAAAACAACCAAAAAAACAACATAAGCAGCTGGTTTTACTTTATAGCCGAGATTCATATTGTACGCTGAACATAAAAAGTTTCTTTGTAAACATGATGTTGAAAAGATTTGAGAACGCCTGGAAGCAAATAGGGTTTTGATTGCATATGACAAGTCATAATTATTTCCAGTTACCTTGAAAACACTGGGATTGTACACACACACAAACAAAAATAAAGAAAATAATAAATAACTGAGTGATTCTTCACCAGTGGAAAATCTTGCAGTCTTTCGGGTTAGGGATTTGACCTTACAACCTTCTGTTCCTTTTAATGTTTCATAACAAAGCTAACATCGCTGTTTATTTGACTTCCAGCTTCCATTCCCACAGCCTCCTTTTTTTCCACCAGTAGCAAAAGCCATACAGGTGGAACATTCGGTACTAGCTAAAGAAGCTGTAGAAAAAAGCACGCTCGGCCTTTTAAACCTGGGGTTCAAAATCTACTCAATCGGTTTGTTTTCAAGTGACGTATTAGAAACCGGGCTGTTACCTATACAGGTGCGAGTGTCATGTCTATGCTCAAAACCACTCTGGCACTGGCAGCTGTGACTTCCGGGCAAATTCACACACTGGGCGTGACTTCCACAGGAGCTCAGACCTTCGGCACACTCGTCCACATCTAACGGAGAGAGAAAGAGATAAAGAGAAAGAAAAGATTCTTATCAAAACATAGCAAGCTCGATTGAACAAATTGATCTGAGTTCACTTTTCTTCGCTCGTTCTTTTGCATTTTCAACTGCGGTCTTGACCTTCCATTCATTATGATGCATAATAAAATGTATTTCTTACAGAACCATTTAATTAAACCTGTGTTAAGACTTATTTTGACAAACAGTTTCATTTCAAGTGGCAGAATTTGAAGTTTTTTTACATTACATGAGACTACACTAATGAGACTATCGCTACCCACACCACCCTGTATTTTGCACCGTAAGGCGGCCAGATCGCATGTCCATTAAACTAAACATCAAGCCACACATTCTGCTTCTCTTTTATTTTTTTTCACAGGTGTTTCTACACGTGCGTACGCTCCGAGCTGTTCTGTTCTGCCGTGTGCATGCTGGTCCGTCCTTACAATCTGCCGATGGACAGAAACCATGGTCTGCAGTCATGCCATGTGTGATGAGTGAGGGAGGCCAGAGGAGGAACCTATCCCTGTGGGAATGTGTGGGAACGAGCTGGAGCTGAGCAGGGAGGCCTGGTTTTAATCACTGTTAATAACCTTGTGTGTAAGACCCCCTCCTTGTCTCACACTCGGATTTTCTGCTCTACGTCTTCTCTCTCTCTCTATCTCTATCTCACACACACACACACACACCGCCTGATACAGTATGTACTGAAACCGGCACGGAGGAGAGGCACGGAGTTGGAACAGGTGGTGAACTTATACCCTTCGGTGAACAACTTGCTCGCACACAAACGTCTGTTTTACTATCACTGTGAAATATTAGCATTATTATTAATGTAGCTGAATAATGATAAATCTACATGTAACTACAGCCTTCACCCAAAGGCTTTTAGTCTCTACGGCATTTCGAGCATTAAACAGTAGCCATTAAAACTCAGAGCAATTATTATTATTGCTCTTTTTTTTTTTTTTTAATAAACATATTTAGGGATCAGGATTGTGTAGTATAGAGTGATGTATCCTTTTTTCCAGCACAAAATAGACATTATGATGAACTGAATTTTAGTTCATTTTAATCAACTATACAAACATGACGGAGCAAAGATTTTACAAAATGGGTCACACAGGCAAAGAACTAGCACAGACACACACAATCATGTGTTTTTATGGTTGTTTTTAGCTGTTTCTATGATAAAAAATATAATAATAATAATAATAATAATAATAATTTTAAAATGTCCTACATATTTGCGATGTCATTCCCATATTCCAGCAGTGGTAAAATTTACACATTATAAAAGTAATGATAACTTTTGTTCTACCTGACATTTCCGGAAACCCAAATGCACAGTTTGATGTCTGAAGTCTCCCCGTTAACACACATTAATTGATTAAAGGGTGTCCGAGACCGTCTCTTTAAATGTTCTCTTTCCTCCAGAACGTTTCCTCCAGAATTGTTTTTTACGCCCCTGTTTCCCGCATTGAACCGTCTTCAATCCTAAATCTATCCTAAGCCGAGAATAGTGAAGAACACTAAGTTTTTATTAGGATCCTCTGACACAAAGCAACAAGTAATAATCTTAAAAAAGCCCCTGTGATCATCTTTAGGAGGTGTAGATCAAGTCTCCATGCTCGGTGAAAGAGGGAGCAGATGACATGAGGTGAGGGACAGATAAAGGAGACAGCTGTGTGTCAGGACACCATGAAGCACCGAGGACGTGTGAAGCCCTGGTTTTCACTCCTCTTCAAATAGGATCATTAGGCTTCACAACTCACCCCCTAGTGACCCCCGCCGTGGGGAACAGCTGCGGAGATAACACCGTCCAACTTCTCGAGAGAGAGAGAGAGAGAGAGAGAGAGACGTGTCCCATTCTGCTGATTCTCATCCTTCACACGTTCATCTTTTACAAAAATTATCTGATATTCATGCTATCATTTGGGTGAAACGTAGCTAAATGAATAGTGAAGACAAATCCAGCTTTTATTTATGGATTCTGTTATCGATACACAGTGTCGTGAAAAAGTATTTGCCCCTTCCTGATTTTCTTTTTTTTTTTTTTTGCATATTTGTCACACTTCAGATCATCAAACCTATGTAATTTTTAAATTACACAAAGATAACTTGAGTATATACAAAATGCAGTTTGTAAATAATGATTTCATTTATTAAGGGGAAAAAAGCTGTCCAACCAAACCTGCCTGGCCTTATGTGAAAAAGAAATTGCCCCCACACTGCTAAATCATGAACAAACTGTGATTTTTTTTTCTTTTTTCGGTGAGTTAAATTTGACTTGCCACACCCTGACATGATTACTGCCAGACCTGTCGAATCAAGACATCACTTAAATACAACCTGTCTGTTAAAGCAAAGCATGCTAAAACACCTTAAAAAAAAAGCTATGATTGGTAAGCTTTCTAAAGTAATTCGAGAACAGATGATTACTGTATAGCCGTTAACATTCCTAGGGGCAGCCTCTGATTACTTAATCAGAACTGGAGCACTCTGACACTTTAGGGAGTAAATCACACACACACTGCATCTGCTCCTTGTCCAGATCGAGCTGCTAGACCAGCACTGGTAATGACCTATCAGCTAAATGGTCTGCGATGTTAACATAAGACATATGTGGTCCTCCAGAGAGGAATTAAGATGAGCCTGGCTGGATAGAGATAGAGAAGGAGAGGAAGCGTTCCAGGCACTCTACAGCGTAAACTGAATGTCAAAACACTGGCTCGGCAACACAGGAGAGGATTAACTCTGCACTTGATTATGAAAGCTCGTATCATGAAGCTTGTAACTCTCAAACTCGGACTGTGGGGAAAATTTCCTATTCAGAAATTCATCCTCAATCCTGCAACGGCTCTATTTTTGTCTGCTTGTCTAATGTTGTTTAGTTAGATCTACTATAATGTTGACCATATAGACCAATATATCAGCTGAATAACTTGTGGATAGATAAATGGATGGACAGACAGACAGACAGACAGACACAGACTACAGGTATGTAGTCTGTAAATGACTCTATAACGCACTTCTCTCTTCTCTTACCATAGCAGTTGCGTCCGTCTCCAGTGTACCCGGTGGCGCACACACAAGTAAAGTGCTGTCCTTCTCCTGGCACACACTGCGCCGTGGTGTCACAATCATGGATCCCTAAGTAGCACGGATTCTCCTGCAGATGGCCCGGGGTGTTATCTGTATAAACAGGAAGAGAAGGTAAAAAAAACATTTGAATTCTGGATTCATTGGGAAAACCCCGTGTGGCTTTGCAACATGAACGACATGAAGGAAATCGTGTTTAAAAAGGAAATGCCTTGTTTAGTTTTATTCTTTTAAAATGGCACGGGTCCATCGTTGATATTGAAACAATGGATTATCCGGTTTTAACTAATCCCAGAAGTCACAAAATCCACACCTGGGATTCATTAGCAGGGCATCAGTGTTGAGATGGTGCGTGAAGGTGTTACTTCACGGCCAGGTGTGAACCTGTTCCTCTGTCGCTCTCTCATGGTGGCCTGGACTAATTAACACCAGGAGGGTCAGTGTACTTGACCCGTTTTAAAACAATCCACGTATAAAACACACGAACGCGCCCGCACACGAACACACACATACACAGAGACACAGAGTCTCCTGCAGGACGCTTAGACCAAAACCAAGCGAGACTGCACTCCATCCGAGGGCTTTTCTTAAAGACAACAGGACGCTCGCGCGCTGCAGTCGCCTGATGAGGCTGAAATGACGCAGCGTCGTGGGCCGAAATCCTGGCAGACATTAAAACCAGCTTGATTTCCTTACCCCAGGCCAGGGACCAATTTGGACAATTATCAAAGGCAGACAGGAAGACCGTTGTTTGAAGTGAGAGGCCGAGACAGTCTCTTTTCAAAGCGACTCCACAGGGGACGGAGAAAAGCAGAGAGGAAGAAAAAATAAATAAATAAAGGACGAGCATTTGCTAATGAGGACGGGGTATCCTTTTTAACTCAGTCTTAATTAAAGGGACGAGACAGAGCTGTGGACTTTGAGGGGGGTCGGTACATTTACATTTACATTTAGGCATTTGGCAGACGCTCTTATCCAGAGCGACTTACATTTTTATGTCATTCTACATCTGAGCAGTTGAGGGTTAAGGGCCTTGCTCAAGGGCCCAACAGTGGCAACTTGGTGGTTGTGGGGTTTGAACCTGGGATCTTCCGAACCGTAGTCCAATGCCTTAACCACTGAGCTACCCCTGGCCGGTAAATGACGTTAATACGCCAGGTGGGAAAGAAAACCTGTTTTACTCTGAGAAGGTTGTTCCCATATGTGATAAGGAGCGATTGAATAGGATTATATTTACTAATTACTAATTACCCTTTACTGAGTAGCGAATTAAGGATAAAAGAAATACATTTCACATATTTATTAGGGACTTTATAAGCGCATTTTTAGAAAAACGCCCTCTGTCATATTCTGTTGTGTTACCGTGAAGTGCGCGGAATTTGAGTGTGAGATTGCGTTTATTAAGCGGATTTCAATTGCACACTCATGAGCGCGTATTAAACAATGTACAGCTTCATCTGTTGAATATTGAGATGAACTAATGTTTTTTTTTTCCAAGATCGTTTTTTCCTATGATACAACGACCTGATACGATATTATCATGCCTAGGTGTGATTCGATTTGTATTACGATTCAGTACGTATCGTGATTTTATATTACATTTTTTCAGATTTTGTTACGATTCTAAACGAACTTCCTAACACACCAATGTGTGCCGATGTGCGAATAGTTATACAAGGCTGAAGGTGCTGCTGCGTCCCACTAACACCGCCAATGCAGGTGATTAAAAAAAAAGCAATGTGTGTAATGAACAGGAAACCATTCAACAACCCTTTTGTCTAGCTTTACTTCACCGTACCACAACTGGTTAAACTGAAATGAGAACATCTTCACAATAACCAACCACTGATCACCACTAATTCCAATTACAATCACTGGCCACCATCGTTCCCAGTTAATGCATCCAATCATTAATCAGCCTTGTTCCCAATAACCAATCATTGATCGAGTCAATTCAAATACATTTTATTTGTATAGCACTTTTAACAATAATTGTTGCAAAGCCCTGATGAACAAGCTGAGGGTGACGGTGCTGAGGGAAACACATCTGTCTGAACAGCTGTCTGCATCAGCCGAGGCCAGGACCGTCTTCATGGTAAAGATCACTGTTTTCCCATTTAACATCCCCTGATCACCAATAAAAAAAATCAGGACCCACCTATCTGTCCCAAGATCCTTAGCTGATTCCCACTGTTCCCAATAACCGACCACTGATCCCCCTTGTTCCCAGTTGGTAAATACTGATCACTATTGATTCCCAATGACCATCTTCTCATCACCACTCTCCTTAATAATCAATCCCTGATCACTCTTGTACTTCATAACCAATTACTCATTGATCCCACTGATCACCATTCTTCACAACTACCACGGATAATCAGTATTTGTCTCACTTATTTAAAGCTTTTTATCTCTGTAATGTTTTCAAGTAATAAAAGGACATTCTTCAGCTCTGTGCCATTTTTCTTTACGTCCATACTCATCCCCTTTCTCTGCTTCTTGTCGTATGCTGTAAATACTTCTTTTCTACTTTTGTAAATCCTTTTTTTCTAACCTAATGCTATATTCTTCATGTTCTAATAGCACGCTGTCATATGCGAACGAGCCTGACGATACCGATTATTCCAGGACAACATCTGGAGACTCCTAGACACTTTTTCTGGGAAACGCATTAGCTAATTTCAACTAAAAAAAAACAAAAACAAGTTGGAAACAGTGTGTGCACTTGCTTCATGGAAGAACTTACACAACACGTCTCTGACAATAGTGTCCACTTGTCCTCGGACAACTCAAACTCACTCATCTTAGCCATCGTACAATGCGAGACTCTAACGACATGCATACGCATACTGTGAGTCTGAAAGCTGGCTCAATGAGTACCACTCATGCACGCTTGGGTATGACTCACGTCTCTTAAATATCATGCTGTTGGCGTAATTATTGTGTGTGTGTTGAAACAGACTGCGTCAGCTGCGTTTTTCACACCAACACCAAGGCCGATGAAGGACGCGAGGTTTTGAATGTGGGTATTTCTTCGTTCCCATGATATCACCGCCCAATTATTTCTCCAACTCTGTAAATCTGTCAATGAGGGATAGAGTTTCTAAGATGGCAGCATAATAACAACACTCTGAAATCTCTGGACATCATGTGCGAGCATCTCGTAGCAGCTGCGGCAGCGCTTCCTGTTTTAGCAAAGTCTTACCAGCGCTTTCTGCTAGCAACCTGCTGCAACATTGTGCTGGCCTGATCGCTGTTATTTAAAGAATGTGGAAGGAAGAACTTTTTGGACGCCAGAAAAATGCAACATCACCATCTGCTAAAATCAATCCCTCGATTCATTTAATTGAGCATGTACGAAGTTACACAAGAGGCGCAACATCTGTCTGCACTTGGCTTTAAGCCTTACACATACTACTAATGGTTAAGGAAGAGGTTTGACATTGTATGTGATTTATAAATTTTTTAATATTTTTTTAATTGTAGGACGTTAAAGAATAATTAGAGATACAACGAACATGTTGTACTTTATCTAGGTTTCCCAAACCTGAGTCAGGGTTGTCCTAATAAGACCATTTCTCCGAACAACGTTAAAGCCTTATAAGGGCATGAGATTTCAAGCTAGGGTTGATTTATCTTAAGAGCGAGCTAACAGAAAAGATAGAGAGAGAGAGCGAGAGAGAGAGAGCAAGCTCACGCCAAAAAAAAAAAACCTCACACACAAAGACGCAGGAACAACCTTTATGCTTTACAGCAACCCGATTCCCAACGGTGCAGGGCGTCGGTGCAAGGAATTAATGTCCCCGGTGACATACAGTACATGTGGCCGTGATCCCTTACCGTGAGAGAGAAGCTCGCTCCAGCTCCCCCATGCATGCAAGAGATGCGGATTCCTGCTTTCTGCTTCTGTCAGCGAGTTAATAAAGAAACCATTTCAGATATGAGGGCGCGATAAAGGACAGAGAAAAGGACTCTACTTAGGAGAGCTTTGTACTCAGTTTGGCTCAGACGAGTTTTATTAAAGCGATGAGCAAAGTAATAACCCAATAGGGTTCAAATGTTAAAGGTTTTAAACACACACATAAACGCACTATTTTGAGCCTGGAGGTAATTTAACTTTTTTTAGGAGGTGGACAACTAGAGGAAACCTATGCACACACACAGGTAGAACGAAAACAGAAGTTCCACGCAAACAGGAACCCGAGATCAGGATCAAACAAGGAAACCAGGAGTCGGAGGAAACTGTAGTCGGAGTACTGCACCCCTGGGCCTCGCCCAGACGTGGTTTATAAATGTAGAATAGGAAACTGAAGGTCCAACTGTGTTATAGGCTTGCAAGGTGGGATGTTATAAACTAATTTGCTTCACGGTAAGAGAACTGGAAACATGCTTGACTCTTCACATGACAAATTTTGGGATGAAAGTGAAAGGAAGTGAAAAGAAAGAAAATCGTTTATGTATATCGAGCTATCCATTAACTTGATCAATGTAAAGAGCCACGTCTTCATTCAAACTGACTGTTTTATAATAGTTAAACTGGTTCCTCACCAACGTGATATCTGAGGCAGGATTAAAATAAAAATTTCCACATGCTATTGCTAGAATATGTTTTTACATATTTCTAATATTTGAGGTGTCACACTGTCGCCTTGCAGCAGATTAGGCTATCTGGCATTTCCAAATTGCCCGTAGTATGTGTGTCCCCTGTGATGTCCGGGGTGTCCCCTTCTCCAGGCCCCCGGTGAGTGAGTGAGCGAGTAATGTTTGAGGTCTCAAAGCATGTCACAGTTAGGGAACCCGATTTTAACCAAAAGTCACACGAAATAAGGAGCTAGGAGTTTAACAACGCTTACCTCTGCCATGGCCGATCTTGTTGGTGATGGCGTATCTGAGAACACGCTCTTCTTGGACGTACATGGCGAAAATGCGCTCTACATTCAGCTGCAGGGTCTCCGCTCCGACATACGTCGCGTGCCTGCAGTCCCTGTACGTGATGTTCTGTCTCAGCTGGTAGGTGAATTTTTCCGCTCCGCTCTGAGTGGACACGATCGTAAACTCCCGGACCGAATTGGATGTGATCACTGCAGGCAGATAGCAGACAAGAGACTGGGGATTATACCACGTATCAATAAAAAAAAAACACTTAAAAAAAAATCACTTCCTCTACTTGACCTCTGGTGACCTGACTTGGAAGTGGGATGATGCGAAAAGACCAGCTTTAATTACATCCTCGAGCATGAAAAACAGTTTTGGCTTTGGGGCTCATCACAATCAGACACAGCTTCCTCTAAGAGGAAGTTGGGAGGGCGATGGGTTTTTTATAGATGGCCCACTCTGTGACCTCCATCCTGAATCATCATGGAGTGGGTGGTAGGATACTAAATACAGCAAGACATCCAACACATTTTTGACAGGATTGGATTTTTTTTTTTCTTTGGTTTGATTTTTTTCAGCTCAACAAAATGGGAGACATTAAAACATAATTACCCCAAGAGCTTCTGTATAAAAAAATCTGCCCTGGTATCAAACGGGCGAGTGTTATTGCATCATAACATTTTAAAGAAAATTAAGTCTTGGGATGCAAATGAGCTTTTAGTTATGCGAGATTCAATGACAAAACTGCTTGCATTTTATTCCACAACGCTGATGAATTCTCAGATCTGATTCTATAAACAAAAATTGCAAATTAAACGTTTATTGGTAACTAACAAATATGTCTGTAAAAGGTTTCTGTAAGAAGCTGCTTATTAACCACTTTTGGAAGGAGTCTCCAGTGTCAGAGCATTCGTTTTGCTCACCAATGTTACCTTTTTTTTTTCGATTCAACTTTTAACTTCAAGTGAAAGTGAGTTAATGACTTTTCAGATCTGCTGTAACTTAAGCGACTGCTTCGGATGTTCCACATTAACATTGAATGTAACTATAAGCTGAAAAGGTAGGACACTTTGTTCTCAAATAAATATAATAAAAATGCAACTGTTGCTGAATTCATATGGATTAAGAGATGAAGATTCAGGGTGGAACTGTATCACACCACACCACTGTTCCTCTTACATGATGGGTAATACTGGTAGGTCTCTGAAAAGGGTTCAATCTGAATGGTGGCGCCAGGGGGCACGAACGGTACACCACCCTCGAGACGAGTTTCAACGTTCAGGTAGTTCTGGTCGTCCAATCCCCTGGCAGTCTGAACGATGAGGAGTCGCTGGTTCCCGGGGTAAAAGGTCACATCGGCATGGCGGGTGAACTCAGCACCTGAGGGACGACAAACGGTTAAAATTAAAAAGAACATTGTGCTTTGGACTTCCCTAGATGATCGTCTTCATCACTAAACCATAAATATTTTTTTAAAAAGCTCTTATTTTTTTTGCATTCCATAATCAGTGACAGATGAGGGTCATGACCTTTGTACCAGTTCTCGGTATTAAAAAGTCATTTCAGAGCCAGCTTTTTATTACATTTCTTTTATTTTTCCCACGAAGTAAAACACACACAGCGGTTTAACCACCTGACTCGAATTAGACTGAGAGGTAGAGTGTGTCTTAATCAAACCTTGACTATCAGCCCCGCGGACCGAGGTCTCTGGAGAAACCCCAGCTGTGAGGCGCTCAGTTTATATTAGCGAAAGAGAAAATGCTCGGGACTTTAAGCGCGTCCCAGCGGGAGAGCAAATGTTAAACAAACACACAGCACAATAAAACTGGCAACGAGCAGCGGGGTTTCCTCTCTGGTGTTTAGGGGTGGAACAGCACGGTAAGTGTGTAAGGCAACAGCACGGCTCACTGTACCGGCTTACGCAACTCTACACAACTCTACACGGTTCAGAACTTTAAGTGCCATATATTTAATGATTTGTTTAGGGGGAAACTCATAAGGCTTATTAAGACTGATTTAAGAGGGTTTGTCTGTAGCCAACAGTTGAATAGTTTATCCAAACAACACTGGCGTCCATTTTTCTCAAATAATCTGATCTCCCTGGGTTTTTTTTTAAAGAGAAAAACAATCTTAGCTTTTACTCCTAACTTTCTGTGGCTGATTTGTCCGTACCAGGACTTACCAATGAAAAGAAGTTGCTAATATGGGCGTAGTTTAATTTCATGCTAACGCCATGTTCCGTAACGTAGGAACGCATTAGATGCAAATGATCTTTGCAACTGGGAACAGTTTGACGAAAAGCAATCCGAGGCGTCCTAATCCTGTTTGTAGACTCCAGACCAACAAACCCATACGCGCATTTCTGAAAATCCTTTTCCGAATTTTTTCGTTTATAACACCCCTTGCACACTATCTTGTCTTGGACTGCGTGGCTGTAAGATTTGCTCATGCAACCAAGAGCAATAAAGGTCGAGGAGTCTTGAGGTCTTCCGTCCATCACACATATGAGAGTGATGCTCAGGTGTCTACAAAAGCTTTTTTCTGCTTTTGTTTTATTATTTGCGTCCTTACCGGTGATGTTGAAGCCATTATGGCTGTTGGGAAGCTTGAGGGCAAAGAGCCACCCGAAAAGGCTTCCGATGGGCGTGACGGGCATCAGTGCCCACCCCAGAGGTTCTGGGACTTCGCTGATGGCTGTGTACGCACGACCATCACTCACTACGATGTAAGCGTGGAGGTCGATGTTGTCCAGTCGCACCGGGCTCGAACCCACCGAAACCATCCCGCTGACCTTTCCGTTTACACGTTGAGGCGCGCCTGTAGAAAAGAAATAGAAAAGGATTTTGTTTTTCAATATTTAAAATGACCCTTATATTTATTTTAGAAGATGTAAACGCAAAAAAAAAAAGAAAAAAAAAAAGAAGCGATTTCATTATTTCATCCACGTCTCTTTTTCCTGTATATTTTTTCCTGAAGAATATGTATTATTCAACTCTTAATTTTTTCCTAGAAGTAAATACAAAAAAAAAAAAAAAAAACCTGCTGGACTAATGTTTCCTACCAGAAAGCGTGGCAGGTTTGTGTTTGGTGACAAAACTGTTCTGTATCCTGCTTTTCCTCTCCACAATCAGTCTACACACTCTCTAAGAGCACACAAAGCTCCTTCTGTATACACACACACACACACACACACA
>JAQMYL010000005.1:28285069-28308326 GCA_030014365.1 Clarias pachynema | reverse complement strand
AATGTAGAAAATAAATCACTAAACAAAAACAAAGAAATTTGCAAGTGTTCTAAAACTTTTGAACGGTAGTGTATATACTGTGGATTTTCAAGCTTTGAATTAAAGATAATAAAAAACAAATCACTCGCATTATAAAACACCATAATCATTCCTGTCCTTGAAAAAAATTATACTAAAATTGGTGTAAGATTGTAGAAGCATATGACCTGTTAAAACTTTTTTTTTTTTTGGTAAAAGTTTAACAAGCTAAAAATCTGTAGTGTCTGTAACCATGTCAAATTAATTTAGCAAAATTAGGATTTTATAATAATATTCCTTTTCAGCTTTATGTTTTTTAAAAAAATGTGAAATCTAAATTGTCCAAAGTTACAGACACTACAATAAAAGGGCATGAAATTGTATTTAGCAAATGTGTTTCTTTTAATCTGTTAAAAATGTGTATGCATATTTACAAAAAAAGAAAAAAGGAAACGAACCATGGACCTGGAGATAAGAAGCATTAAGTATTAAACATGGTGTTATATGATGCTATCTGAACATGTACTTTTGCACCTAGGTGAGACTTTTCTTTTTTGCACCAATATCATGTTTTGGCCGAATAGAATGAAAATAGAAGTCTATGAAATGTAAAAGTGTAATCCAAATACATTATGCAGGATAAATTGTACAGAATGATTCTAAATATTCTAACTATGCTGTTCAGCTGACTGAGTGTCATGCCTGAATGTCTTTCAGAGCTGCAGTTCGAGGAGGAGTTGAGTAGAAAGGGGCATGGGTTAAATGCGGTTAGAGGGGAAAAAATAAACACCCAAAACAAAAAAAGTCGCAACAATCTGGCAACCCGCTCAGTCACTCATTCGCTCGCTCGCGCTCAGTGAGACCCCGCGGCTCGGAGCGCATTCAGGCCGGAGAGCGCGCGCGCGTGAGAGCTTCATATCTGGATCGATCATTCCTGCTGTTTAAAACTCGATCATGGATAAACAAGAAACTACACACGACTCGATCATTCATCGTTTATCTTTACAAAACCCATTTCCGCGTCTCTAATGTGTATGTGATCCGCACGTCTTCGGGAGTTCCACCGGTTCCATGGAGGAGACCTGTTGGATTTTCAAGCTTTGAATTAAAGATAATAAAAAAATAAAAAATAAAAAAAATCACTCGCTCTGAATGGGCGTTATGCCATCGGGGAACGACACCGACCCCGGGGACTGCCACAACACCGAGAGCGTGGATCTGGACGCGAGCCCGGTGGCCAGCGCGCTGATGTTCGCGTTGGGTGTGCTGGGCAACGTGGCCGCGTTCCTGCTCCTCGAGGTGCGGCGGCGGAAGGAGCGCAGCCGCAGGCAGCACGAGCACTACCGGCGCACCTTGTTCCATGTGCTCGTCAAGGCGCTCGTGGTCACCGACCTGGCCGGCACGTGCCTGTTGAGCCCTGTCGTGCAAGCCGCGCACGCGCGCAACACCACGCTGATCGCCTTGACCGAGAACCGCGGCTGTTGCCACTACTTCGGCTTCGTCATGACGTTCTTCAGCCTGGCCACGCTGTCGCTGCTGCTCGCCATGGCGCTCGAGCGCTACCTCTCCATCGGCTACCCGTACCTGTACGGGCGGCGCGTGAGCAGGCGCTGCGGCTACGTCGCGATCCCGTGCGTGTACGCGCTGTGCGCGCTCTTCTGCTCCCTGCCGTTCGCGGGCTTCGGCAGCTACGTGCAGTACTGCCCCGGCACCTGGTGCTTCATCGAGATGAACCCTAAGGACAGCGCGGACCGGGTGTTCGCCAACGTCTACGCCACCGTCATGTTGCTCATGGTGCTCGCGATCGCCGCGTGCAACTGCTTCGTCTCCTATCACCTGGTGCTGATGTACCGGAGGCGCACGGTGAACCGGGGATCCTCGATTACGCGCAGCCGGAAAGAGCGAAGACCTTTTTCCCTTTCGCAGGAAGTGGAGTACCTCATCGTGATAGTCATCATGACTGTTATATTTGTCATATGCAGCCTGCCGTTAATGGTAAGTGTCCAAAGGAACCCAAAAACTTTCTCTCTGCTCCCTAAAAGTGCATGCGTAAATGGGAAAAAAATAGGGTTCCATGAATTATAGCAAACCAGCCATCCTTTATAAGTGCTCTTATATTTATTATAAACTACCTAAACTATTGAGCTCTTGAATTTAATGAGTTTAATCCAAATCTATCCAAATAGGAAACTTGGCTCTAACATGTTCAGTGACCGGACAATTCAGGAACAGCCACTTAAATTATGAGGGAAATGTTTGAACAGTAAATTAGTACCGATCTATTATATTTGTCACATGCAGCCTGCCCTTAATGGTAAGTGTCCAAAAGAACCCAAAAACTTTCTCCGTGTTCCCTACAAATGCATGCGTAAGTGCAAAATAAATAAATAAACAGGGTTTCATGAATTATAGCAAACCAACCATCCTTTTATAAGTGCCCTTATATTTATTACAAAGTTCCTAAACTAAACTAATCTGAATCTTAATAGTTCAATTCTCAATAATAATAAATGTTCTCCAAAAAAGAAACTTGCCTCGAGCATGTTCAATGAGCAGACAATTCAGGGAAAGCCACCTTTCTCCCTGTTCCCTATAAGTATACTTTTGTATAAAAAACAAAAAGCAGATTTTCATAAATTCCATGAAGGTAATTATAGCCAACCAACCATCCTTTATGGCAGCACAGTTAACACAACACCTTGCACCTTCAGGGTCTGAGTTCAGTTCCCTCCTGAGAGTCTTTGTGCGCGGAGTTTGCGTGTTCTCCCGTGCTTGGTGGGTTTCCTCCGGGTTCGAAGACATGCAGGTTAGGCTAATTGGCATTCCCTAATTGCCCGTTGTGTGTAAATGAACGTGTGAATGTTGACAGGAGGTCCTCCCACGATTTTGAAATGGAAATAAATACAACGGTGATCACCATTGACCTCTACAGTCTCTAGTTGGACTACAGAGGTTGCTAGATGAATAGATGGATGGAACCACCCTTTATAAGTGCTGTTATATTTATTATACAGCTCCTAAACTACTGCTCTCTTGAATCTAATGATCCAAATCTCAATAACAAATGTTAAACAAAAGGAAACTTGGCTCTAATCTGTTCAGTGAGCAGACAATTCAGGAACAGCTACTTAAATCATGAGGTAAATGTTTGCATAGTTAGATTAAGCTTGCACAGTAAATTAGTACCGAGCTGATATGTTGAATTTAGCTTACAGTTAAACATCTAAAAAGTTTGAGAACCTCAGCCACAGTCTAGAATATAGTACCCGAGATAGAATCTTGTTCCCTGATTCCCACAAACCGAATTGAATTGTGTGTGCTCTGCGTCCCTTCGGCCACATCATGTTGGACTTACTGTACTGCTTCGTTGATGTTTTAAGCAAGGTCTGAAATGGTGCTGAGCACACAACCAGGGAGGAATAAAAACTAAATGCCCTGCAGATCGTTTGTGTCTAAACCTTGCAGACCAGGAGCAAAGCCTCTACTTGAAAATATTTGCAGACATTAGAGGCTTAAACTGTAAATCAAATCATACACAGCTTCTTAATGCAGGTTTATTTCATGAGCCGAACTATTTAACTATTAGTCTCATAAATTAAACATAAAATAATATTTTTTCCAATAATATTTAACATTTTTATTGGTACTCTGGAGCATTTCAGTTCATGAACATTCCCACAACCAAGCATGTCAGGCTCAAGTTAACATTATTTATAGGCCGACTTGTGTTTGAGGAAACTGCCCCAAGAAACTGCTCACATAATTTTGTAACTATATTAGAAATATTACACTTATTACAAATAGCACACACTATTGTGACTGGTGATGATGCTCCAGTTTCCCTATTGTCACTGATTTTAATGATAATGACTGGAAGATTAGGAGCTCAAAACTGCTAGTGATCCTCTGTAGATCCCTTGAGAAAAGCTCCTAATCCTTATCTGTCCCCCTGGGGTGTTTAAACGATGCTGCACTCTGACCTCAAGGGACATAGTTACAGATAGACAGGGCTCCTTAACTAGTGCATGATGTATAACACATGGCTTTGTTTCAGGCACAGTTTTAAAACACACTTTCTTTGACATATGCAAGGTTTAGGCACCGTATTGTATTTAGTACAGATTTCTGTTATGAGTTTTCAGAGAAAACAACAACAACAACAAAAATAATGTCAGCTTATGGGAGAGTGACAAAATAACCAGAAGAGCAACTTTATAGCTGTTAGACTTACGGTACTGTGCAAAGGTCTTGGGAACATATAAAATGCCTTTTGAAAACATTTCTACACAAAAGAAACTTCTGTGAAAGAAAAATAAAGATAAATTAAATAAACACAGTCAATATTAGGTGTGACCAACTATTTGCATGAAAATAATCAGTAGTGTTAGACACAGATTTGTGCAGTTTTATAACAAAAACAGCTGATAGGTTTTACTGAGTGTGCTGGAAAATATGCCAGAGTTCTTCTGGTAACTTCATCACACTTGCTTCTTTCCATTTTCATGCAAAACCCAGGCATTCTTCTAAAGTGTTATTTAGTTATTTCATTCATTTTAAAGTTATTTATTTGGTAATATTGAATGGTTTTGTACATAATAATGCAGACATGATCAACATATACAGTATAACAACATTTATTCTAAAGATAATGTGGTGCCTAAGACTTTTTGCCCAGTACTGTAGCCAACCTTAAACCAGTATATTTGTTGTCCATTTTTTGATTTAGCGCAATAAACTTGAACTCCTTTACATGATCAAAAAGGACTTGCTCTTGTAAAAACCTATTACTAGAATAATTATGACTTTATTTTTTAACATAGAATCCTGACTTGGAGGAATTTCTTTGAACCTCACCTCTACATAATAACTGTGCTTACCTAAGTGCTTATCTTAGACAAGAATTCTGACTCACTGTACTAAAAAAACACACCAACAACAGAAAACCTCTTTAATTAAAGCCCACCTCTTATGTAAGTCTTATTCCAGTATTGAATTGTGTTTTTGTATTTGCAATTCAGAGATTTGTAAATTAAGCTCTAAATCTGTGCAATTGTGTAATTTCACTCTATTCATGATTCCACCAGTTGCGTAAAGGACTGTTTTTTTTCTTCTGATGGAAGAATGCTTAAGGCACAATTAACCCAAATTACTGCTTGTTAAGGCAGAGCGCAACTTCAAAAAGACAAACCTACTCACGGACCAGCACACTATAACTAAACTTTACCTTTTAAAAATAAAATACTATTTTTTCACAAGTCATCCATTATATGCACAACTTAAGATTTAATATAAGTCTGTGTTAAGTGATATTTCCATAGTCTGCTATGTTCCCAAATGTAAATTAATGTTGCAAATTAATTTTAATGACATCATTAAACTGTGCTTATTCAGCATTCATAAAAGTAAGTAAACCACTTTTTTTTTTGTACTTCTATAATAAATTTTATTTGTGCAGAAAATACACGTTCTGCAAAGACTTGCAAGACATTTAAGACAAAATGCATGCTTTCTTGAATTCTGTGAAGTAAAACGGGAAATGCTTTAATCTTAAAATCTTTGTTTTTCACAAGGACTAAATGACGCCGCAGTCGTGTACAGTATGTTCACTATATTTCCTACATTAAGATTAGGATAGGACAGCAGATACAGAACTACTCCTACTTTCATTATCAGTAAGGTTTAAGAAAGCGTTTGTCATTGTTGTTTTTTTAAATCTTATCTCAGCACAGTGAAAGTTGTCGAAACGTCCATGATAACCACTTGTACACGGATGCTGAGGTTAGAGATTTATTTTAAGATGCACAGCACGCTAACAAACTGCCAGCAAAACAGTTATGTAATTTTAACGGTGACATTTCAGAATACTGTAGAGTTTTTATCTACAATATATGGAAGGTTAAAAAAATCAACAACAAAAAAGTTACCTATCTAAGTTTTTTAAATAATCATGATAATATATAAAAGAATGTTCAAGTCAAACCGTGACTTTTGATTATGAAGAATGAAAGAACACAGTTATAAGAGTAAGAACTCCTTTTATTCCTTTATATAATCCCCTGCTACACTAATGCACTTATCTCAGCATTTCACCAGTGCTTGGATGAAATCAAGGTAGAAAGTTTTGTCTGGCTGCCTGCTTCACGTCCAAAACACTGGCCTCCCATTTGCACATAACAGGACTTTGGCTGGTAGTTATTGCCACATCCCCCTTAAAGTTCTGACCTTGCTCCACATATTTGGGCCATTACAGGAGTTCCTGGGAGTTCCTAGGAGGCCAGCGTTTCAGACATGTTTTCAATCATGGATCTGGAGTACTAAGAAAACTTTCTACCTTGACGGTATTCAAGTAGTAGGATAAGTGCATTAGTGTTGCAGATTATATAGAGAACTAAAGGGAGTTTTTACTCCTGTAATGGCCCAAACATGTGGAGCGAGGTCAGGACTGTAAGGGGGATGTGGCAATAACTCCCAGCTGAGTTACTTTAATGTGCAAGTGGTGCTGTCAGCAGTATGACATCACACCTTGCCCTGCAAAAACAGCACCTTTGGTAATCAAACCTGGCCGTTTTTTACATTGAAGGAAAGGGCCATTAAAGGAGTTCCTGGGAGGCCAGCATTTCAGAGGTGAAGCAAGCAACCCAACAAAACTTTCTACCTTGAAGGTATCCACGCATTAGTGAAATGCTGGGATAAGTGCATTAGTGTAGCAGGGGATTATAAAGTGAAATAAATGGTGTTTTTACTCTTAAGAGTGTATTCTGTCATTTTGCACAATCAAATGTCCTGATTTGACTTGGACACCCCTTGTGATTTAGCCATATTGCCCAGCTTTCTCCTCCTCTAAGCCTTGTCATCCTCCAGCAGAGTTTGACTCAACTTTGCCTCGTATTGATTTCGTGAAATATTAATAATTGGCACTTAAAAGCTGCAAGCGCACGACCCAAAAAACGATCTGTGAGAATAATGAGGGGAAAAATCGCAGCTCAGGTTACGTTGCATTATGTGTGCAGGAAGTGATTTCTACTATTGCAGGCGATTAAAATCTCATTTAAAGCAATATCTGGCCAAATGGTGCTATCGTTCTCGCTCAGACAAACGCACTTGTTTACAGCTTTACAGTAAAGCAGTGAAAAACTCTGCGATTTAAGAACTTTCAGTACAGTAGCCATAATCAATCCTTGCCTGTAAGCTCTATCAGCTTTGTAGCTTCAGTATAAAACCTAAAAAACACACTTCAGACATAACAAGGATTATATTAAAAATTAATCATCTTCACATTTAGTAGAGTTTATTCAGGCACATGCATGGATGTCAGGTATTATAGCTGATTGTAATGTACATACCTTCTGTCTTATTTAAAGTTATAATCTGATCATTGTTCAAGCATTAAAAGGTCATTGTTGTCACCTCGTGTCTCAATTTAACATGTGAACGAATCTACATTGAAATTCGATTTCACAACAAACAAAAGCCAGACAACACCCCTTCTATTGTTAATTTAGTTTTTATTTGCCAAGGGCCAGCTCGGAAAGAAACAAAACCAACACGCATTACGCAGTGGTACTGCAGATCGTTTCTGAGTTAAGTCATACAGGGAGTGTGCAGAATGAACGCCATCCATGACTAGACCAGACAAGATGACTTGTTGAGGCTGAATTCCAGAAAATACCTCAGAGGGAAATGTTTCCTCACGAAAGAAAAAAGGAAAGGCACTGATGATAGAGTTCAGATTTCAGAAGAAGCGATCGTTCTATCCTCAGAAGGCAACGCAGACCCTCGAGGGACAGAAAGACAAGACGTTTGACCATGATTGGGGACAACAAAAAAAAAAGTGTTCACTTGTGCACAGTAATATGACTAAGAATGTCTGGATGGTCTGTGTAGGATGTGCGACATGTGGCAAAATGTTCAGCGGACCTGTACGCGAATGCATACATGGTCAGCTCGTTCCGGGGTCGTGTTGGAATAGCGCTCAAGAATACTACCTCCCAGTAGAGCACGTAATGAGATGGTTCCTGGCCCTTTCACAAACACACACACACACACACAAGCACATGCAGCATTCTCATGACACCATTGACCTTTAGATAACCTTTGAAGTGAAACTTGCTCCAAAGTAAACTAAATGATAAACTATAGTTTGCAAGAATTTGCATCATAATATCATGGGAAAATATGAATTAAAACCGGCCTCAGTTTGAAAGCCTAGACTATTATCAAGTGCCCTCAGATCATTAGCCCCAGATCAGATTTATAGATTTAGATCTCAAATGGACAAACCAGGTGAAATCGAAACCGAGGCCATGTATTTGGGCTAGTAGGCTAGCTTTTTCTGTACTACTGTAGCTAGTTAATTTTAAATGAGTTAGCTACATTACTTACTTATGAAATATGTAAATTTTTGGCCTGAAGAACTGAAATTTTGCAAGAAATTTGCCTCGGCATGTGAAGCATTTCCGCTTATGCATGACCGAGCCAAACCAAACGCCATTCAGAACTTGTTTGCAGCAGTGTTAAGCCAAGCAAAGCGAGTTTACATGTTTTTTTTTTTTTGTATTTTGCATTTGAGTAAGAAACGAGGCCAGTAGCATGCAGAAAAAGAAGCCACTTTTAGTTTCGTTTTTAAAGAGGAATCATAAATCATGGTTAAGTGAGGTTTAATGTCTGTTTATTTCATATTTTGCTCCATTTTCCTGTCTTTTCTAAATGTTTTGATTTGTTTTTATATGCAAAAATATGATTACAGTGTTGGAAATGTTTTATATCGGTAATCCGGATTAAATTCGTATGTCGAGGTACCAGTTTGCTATTTATTTATTTATTTAATACATTTTATTCACCTAGCATTTTCTGTTTTAGCCTAATTAGGTTTTGCGGAAATGCAAATAAATGACGCCGGCTTGAGCAGTGAGAGCTTACTGTAACGGACGAGGCTTTAGGGTTTTCTCTCAGGACGATGGTTTTAAAGTTTTAAAGTAAACTATTCTTTTACAGAGAGACAATTTTGAGGAAGCATGTTAAAGACACAAAATGCTGTTACATGGTGAATTTTATAGATGTATGATGCATGTCACTTTTAATAATTCCACTGTAAAGGTGATTTGTCATTTTATTTATTTTTTTAAGTTGAGGTCTGAAATTAATTCCAGTGAAGCAGAAGTGTTCGTGTATGTGTGTCGGATTAGGGGAGCTAAAAAATATTCTGATCTTCAAAAGGGAGGTGGTATAGAAAAGTTTTGTGAACTACTGAACTATTGAACTAAAAAGAACCTTAGCCTTATAATAGATGAAAAACTAAAAAAGGAAAGAATTTGATTAGAATATTAATTACCAGTGGGATTATTTCAGAGACACCAGCAGTAATTGCCCTAACTGAAACCTGAGGGCAGGACTGACACCAAAGTACCTTAAATGACACTTACAACTTTAAAAGAAGGCCAGTTAAAAAGAAAAATCCTCAGGTAACATTTCAAAGAAACTTTTTTAACCTCCAAGTGCCCTAAAAAGTGCTAAATTTTAACTAGTTTAGTTAAATGCAGACATTTAAATTTTAAAGTTTAACAGTTAGTGCCTTAAACACACAACAATTTTATGACAGTTACGACTTTTTTGAACTAAACCGATGAGAACTTTACAGTATTTAAAGCGAATACCAGTTTAAATTGTGAAAGTGTGATGATCACAGACACGTCCACCCACACACACATGAGATGAGAATATAATTTACAAATAAATCCATGACAGAACATTTCCAGATAAACCCATTAGAAAATATCACCAATGCCAGCTTGCATGCCTCTTTACAGGGTGGCGTTTAACTCACGCATTCAATGCAACCTGTTAAGAGAACCTGCATAATGACACAACCTCAGGCACACAGCAGCTAATCCCTAAAGTGTGGGTGGCAGTTTCACAGTTTCCTGCACACCTGGCCTATGCCATGTTTTATAAAGCAAGCCTTTATGAGATGGATTCACCCTAACCCGAAACCTGATAGGACAAGTACCACCTGCTGATACACATTACAGTGCATCCGGAAAGGATTCCCAGCACTTCACTTTTTCAAAATTTTGTTATGTTACAGCCTTATTCCAAAATTTAATCGCTCTCTTTGGCCAGGCGGCGTGCAGAAATCTTTTGCTGTATCGCTCCCCAGATCTGTGCCTCGATACAATCCTGTCTCGGAGGTCTACAGACAATTGCTTGGCTTGGTTTGTGCTCTGACATGCACTGTTAACTGTGGGACCTCATATAGAGAGGTGTGTGTCTTTCCAAATCATGTCTTCATCATACCCCAGGTGGTCTCCAATCGGATTATAGAAACATCTCAAGGATGATCAGTGGAAACGGGTTACACCTGAGCTCAATTTTGAGGGTCATGGCAAAGGGTGTGGATACGTATGTTTTTTAATTTTTTTATTCGTAATAAATTTGCAAAGACTTCAAACAAACTCCTTTCACGTTGTCATTATAGGGTATTGTTTGTAAAAAAATTTTTTAAAAATAATGAATTTAATCCATTTTGGAATAAGGCTGTAACATAACACAATGTGGAAAAAGTGAAGCGCTGTGAATCCTTTCCGGATGCACTGTATACGACAACAACGATACGACATCTCCGAGACGTCGCAGGCGGCGCTCTTAGTCTTCCTGGTTTGTCGCGTGAGAATTTACGCTAGAGGCCAGCATTACTGGAACCAAACTCGAAAACTAAATTGGTTCAGTTTTTGAACAAAATAAATAAATAAATAAATAAAAATAAATAAATAGCAGTCTAATTTACAATTAGAATTCTAGCAATCTTAGAATCTCAGAAATAATTCATTATTGTTTACATTTAAGATGCATTTGGAAAAAATATTATGGTCCCGACATTTGCGAAACACACATCCCTGCCAACCAATCAGCATCTCCGCTCAACGGCTGCACAAGACACAGAACTGTAGATTTCCCAAAGGACAGCATGTGAGCGAATCAGTGTGTCTCAGTGTGCGTCAGCCATGACCTCGCTCTCTGTGTCATGACACAGACACGCCATCATCATTATGCTTTAATGCAGCACTATAAATCAATCAATACACACGCACACACACACACACACAGTAATCATGTTATTATCACTCAGGGGATAGAATCAGAGTGATTATTTATTTATTTATTATTATTAATAATAACTAGGGCCATTACGGAGGCCTGGACTATAACCGCCCAATTTCCTATATGACACACAAACACTTAAACACTTTCATTCATAGTTGACTCATTTCAGCGTGTAATTGCATGTCAGAAACTCAGAAGGTCATAGATTACATAGATTACAAGGGTGCAAAAACAGTCAATTACGTCAGTTTATAAGCCAAGATCCGGTTCGATTTTCAGTGAAAATATTAGTGCTGAATTTAATCATATCGGAGTTAAAGTCAATCGATTCCTTATTTGTGTACAGTATTTGTATCTTTAAAAAAAAAAATCATATCTCGTATCACAATGTGTATGGTTAATTCAAATAGGAGTTATACAAATAGCTTCGATCTTAATAGCGCAACAACCTTTTGACCTGATTCGTCATGAGGTCGCTTGACATTGACTATAAACCCCCGGAGTTGTTTGGCGAGTGCACAACATTTTTATTTTGTTCAAGTGTTGTAAGAGAATCATATTTTTAGACGGCAAGCAAGTCTTGCTTAGCTGTGTACATCTGGAAAACCTTTGAATCTAAAAATGTCCGATCAGACGATTATAACCTAATAATGCTAGGGGGTCAAAACAATCATGGGCTGAAATAGCTAATAAACCCGTCATGAGAGGAAATAACGAATAACAAACTGTCTGTTGGGTCATACAAGAAGGTTTTCTAAATGAAACCAAATTCGCCCCGAGCTCAGTGCCAGCTGCTGAGTCATGGAGAATCGTTGCTCACTCGTACATATTGTTTTCTTAACATATTTCCAATACACCCTTAGCTACCATCAAATGCATCAAGCTCAACCAGTCAGTGTTTCTCACAAACTTACATCAATGAATTACTGATTCAAACTAATTGCCTGGTGAAACGTTACCGCCTCTTTAGCATGCCGTTTATATTAGAGTCAGTGTTAAAGGCACTCGTTCGCCTTCGGGACAGTTTTTTTTTTTCTTTTCAGTTTTTCCACGTGCATGCCTTGTGTTTACTGTACAGGTTTTGGGGGGAAAAAAACTCACATTACATACTGGAAGTTAAACTATCTTAAAGTCGCTTTAAGAAGATCTGCGAAATCATTCACAAGGGGCGTACAAGTCAAACCGGGACTTTTGGTGAAGTTTACAATGGCGTAAAAACGATTAATATTTACAGAAGACTTCAAGCACAGTATGGTGATGAGACTCTTAGCCACAGTAAAAAAATTTAAAGTCCAAATGTTTTAAAGATCACTTTTCAAAGATCACATTAATGGAGTTCCTGGGAGGCCAGCATTTCAGATTTGATGCAGTCAGTCCAATCATGTGTATAGTATACAAGCACTAGTAAAACGCTGGGATCAGTGCGTCAGTGTAGCAGGGGATTAAATTAAAAGTCCCAGTTTGACTTGAACTTGCATATACATACACATACAGTATATACATGCTTTTTCACAATACTATAATCGCAAAGCCGTCAGGAGAGCTGTGTTTTCACGTGGAATAGCGAGAGGATGGATGTTTCTACTCTGTCCGGTAAATATTAAAGGGGTAAAGAATGACGTCTGTAA
This sequence comes from Clarias pachynema, assembly GCA_030014365.1. NCBI lineage: Eukaryota > Metazoa > Chordata > Actinopteri > Siluriformes > Clariidae > Clarias > Clarias pachynema. The sequence continues at coordinate 28,295,580 of JAQMYL010000005.1, read as the reverse complement.
TAAATTATCTGTACTTTGTGTACTTTCTAACAATACTCTCACACCCTAGAAAACATCACCCTATTTTATTTAAATTTAAATTCTTTTTCCTTGTAAAGAAGCTCCCGGTGAAAAGAGGACCGACCTGACCTGTAGCAAGTGTGTTTTTTCAAAGGATTGAATAAAAAAAAATTTATTTGTTAATTTAAAAGAAAAAGAAAAAAAAAAGATTTTAGGATATCAGCACTCGCTTGTATTCACAGTAAGGTTGGACAATATGACAAACGTATTTAAATATTGATATCTTATTTAAATAATTGATATTATTTAATATTTTTATTTTAATTAGATAAAATAATATTAAAAAAAGATTTTTTTTTGTTAGCTTTAAAAACCTTTAAACTTGTAAAATGTATTTTATAAATGTATATATTATTAGAATAAAAAAATATTATAGCAATTCTTATCCTTTGTACCTTGAAATCATCTATTTTTGTAGACAATTATTTTCCTGTTATAAGTATTTTTCTTGTAACAACTTTTTATTAGCAATCTGTCGCCAATCTGTCAATCATAAATGTTTCCGTATATTAAATAAGCAAAAATTCTTAATTCAAAGTAGCGTTCTAATTCACACATTTTTTTCTCACAACTTCTTTGATGGGAAATCAGTTTATTACATTTAGTTCTTTTGTTGTGCTGCCTACGCTGTTGCGCTGCCTTCTTAAAAAATCCCTTTTTTTTTTAAAGAATCATTAAGAAACTGATATTAATATTTGTACTTCAGTTTGTTCAGTCCCTCATTGCATTTGTATATTTTAAAGGCCAAGCGAATTCTCAGTAAATTATGATCATGCCCGAAATGACTCTTCCGGCCTTTAGTTCAGTAAAAGAAGGTCACAAGTTTATCAGTAACCCACGTCTTATGCCACATCTGTGGAGCTGAGAAATGAATTGTCACTCTTAGGATGAAGTCATGTCCCTGAACCTGTAAGGGATTTAAAAATAGCTCGTAAGTCATGGCAGGATTTATTGAGGTGGATTGACTCGCTGGTCCTGAATAACACAGCCAACCACTACTGTATCTGACTCGCATGATGTTTACTTTAGTGTCAAACCGCCAACGATCACAGCGATACGGAGACTTCCAAGGAATCAAATCTAGTTAAAGGATACAAGTCAGGATATATATATATATATATATATATATATATATATATATGTTTTTTTTTCTCCCCCTCCTAGCACTTTCAGCCTTTTATATAAAATTAAAAAAACGCCTGTTTTTCTCTTGACGGAAGTATGTCATGTCCAGGCTTCACTTCTTCATAATCATCTTTTTGAGCATGCATAACTTCCTCTAAATGCTCCGCTTGCAAACATCTTTAGCTGCATGATCATCCATTGTCTTGTACAGTAAATTTAATAAATTGGTGCTAATCAGCTTACCGATTACGGTAAACCCTTGTAAATGTCTTCGTAATGTATCCATATTACCGAGCAGACGTTAATTAGAGCGTCTCTGCTTATACAAAAAAATTAAATAAAGGTATCGCACATCTTTAAAAATTAGATTAAAAAAAGATTTGTCCATGACGTTAAATAAAAGTGTAATTAAATGCAAAGGCAACACTGTGTTTGCTCGGTGTTTGGTCTAATATCCGGATGCGTGTCACATGGCAAAATAGTAATGCCAGTCTAATAATTCTTCATGGAAATAATGATGAATCCCATGTCACCTGTTTATATGTCACAGGCCAAAAAATCATGCAAGATTCATGCAACCTATTCAAATAGTTAATTCCTAGACAGCAAAATAAACACAGCGTAAGGCAAGCGTGCTCCAGGTCTTTACTCAAGAGCCGTCTTTATAAATAAACAACTCTCTGGGTTCACCTGTGATGACTCTGGACATCTTCTTATATCGCTATTCTTGTGACAACCAGGAACGGTATCAGGATGTTTGCCTTTGGCGTGGTACGATGGTGTACATCAGATTCCAGTACCCACATGTTGTGATCTTTTATACAGCGTTTAACAGAGTTGCAAAAACTAGTGGAGGAACAGCTCGGCTTACTCATCAGTCAAGCATTTGGATCTAAAACTAAACTAACACTAAGGATTATGTAGTTGGCGTGATTTAAGGGAAATGCTGCATTACGCATAGTTTACATGAAAACTATTAGTTTCTCATCAAGACCCTGATTGCATATACTGAATTTAATCAAGTAATCTGAAGATGAAAGAACTATAGTATCCATGTCACTTGATTAAAGTGTGTAAAACCGAAGCGGGTAACATCAGCCCCGTAATGCTGCAGAAATGCACGATTAAATCATAACGTGTTTCAAGTACAAAAACTAACTTGCATGAATGTAACATAATTCATACTAGTGGAAACGCTATAGTGTACGGGTTTAATTGAAGGTTTTTCTCCCTGTGTGTGCTGTATGCTACAAATGATCACGAGTAGGGATGTCCATAGCATTGAAATGCAAAACATTATGCCTGGTATTGTGCAGGTTCCGCTTTCGCCATCGGGGCAGCAAGCTGTGATGCACTGAGTGTTCTGGTGCCTTTCTTTCAATTTGTGCTGCATTGGCTTTTCTTTGGGATTGGACCAGACAGGATAGGCGTTGATCTCACGGGTATAGATGAGTCTTGGGTGCCCATGATCCTGTCACCAGTTTACTGGTATATAATTGATAATCAATGTTATTGAGTTCACCTAGTGGTGGAGTTAGTGTTATGGCTGTTAGTGTTGTGGCTGATTGGTGTACATCTATGATAACAGCAAATAACGACACAAAAGATAACATGAAGGAATGTTTGAATATTGTTTCAATATGATTATGCGTATGCTCCCTGTAATAAACTGTAGTCTTTGATAATTGGATAATTCTGACCCATCACAATATTAATCTGCATTTTGTGAGATTTGAAAAATCTTTTTCAGATGATATTTTCAGATTCCTGGTTCAATAAACATCATATTGATTTGAACTTCCGGTTGCTGAGATATGGCCAGGTGTGAGTTTGGTTTTTGAGATTAATGTGTATTTTGGATAAACGCCTTCAGCATTGTTTTATAGGGTAGAGAGAAATTTAAATTTTATTGTTCTTGTTTATTGGAGTATTTATTGACCGATTTCTGCTGAAAAAGAAAAATTATACTGCAATCTGTTGGCCATAGCGTGAAAAAAAAACTAACCTGTACTTAATACCTGACTTGATACGTATGATGGCTGACAATTTCACGGGTCCGTATCACGATTGTTCAGAACTACTCAGTAGTGCAGCTTAGATGTCCTTAACATCCATACAGTCTATCAGAACAAAACAGAAAACAAGCATGCGTATCAAGCAATAAATAATTTATATGGACAAAAATAGCATTTACAGCCACTACACTACACCCAAGACACCAAGTACGCCTTCAGCTTCTGTATTAATAATTGCATAACGTCATACGAAACAAGGTCATACAATTGGATCAAATATTAACAACAATTCTATTGCATACAATGCGCATTTCCCAGTGTTTTAGATACAACGTTACCCCATTACCCAATTATAAAAAAAAGTTGCCAATTATTTGATTTAATAGAAAAGTCAACTGTAACCATGAAGTTTCAGGCAGTTAAGTAGCTTAAAAAACACTGTGGTTTCAGATCTACCCATTTCTGCAGCTTTACAGTTGTGGTTTTGCGATGAAAAATAAAAAATTATAATTGCAAAAGTGAAAATTTAGCATTTATTCTGCAATAAACTAACTATGCATCAAAATGTGCATCAATGGTTTTATTGTTTTTCATTCAGTGTAACAAAAATGTTAGCTGCTTGTTTAAAAAAAAAAAAAGTTCTTTCATTTATGATACTTCAGCTCGAAGCGCATGTGGTTTCTAATCTTAACAACACACACACACATATGTGCACAGACTGCACAAGTGCAGATAGCGAGGGACGGAAAATAACACCAACTAGAAAGTGCACCTTGAGAGCAGTGAACCACAGGCTTGTTGCTAATATTGAAACCGATCTGAGATAGAGAGGGTGAGAGAGAGAGGGTGAGAGAGAGAGGGTGAGAGAGATCTTCTGCAAATGTTCTGTGACAGGTTTCTTTAAAGTGCCTGACGAATCTTGCTTGGATATGTTTAAAAGAAAATCTGATATAATTTTACGTCAAGTTAATCTTGTGAATCATTGGAATCATGTGACCCTTTCGGGTTTTGTTTGTTTGTTTGTTTGTTTGGAATGACACACCCTCTGTAGAGAATCCTGATGACTCACTCTTGCACTTGTCAAATAAATAAATAAATAAATAAATAAATTTGCTATGAGTTTAGTAATAAAAGACAATGATTGGAAGATGAACAAAGCTAAGCTATGATCTGATGCTCTGCAGGTTCCCGTGTCTGACATGCTGACAGCTGATGCCTGCACGTAGGTTTATACCAGGCTTATGTGGCCATATAAACATTGCCTTTAAAGGAAACCACCACCCTGAAAGACATTAAAATATATTTGTGGTTGTGTAACCTTGCTAGTCTCATATTGTTACGAGTTTTAATAGGCATTTTATTGATTAGGAGAAAGAAAATAAATAAATCCATGATCTTAAACATAAATCAGGTTTCCAGACAAACCAGTATTCATAATTATTTAATGGGATCTACTTTTATTCAAACTGTTCAGCTTCCTGCTGATGGTAGCATTGTTACTTAGTTCTACCTTAATGATGCGGCAGCACTTTAGTCATTTAATGTGCGCAGCTTTCCGTGGCATGAGAACTTGGAACTTTTATAGTGATCCACTGCTTAGTCTCTGCTTATCATATAGCTGCGCTCTCCTTGATGGAGTTCACCTTTTAATCACCAGTAATCAAATTTTTGTCCGTTCTTCCAAGGTTCTTGAAAATGAAAAGTTATAAGCATGCTGTGATTAAAACTGTAAAAGTGATAATATTCCCATTTGATTCCTTAAACATTCCTTAAGACTAATGCCGCCTTGTTTTGTTTTTTTTGTTTGTTTTTTTCCCTCATCAGATGCGAGTGTACATCAACTCGATACAGAAGCGCAACGAGAACAGTACTGACCTCATCGCGCTGCGCTTCATCTCCGTCAACCCTATCATCGACCCGTTTGTGTTTATCATCCTCAGCCCCTCTAGGCTGCGGTTCCTTTTAGGGGCGCTGTGCAAAGCCGGAAACAGGAGCTCGATCTACAGAACTTCGCTGGCCAAGAACTCGGACACTGCGCTCGACGCCTCTCAGTGCCCGAACATCACCGTCACCACTGAGATCACACACATAAATAAATCCGCTCAGATGATATGACAAAAAGATTTTACATGAAATTAAAAATAAATAAATAATGCATGAATGAATGAATGTACTTCACAAGCCCTGAGGAAGCATGTTGGAATCCCAGATGCTGTAGGATCAGAGGAGGGGTTTGGTGATGTTATGTTGACCGAAGCGGTCTGGTTGTTGCTGTTATTGCTGTTGTAGTGTTCTTTGAAACCACTAAAGTATTTTTTTTTTGAGTAAAAACTGATTTCATTTAGCTCTTAAAAAAAAAAACAACAACAACATGACCGACAACATGAAGTATGTTCTGGATGCATTTTTACAGCACATGTCCGAGTCACAGACTTCACTGGAAGACCAATAAAGGCATACCTGCAGATCCGGAGGAATCTTCCGTCACCAGGACATGAAGCATTTATTGAGGTTTAACTGAAGTGGCGCTGCGCGTTGATGCCGTTACGCCGTCGAGCTAAATCGTGAACCTGTCATTAATTTAAACGGGAGTTCCTAATTTCAAAGCGTTCGTATGCAACGTGTTTTCGTGTTTTCATGTTGTAGGTATGATATGTTGTAATACAGGATGCTGATATATGGGTTCAAAATGTACCTCATTTCATGCAGTCCTGAGATTGCATTTGCACTGAGCTGTGAAAAAAAAAAAAACAACAAAAAGATGTCGAGATTGTATTTGTGACTGTACGATTAATACAGTGTTTGAAACTTTGTTGTTGTGAAACTGTGGGTCAGTTTCGTTTGACTTCTGTCAGAAGCATTAATAATTCCACGGAGTCAGAAGGCAAAAAAAAGGGGAAAAAAATCTTTGATTCACCGCAACAGCTGTTGTGTTGTGTAAGAATAGAAATACTTCAGATTACAAAAACGATTTGTCTTTGTTTTTTGCTGCCATTCGTAGTTCGTTCCAACACCAACAATCTATTAGACTGAAACGGAATATCTCTTGATGCTGAATATTTTGCAGATTTTGTCCCAGAAACACATACTGTACATACATACATACATACATACATACATTCATACAAGTCACATACATGATTCATCTATATTAGGGAAACAGTAGCAATGTGTAATAATATTGTCAGAACTGTGTTTTAGCTATTCAGGAATGTGTATGTTGCTGTCGCTGTCACTGTATTAAGGACCAAATTTTTGCCTTCCCATGAAATAAAAAAAAAAGAAAACACGAAAGTATCAAGAGATGTAAGAATACACTTGCTGACTTTTCTTTGGAAGAGAATAAACAAAGTCGATTAACGAGATCCTGAAATCCTTATTTCATGTACTGTGAATTCCCAGAAAGCTAAACGAATGTGTGTTTTCCTGATATTTATCTTGTATGCGACTGGCTGCTTTATTCTGGAACAGGTTCAAAGCATTCAAGAGTGCAGCTTTTTAAGGCAGCGGTGACGCAAACAGTTACGGATAAGGGATATTAATCAGGAAGTTGTGGGTTCAAGCCCCCGCACTGCCAAGTTGAGACCTTTAACTTGGCCCTGCTCCCTTAGGTGCTGTACCCTAGCTCACACTGCATTCTGACCACAGTCTAACTGGTATATGTGAACAAAAAAATCCTTTAACTGTGCTGTAAGGGTCATGTGACAAGTAATTGAATTTTAGTATGTATCAGTAGGATTAAGTCAGCTAATTATTTACTCAACCAAGCATGTCGAAGAGCTTCATAATGGTAATAACAAACCTTCACGTGAAACATCACATGCTTCAAAATTCAACATGTGCATTCTGAGATGCTTTTCTCCTCACCACGGCGGTAAAGGGTGATTCTTTTGTGGCGCAGCAGCCTCCCTGTGAGCTTGAACCATTCCCAAATATTCACCTTTGAACTTCAGTCATCAACAAGGTGTTTCGGGAGGTTTGTTTCAAAAAGTTGACCAAAGTCATCAAATGCATGCAAAGTCATTTAGATCGCCATTCTGATTGGTGTAAATAAGCATTTGGTACAGGTCTAGACATAAACGTAGACAGTAAGTAGATGTAGTGAAGTGCTGATCTACATTGTTACTACAGAATAAATTCAATCAACACTCATTGATTCAGTCAGTCACCTGATTTCTTCAAAATGGCAGTACTCATTGTGACGTGAGATAAAAAGTAAAACTTAGGCTTAGATGATTAGATGATTAGATTTTTGTGCTGTAAAAGCAGAAAACTAAACTAGGATATGTGAGTTTGCCTTTTAAAAACAATGGAAAAGAACTCCTGGAATGGAGAAAAACCTGTGAAATCTAACACAGACCCAGGATTTTCAGGAGAACAGTCTTGTTTATCCACAGATCGCTAGTACAGGTCTATCATGAAGCTCGTGTTTCACACACCCAAACAAATAATGATTTTGTGCTCATTGTTCAAAAGCAGCAGATAGATACAATGAAAGTCCCAATAATTTTTAGCAATTAACGTAAGTGGAAGGAGGATAAAAGTCTCTTCGTCTAAACAACAGTTGCATCAACACTGAAATTGAAGCACAGCAATAAAAGACTTTATACAGGTAAACTGTCATGTACAGACAAGTCCGCTACCAAGAACTGTTTTTCTTTCCTTCTCGGAGAAGATTCCATTGCTAATCACTTTTATACTTGTTCTTCAAATAGGAGCTCTCATGGACAGAGAAATCTTATAAGCATGTCCATGTCAGTTTTACTTGGCGAAAGATACCGGCATTGAAAATCCTTTCATTAAAATACGTGTCTGGGAAAACTACCCACACGGTAAAAGTTTCAGGCATTCCCGAAATGCAATATGTTCCCCATTTTTCCATACCATAAACAAATCTGCAGCATTTTAAAGGTTGGTTACAGTCTACTCTGATGCCACAGACATCCATGACCAGGAGGCCACAATTTGCCAAGCTCCTAGGGGAAAGGCATATCTTTGGCATGGCATACCTGTATAGCGTGCCCTATAAATCACAGCTACGGTCACATGTACAAGTTAGTACCCCATATTTTAATTCTAGGGGTTTTTTTGTGTGTGTGTAAAAACACAATAAAAATCATCTGAATGTACCAGGCATGTATACAACACTATATAACCTTATTCACAGTGCTATTATTTATTCAGCAAAAATTAAACAAAAAACAAAAAAAACACCTGGCCAATATTTAATACTTAAGCAGTAGATTGTAGAACAGCCTTCCGCTGCAGTAACTTACTGTAAAGGAATCAGTTTCTTTATGAAATTATCAGTCTCTCACATTATTGTGGAGGAATTTTGGCCAACATTGTTTCAGTTCTCTCTAATTGCACAGCTGTTGGAGTTTTGGGCTTTGACTATGCCATTCCAAAACCTTCATTTGTTAAGGTCCAAATTGAGCAAAACCAAATCAGCGGGTCTTGTTGGGTGTCCCCAGTATGCATTGTTTAGTAACTACTAAAAGTTGTAGAAAGGAATGACATCCAGTGAACTAACAACATTGTCACTGCTGCCCAAGGTTTCTTTATGCACATGGGGAGAAAAGACTAGCATTCATGGTCTGATCCCACAGACAAGCTACAGTAGCACAAATTGCTAAAAAATAAATAAATAAAGCTGACTTGCGGCATATGGGACTATGTAGCCAGAATCTGATCAGAGTGCCCAGTGCCAAAAGAACCTATAATTGACACATAATCATCAGAACTGGACCGTGGAGCAATGTAAGCTGACTTGTCTGATGAATCATGTTATATCATGGGGATGGCCTTATGCATTGCTTACCTGATTTAGGGCTGCACCTGGATGTACCCTGGAGGGTGGCTGTAATGTCATGTGCAATGTTCTGCTAGGAAACCTTAGGTCCAGCATTTCATATGGATGTGTGACTTTTACAGGTATCGCCTATCTAAACATTGATCAACACTCCATCTTGGAAACGGTATTCCCTGATAGCAGTGGCCCCTTTAATCAGGATAATGTGCCCTGATACACTGCTAAAAAATGTTGAGCAACAGTTTGAGGAACAAAAGGTTCCAGGTGTTGACTTGGCCTTTAAATACCCCAGATCCCAGTCAGATCGAGCATTTGTGGGATGTGCCATGTCCAATCCATGGACACAACTTACATGATTTAAAGGATCTGCTGTACAGTACAGTAGCATACCTTCAAAGGGGAGTTGGTGCGTCAATGGGTCATAGCTGTTTTTATGGAATTGGATATTTTTCTTTTTATTTCAGACTCAGGATGGCACTGGAATTAATAGAATATTGATAAATGCTTAACTGTTACATTAAGAAATGTTCAACAGTCTCATATTCAATGTAGACAAAATTGCTGCAAAATCAAAACCTATCAATTTTAAAATTTTTATTTATTTTTTAAAATACATTTTCCCTATGGATCCAGACTTGTTTATCTTGCCAGAGAACTTCCAGCAGGTTTTCCCAGAATATTCAAAAAGGTTACAAAAACATTTTTTAAAAAAAGGGAAAAATGTCCCCTAACATGTGACGAAAAATGGAATATTGTCTGTGGCTTGATTTGGAGCTTTTTTATATTTGCAAAACAATGTTTCACAGCTTTTCAGCAGAAACACCTCATACACAGCCAATCGTGACAGTGGAGGGATGATGATTTCTGCTTGTTTTGCAGCCACAGGATCTGGACACCTTGCAGTCATTATGAATTATGTCTAGATTGCACCACGATGTAGTCACATGTTTATTCACATTATTTATACAGTCCTAAATGATGCTGAACATGTCAAAATCCCCAGATATAAAAGGAGATTTAACAGATGTTTAAAAGACATTTTGTCCCCTCTCTCTCTCTCTCTCTCTCTCTGACCGAATAAAGACCACACACTTGCAGGTTTCACTGAGATGTCACTGGATTTCAATCATGACAAACATCAGATATAAACAAAAATGGCGCCATTTATTTCTGTTGTAACTGGTCATTGGTCTTTTGTGCATGAAGTCTAGATCCCTGCACACCACAGGATGTTGAATGTGAGTGGATCAGAAAGGGTAAGATTGGTTTTAAGATCTTAATCAATACCAAAAAACAATTCGCTAAGATGATAGTTTAAATCAAATTCAAATTCAAATTCAAATTCAAATTGTTACGACCCACAACATGTTGGTCTCTATTTGTGTTTTATGTGTCTGTGTTGCTGTCCTTCGGAGCGTGTGCATGTATATTGTGTTCAGATTCCGCTCCAGGTTTTCCGGCTGCCACTACAGCATGTCCAAGTCGTGCGCCGCTCCGGA
>JAQMYL010000005.1:28262812-28280748 GCA_030014365.1 Clarias pachynema | reverse complement strand
GGACGTTTCTTTTTTTTCTGTGTATATATATATATATATATATATATATATATATATATATATTTTTTTTTTTTTTTACAAACACAACAGAGGCATTTTTCCTAGATGATGCCCCGTCTGTAATTTCTAAGTTGGCTCCAAAAAGACTTTACACAACTTCACTTATCACAACACCAGCGTATGTTCCTTTAATGGCTGAATGAATTTCAATAGACAGTGAGATTTCGCTAAATAAGTCGTCTGAACACCCTGTGCTAAGGCCATGTCTTTGATTTTTCTCTGAGATCTACTTGGAAATCTGACATTCTGTAATTTTCTTGTTTTTATTCAAATCGAAAAGGGTGAAATCGAATCATTTGGACAAATCTTATTGCGGTGGCCATCATGTCAGTGAGGTCTTTCACTGTTTCACTGTTTCATAGAAACGCGAAACAGACTTCCAGGACCACCAGGACTTGACTAATCTGAAACAGGACCTACATTTGTCAGCACTTAATGCTCAGTCGATTCTCTCCAATTATCAGAAACGATGTTCTAGTTAGTAAAGACAAACAACTTAAGGAGTTCCTGAGTTTAGTCACTGAGATGGTTTACGATCTACAGAGGACATTAGCGGATGGCTCTACTGTTTTCACAGCATGACAGCATAAAACAGGAAAGGAGGTCTCAACCCCAAAATAATTGAAATGCTATCATAAATAATGTAAGCCCAGTGAGATCGAATCTCCAGAGAGAGCGGCTCAGTCTTGTCCTTGAGAACGCCTGACTATGTAAGAAGTGGACAATTTAAAGAGATGAGTCTCACAACTTAAAAAGAAGAACAGAACCCTTTGATATCTTGAATATTCAATTTCTAGATGACTAGTAAAAAAAAATTTTTTTGTATAAATTACATTTTTATTTTCAAACTTTTTTTCATTAATATTACAGCAAAACCTGGACATACCAAACACTAAGGAATTGTTCGCCACGTAAAGTCGCCACGTAACAGATATGACACACAATCTCAGTGATCCAATTAGCAGTTGTGATCTGTGTTACGGGAAATCTGTAGTGCTTGTCCAGAATGTCCCTTGCATAGCTTGACACGGAGTGGTACCATGTTGTGTAATTTCTGGAACTTGTAGTCAAAACCTCAGTCCACAGGGGTTAAGAGACAAGCTGTGTGTCACAGAGGAAACTATGTTTGGGCTTGGTTTTGAGATTTTCTGTCCTAAAAGGGAAGCGATGATCAGTTGTCAGCTGTTTTCCCAAAGAAAAAATTCTCTTCCCAAGAAAAAACAGAATCAGAGATCTGATGTCGAAACACATTCACAAAGAGGATCTGAAACGAAAGCTTACAGTACCAGAGCCATGACAATCACAAGCTCCATATGAGCATATTAGCTGATATACTAGTATTTGCAGGAGCTATTTTGTGGTCATAATCCAGCGGTGGAGGCCAGTGTACTGAAATTCAGGGTTAACATGGTGAGACTCTGATTTAGATCCTTAATGAAGAGCGTTAAATTGAGAGCTTATAAATTGTGTGAGCAGTTAGCGGGGGAGATGTGGATGTGATTACGAAAGAAAAAGTGCGTAATTGTGCAAGGCAGAAGGAAGTCGAGACTCTCGAAGGAGAATGCTCATATGTCCAAAAATGTGTATGAGTATGATGGGTGGAGAATGGACGATGTTAACAATATTAAAAAGTCACAACCCAACCAATCATTGACACCCTTTTTTTTTGTTGAGCAGTTTTAATTTCAATTTTCACACGAATTCCAGTCTACCCATTCTCATTTAAGTCGCATGACCACGTACAAAAGTTTATAGCACAACCCAAACCCCCCCCCCCTCCCCCCCCAAATAGTCAGTCTTTCTCGTATTGTTAATGTAGTCTCGAGGAATAGCTTTCCAAGATTCCTGAAGAACTTTTTTTTTTTTGGAGAGGAAATGAGCCTGCTGCTGAGGTTGTTAAATAAACAAGCAATTTTTCAAATTGGAGCCTATCACAGTGTAAAACATTTGTTCCAATTTCTTTAATTTTATCTCCACAATTCAATTAATTTAACTTAATATGAAGAAATGGCTCAATACTTTATTATACTATATCATAAAACAGTATTTTATCTGATTTAGGACAACATACGAAAGTGACTCAGATCAAACAGCATAAGAATATCAGATCTGGTTCAAATAAAAATCTGATCTGAGTCACTGATGATAAGAACATAGCCTCATAATCTTATAATGAATTGGATTTTACTGACCATCAGATTATTGTTGCTATTCGACTTTGGACAAATGAAGTTTGCAATACTCACATCTACGCTTTGTAGTGGTTGGAAATATTATAAATATTTTAATCACAGTGGAAAACTGATACTCAATTACAATAACAATATTATCACGCTCCTGCTTTCTCATAGTTGGTTTGAGAACTTCTGGGGATCCTCCTGTAGGTTCCTGACACTTTGTTTTCACTTAGTTTTGACAGGCTTTATATTGTAGGCAGTAATAAATTGACCTGACAGGCCTATTTGTGCCCTTTGACAATCTACTGAGGACAACTGTTATTATAATGCAAAATTATGTCTGCTACAGCCTCACCTATCAACACTTTACTAATAACTTTATTCATTTCGAAAATTAATATTGCCAGGGGTCATGGCAATGTGCCTACTGAATGACCATTAAAAGGCAATTGTCTGAAATGCACACCGAGAATCCGGGATGCTGTTACAACCATCTTCATGAGGATGTTTGTAATTAGGCCAAAGGCAAGAAAACAGTTTCCTTTATCATTGTTAACTTCGCTTTTGTCCAATTATAGCCTCATGAAGATGGCCAGCAACAGCAGCCAGCCTCGATATGAATACCAGACAACTGACAGTTATTGCAGCAGCTTGATCTCTGCACACACTTGGCCTGCAGCCTGCAGACGAATTAAAAAAAAAAAAAAATGGGTGAATGATCATTTGCTTGAAAGAATGACTTTGATCCTTTTCTCTTGATAGTGAAGTCAAATCTTTTTCTTTTATTCCATAACTTTATTATTGTATTATTATTTGTGGTGGTTAAAGAAGTTCTATCATTAAGATGGGTACTGTTACTTGATGGTGTTTGAATAAAATATATTTTTTGGAATATGTAAAACATTCAAATATTTACTTCCCCAGATAGCTTCCAGGGTTGGTAAAATTGACCTGTATACCTCCTTCCACCATAGAACACCCAGTGTTCAGAGGTTCGACATTCTACACAGGACTCTCATCCTGCTTAAAAGCTGCAAAGTTGAAAATACTGATCCGCGAATTCGGCCACAAGGTCACTGTGGGTCATCCTGCCTCCAGGGCATGAAAGGCAAGGAACTTTCTAAGTCTTTCTGCTGACGTGATTGCTAGCCAAAAGTCAATCTGTAGCTATTTCAAGATCCTGTGTAAGCCTCCAGTAGAAGAAGAAGAAGAAGATCCTGTAGCAGTAGAGATTAACTGTGGGTGGCGGCACCTCGACCCTTTAAGAAAAAACGTAAAGAGTCTATAAGACCCCAAAAGGACCCACACGGGACGTCACTTGGTGGTCCCACATATACTGTTTATATTATATATACTATTTATTATGGGACAGTAGATGTGCTTGGGGAGGAAGCATGCTATGGTGGAAAAGCAGGGACTTTATTTTCCAACAGACAAGATGAATTCTCTAACAGCACAAGGACAAAAGCTTTTACTGAATGATTAACTAATTAATAACATACTGCAATGTAAAACAAAACCAAGAGGCAAGAGCAATATTAGGAGCATTCGTAAACCAGAATCCCTTTTTGCATTTTTAATAGACAGTGCTAGTTAAAATGACAGTCATTAGGTCACTGCTCTTAAATTCTTTTCCAGAGTACATGAACCTCAAGAGATATTATTTCATGTCCTACGAGAAGCAAACAAATTATAGTGCTCAAAGTGAACACGGCTCCGCTGGAGGTTTCTTCTGTTGATTCAAAAGAATTGACTTCACTTTCACAATAATTCCTGGCTTCCTTTCCCCTGAAAATAAAGAAGTAAAAAAAAAACATACTCTTCACCCAGTTTTTCTTTTCTGAGTGTGTGGCCTGAGCATGTGTTTGTCAGACTGATGATCTTTTACCTACAACCTTGAGACAAACATTGTGATGTTGTTTCGGGTTTTTTTTTTTTTTTGGTAAGTGACAGAGACAAAGGTTGCAGTTCATTCTCATGATATTAGGCACATGGTCGGTGCTCAGTAGGAGTGGAATCGGAAAAAAGATCCAGACTCAGATTTGGTATCAGAAATTCAATTCGAAAGAGATTCATTTAAATTTTACTAACGCTTTACAATCATGTCCACGTATTATTTACCTAAATTTTTTTTCTTAAATGTTTTCATAACAATGAATTAATACATGCATTAAAAGTCATATCTGTTATTACAAGCCATTAGCAAAGGTAATAGTTACATACTATAAACTACATACTATATATTCATCACCATATGCATATGCAGGATCACATACGTTAAGAAAAATTTGTTAGAAATGCAGATCCATTTGCTCTCCAACACACCCAGTTCTAATTTAAACCCTTAACACAGAATACAACGGTATTTCGGCATCCGACTTTCATTTGTTCCAAACACGAGTTTGTAATGTGAAATTTCGCATTTTGTATTTTCCCATAGGAAATAATGTACAGTAAATGCAGATAATCCGTTCCAACCACTCAAAAATATTACCAATATTACCAATTTCCAACACTATAATTATATTTTTGCATGTAAAACCAACCAGAACATTTAGAAATGACATGTAAATAAAGTGAAATATGAAATAGATAGACATTAAACCTCCCTTAACCTTTATTTGTGATTTCTTAATTTCCACTGAAAGCACCTCCCTTTTCTACTCACTACTGTCCTTGCTAACATTCTTGGAACCCATGGTGCTATGTCTTCACTAGACAATCTTCCACAAACATAAAAAAAAAAAACTATTTTGCATTTATTAATGAAGTAATAAGTTGTACATATATAAACTTGCAAGCTGTGGCAAACTGCCCATAGTTCCCAGAGCACATAAGGAAAGCAGACATACCTCTTCTAGACACCTTTGTCCAGGTACCTTGGTGCTTAATTGTTTAAGAATAGTAAGAGCACCATCTACAGCAAATAGTGCACACAATGGGTCTTTCATTGTGGGATTATAGAAGGATATTTTAAGCATTATTTGCCATGTGTGATGTTTACTATGTACTCTGAACAGAGTAAATGCGGCGTGTGTATTTCATGACATAAAATACCCCTACACCCTACCCACAGAGTGCCGTCAAATCAACTTGCCCGCTCATGTGATCATAAATAAACAAAGTAAAACTTCTTACCGTTAAAGCTAGTTGAGTTTCACTGCACGTACAAGAATTAGCTTTAGAATAATCAACACACGGATGAATTCGTTTGTAAAACCTAGCATTCGAATCTGTGCACCGTTACACGGCTAAGTTATAACATGAACCTCAGCATGAACTACATGATATATATATATATATATATATATATATATATATACTGTATATATATATATATATGTGTGTGTGTGTTTTAACTGATTTGAGCCCTTCCTGCCGATCCAAACATACATTAAGTGGAGCTGATCCAACTCCACCGATAAGCCTAACCCTGACTTCGAACCTCAACACACACACAATTCTGTTGAACATGAAAGAACACACTCAACACATTTATCCAACCTGCGACTACTTTTATTTGCAAAATCCTTACTGTGTGTTCAGTGACAAAAAAATCATGAAGTCATCAGAACATATCCCACCACCACCCCGCTTTTTTTTATATCACACAGTAGTTTGATTTGGATCATGTGATCTCAAAGCAGCTTGTCAGTGGTGATTGGAATAATTTAAGGAAAAATCCCAAATCTTGGCATAATGAAATGGACCTTCTGAAAGACCTTTATACTGTAAACTTGGGTTGTAGTATATTGCAGACACACACATGGATAATTCATGCCATTATGTCTCTGTAATGCAATTAGCATCAGATAATGATCCTAAACACAAAGGGCATCCTGCAATTCACACCGATTGTTATTAAATAGTAGAAACAAGGCTGCAGATGTGGAGCACCACTCTCTACAGAATGCCCTTGGACTTTTTTTTTGTCCTCATTTGCACAGCCTCCACAATCTACATAGACTGGCTGGAATATTAGTGTAACTGATCTCAGTATTAATAGATCAATTAATCAAAGTCTGTCTTGGTGTAAACATTGTTTTAATAGACAAATATTATACATTAAATATTACTTGTATAGAGAATGTATTGCTGTGTATTTGTAATGCAACTAAAAAGTTAATAAGAGACAAAATTAAACTTGAAATATGAAACATGATGGATAAATGTGTTGTTTTTTTCCTAACTAAAGTAAAATGTTGTTAGTGGATTTTATATCTTTTAGAGAACTTACTGGAAATAATTAGAATTACAGGAAAATTTAATAAATATGATAAATACTGTGGTTAGGTTCATGTGTGATAATATTTCCTCGTGCTCCCAGAACCTCTCTTTCACAATCTGAGTCCTGGAATGTCTGTGCCATCAGGGAACAAAAATCGTCTCCATAGATGTGATAACCTGGTGATTCAGTACATTCAATAACCACAAGTCAGTGGTCAGCTGACTTCATTTTAATGCCCCATAACGTTGCTGAGTCTAGACCTGAGAACCTGACGCTCAGATCATAACAGAGGCTTGTACAGTGGACACTATGCATGATGGGTGCATCGCTTCATGATCTCCCTTCTTACCCTGACACGCCCATCACTCTGGAATAGGCTTAATCTGGACTCATCAGATCACACGACCTTTTTTAATCACTCCAAAGTCCAGTCTTTATGTTCCCTAGCAAACAGAAGCTGTTTTTCTGATGAGTCTCACTAACAAGTGGTTTTCTTATGGACACACAGCTGTTTTCTTTGCTTGATGCAAATGATTGAATCCTAATGAATGAATTCTTCTGAAATGGCAACAAACGGAAATTGATGCTGATAACTAAACATTAATCAAAGGAAAAGCACTGAATTCAAGTCTAGCCACAAAGACTACTGAAAACTTTTTAGCATTCATACCCTCATTTCTTTCCTGAAGATTAATGCGTACCCTTTGACCATGTGACCTGGCAAATGTGGGAATCCAGGCTTGTGTTCTCTTAAAATCCTAGCGTACGTCATCAGAGATAACATCTAGGAACAGACTGTGGTGGATTTATTTACTAATATAACATATTTTATCGCAAACATCAAAGAAGTATGTCTAAGGATAAACAAGTGGCAGCTGTTTATCTCTGAACAAAATTGAAATGTTAAATTATTCCTAATTACGCATCTGTACTCGAAGCTGTATTGTAAGGAGCCACTCAGTACGATTTATATGCCTTTATGTTGAGGCATGTTTTTGGAGATTTGCATGTTTTTGCTGTATCATTGTGCGTTTTCTTATTTACACACATTCCCCTTTGCATAACTTATCATTTTTCTTACATGTTTTTGGAGAGTGAAAGGAAACCAGATGACCTGATTCAGGTTGAAAACATGCAGGGGGTCGGCTATGCAGAAATTGTCCACGGGTGTGAAGGGTAATATGAGTATAACTGTGTGTACAGATTGTTTTTGAAGCCAAACTCATTTTTTCTCTGGAAATTTCCTAATTCCAGGATTCTCAGACAAGTAGCTCAGCTTAGCAGTCATTTATTTTAACAATGAAACATGGTAATCCACATGTGTAGTATCTTGCTATCAACAATTTTACATGTTTCCACCAATCAGTGGAACAAGAGTACCAAAGAAACACCACTGGCAACATACAATACCTTCTTCTAGTAATGGCGCCATTCAAAAACTATTCCTCACTCAAACTATTGAAGAATCTGTTTATTGCTTTGTTCTTTATAAAAACAGAATTTCAGGTTGTTCAATGACTTCTCTGTCTTGACTGTATTTATTTATTCTCTCAATTCTTACCAATCTCTTCACCACACTCCCACCACCATGCTTCAACACAGAGATGTTTAAAGTCACTTACTGTACATCACCTTTCTTCCTTATTCTGATGTTCAGTTTGGATTTCAGCAGATGTTCCTGAACCATGTTTACATGCCTATATGCTTAAGTGATTGGCTGATTAGAGATTTGTGGTAAAGAGCAGTTGAACAGGTATGCCTAATGAAGTGGCCATGTATGTAGTTATGTATTGTTGCCTTCAAGATTGTCTCGTATGCTTTCGTCATCCATTACCATGAGAAAAACCTAAGAACTTTCAACACAAAAGAAACAGATGGTTGTTGAGGACCATAACAAGTTTCACATGTCTCAGAAGTTGCCAGGAAACCAAACTTACAAAGACAACATTTGGAGTTACAAATGTCATGTTTGTGAGAACTTCTCTGGTTCTCTGGTTTTTCACAAAAACTCCCCAAAACATTGGTGACTCCTAGATTGCCCCTGTGTAAGTGTAATTAAGAGGTGTGAAAGTAGCTTTCATTTCTAACCAGTACTATATAGACAAACGGTGAAGAGAATAAACCATGGAGGTGGTAGACAGTCCGGAGAAACTTACGAGATTTACTTTATATTTCCACTTATTCTGCTCTAGAATATCAGCTCTGTTAACTTCCAGGTTCAAATCCCAAATATCATTGAATGGAAAGCTAGTGTGCTGTGTAGGGTGTACAATGCCTTGCCCCACACACCAAATAGTGCCCTTGATCAGGGGTTGGAGAGGGATTTGGGATTCAGCCTCGTGAAATGAAAGTAAATAAATAAACAATGGATGGTTCAGAGGCGATTCAGAACAACTAAAAAGTATTACTAAGGAGACAGACACATTAACAACTGTAGAACATCTGGAACGCAGAGTGATACATATAGTTATATGTTCCAGTGTTGTTGCTGTCTATTATCACCACTCATGGAACGCTGCTTGTCCAATCAGTTTACTCAATCAAAAAAATTCTAAAAAGAAAATGTCCAGGGTGGTAAATGTGTCATTATTTATGTTGAATAACAACACTGACACACTGACACTGTGAGTGTTTATTATGAACTGTGAATTTATTACTCATCAATGTGTTTTATGCGCCAGCGTACACTGAGCCACTCCGTCAACTGAACTTAGTCATCTTCAATGTGTGTTTTCATTTAAAATGTTGTTCTACTCTTTCAAGTCTCTGTTCTTGTATACCGTAAACACCGAGCTTTCTGGTTTCCTCTCTCAGATCCCAGAGTTCAGACTAAGTTTAACAAGACTGACTTCATGTTTGTGCTTCGTCACAATCTCGCCCTCTCTGAGAATGCCCTGCTGTTCCCATAGCCTCATCCACTTTTATTTTTTATTCAAAAATCCCACTTTAATGTATTTTCTTGTTGGTTAAGTACTTGGACCTGTGCCTTATGTTTCCCTAATTGGCTTTGCTTTCTTTTAAGTGCATGTTTTTTTTTTGTTTTTTTGTAAACAGTTATTTTTCGTGTTCCACTGTTACTGTAAGTGATTGTTTAGGTCATATTTGTATGAAATCCTGTCGTACTCATGCCATATTGCCGCCAGGTTTCAACTGGCAAAGGATTTACCGTATATCCTAATGGGATTAACCTGGTTACAGACCATAATTCAATTAAATGAAATTAATAACATCTTAAAGCCAAATACAATTTATGGTTATCATCTTTATTCTGTTTATGGTTTAATGCTGATATTCCTGGAAGGCAAGAGTCCTGCATAGTTTATTGACCTCGCTACAGACACCTAATAAATCTAGTAATGTGAATCTTGTGTCTTTCAGCAAGGAAATCATTAAACTGTGCTAGACGTTCCAGAACTGGAGTTCCGGTTTGAATCCATTACGCAGCTACATGGTGATTCAATATGTAATGATCATCCCATCCTGCTAAATCAATATACTGGCTTGTGTACATCCTTCATTTAATCCTTATTAAAAACAGAACCTTGTGTCAGCATTGGAAAAGTTTTATAATTGACTCGGTACTGACTCGGTACCCAGATGTACAACTGTTTCAAACATAAAGCTTGGATCAGTCATCAAAGTGCAAACAAATTCTTTTAACAAGAAATTTGACATTTTCTAGTAAAGTTCTAGTTCTAGTTTAGATTTTTTAAATTTCAAGTTAGCCACAACATAAACTTAATATGAATTAATCAACCCTGATCTCTGTAGGTGTGTACACCACTGTGCAAAAGTCTTGAGCCCCCCTAGCCACATTTTTTCATATTTTGCTTCCAAAGAACCAGACTTTCTTGTATTTTTAATCCGTAAGTCTTGAGGAATAGATTCCCAGGCTTCCTGAAGGACTTTCTGTTGGCTCTCATTCTTTTTTGGTTCTTTTTTGGCTTTCATTCTAAACAGTTTCAGAAGAAGGTTTTTGTTTGTTAATCCTCACAGTGACCTACGAATCATTCAAGCATAAAAAAGCATCTAACTTAAGGCATGAACCAGTAAGAAACAAGTGCAGATGATGACAGACGATCAGGCTGATGTTGAGTCCTGAATGTTTGGAACAGACGAGAGGGAAAATGAGGTTGCTGCTGAGGTTGTTACATGAACAAGCAATTTTTTAAGTGTATCTTTTGGAACTTTGCAGTCTGTCACAGTAAAACATTTGGTCGCATTCCTTTAATTTTTTCTACATCATTTAATTTCATTTATTTATTGTAATTTCATATGAAGAAATGGGGGGAGGGGGTGTCAATACTTTTTCACAGTACTGTATATTGTTCCCAACACTGGTTAATGAGTTAATTAGGACTAATGCATTAAAAGTTTGTCATATGTCATATTAATCTGCCTTTCTTGCAAACATAGCTGTTAAAAGTCATTCTTAGATAAAACACAATATACAGTTTCTTGAAAAAGTTACTTTTTTTGGTCATACTTGATTCAAATCATCAAATAACAGGAAATACTTTTTTACGACACTGTAATGGGTGTAATTTTGTACCAAAGAAATACACATAATTCACCGATTTTAATTAATACATATTTTAACAAATGAATGTAAATTCCGTTTATATTGAAAAAAAATATGTCTGGTGAGTACGTACTGTATCGTGCAAGAGAAAGTGCAGTAAATGAAAACTTCCACCCACCAAGATAAAATATGCTGATTTTTCACACTAACATCAAGGCCATTAGAACTACGGTATTTCCCCATCACCGTTTTTTTTTTTTTTTGGCATCATTAATGCTGAACAAGCTGAACATGAGGACAAGCACCAGTGATCTGGGTTGTATCTCATATGCAAACTCTCCACAAATCAAGTCTGTGACTGCCCCAGCTTGTAACTGTAACTTTTTGGGTAATTGAAAACATGATATTTTTAAGGTGTCAAACAATTATTTCTTGAAAATTGGTTGTACTAATCACGAGCCAATTTGTGTATTATCTAGATACTTGTATTTAGATACAAGACAACTATTGAGACAACCAGGGCGCCGTTTATACTTCTTTTGCCTTGAATGCCGTGATTACAACCAGACAGGATATAAAAACGAACGTGTAAAATGAAGATAAGAACCAGATATCATCTGTTATGGTGGATGGTGGATGTGGTTTAAACTCTTTTTATAATACAATCCAGATTAGAAGCCAAATGACACGACATGACTGTGACACAGATATCTGCATTGTACTGGACAACTACGTTTAATGTGTCTTATCATCATCATCGGTGAAAGTAGGCTGGTACGGTCCACTACTGCATACCACTAAAAGGTTCAGTGGCAGTACTCTGGACCAGAAAGAGGGTCGAGAGCAACTGCCTGCCAAAGCCCACATTTACAACCAGCACTTTATGACCGCACTGTATCCTGATAAGTTTTTATCTGCTATCAGTTATCAGTTTTAAGCTGCTCTATGCAAAAACGTCAAGTGGGTGAAGCAGTATAAATGGGTATATACATTGATCATCCATCACATTAAAACTAAATTACATTATCACATTTACATTGATCATAAATTATACACCAGCAACCTGGTGACAGTATCATGGACATCCAATGCTCACCCACGCTCACAGGGTCGGCTTCATATTTGTAAGAAGATTTTTTTTTTTTTACTTAATTTTGATAGTAACTTAAGGGCAATAAATGTCCCACTTTGTGTTACAGTATATACAAAATGACCACACAACCTAGTGTGCTGCTAGAGGGAAACAATCATCAGGGTGAACGAATCTTTGAAATATCTGTCTAGTGGTTTAATTTTATGGTTGCTAAGTCAAAAAGAGGTGAGGTCCATAATGATGGTAGGACAATGTCCATAGAGAGATACAAGTCCAAATCAATTTGCATGTAGATTAAGGAAAAATATACAATGCCTAGCCAAAAAGTCACTTTCTAATATTTCGTCTAACCGCCTTATGCTTTGATTCCGGCATGCATTCACCATGGCATCGCTTTAATAAGCTAATCTAATGTCACAATATTTATTTCTTTTCCGAGTTGCATTAATTTCTCTCCAAGATATTGTATTGATGATAAGAAGCCTTCTCCAGCACATCCCAAAGATACTGAATGGGGTTAAGATCTGGACTTAATCTGGAAATTATGTCTCATGCTCTCTGAACCAATCTTTTACACTTTGAGCCCAATGGATCCTGGCATTGTCATCTTGGAATATGGCCGTGCAATCAAGGAATCAAAAATGCATTGATGTAACCTGGTCATTCCGTTCATGGGGCATATAATATTGCTGAGTCTAGACCTGACCAACAGAAGCAACCCCACATCATAACACTGCACTCACAGGCTTGTACTGTAGCCAATAGGCATGATGGAACTTTTTTTTTTTTTTTTCAAACATGCTTACTAATGTAGTGTTTTTGTTAAGAAGTTGTTTTCTTAAGGCTACACAGCTGTTTAGTCCCAATCCCTTGAGTTCTATTCACATGTTCAGTGTGGAAATGTTCTCACTTTTACTCTTAACATAGCTGTGAGTTATACTGTTGTTGTTGTTTTTTTCTGATTTGACCAAACGTTTCATTGGTCTCCGATCACAATCATTTCAAATTTCGAATTTCAGTAGTTTCATCAATCTCCTTAGTTGTTTTCTTTGCTTGATGCAGGCCAATACAGTAATTTGACCATTCTGAAACAGAGTTACATCTTTGCCACGACCACATTGGTTGTTTAAGAAATGAGATGCTCTTCACTGCATCAGATAGGGATAAATAATTTCTTGCAGCTGAACCTTATTAATCACTGCAATAATTATCCAATAGAAGTCTCTTAACTAACTATTTACTTAGTTAAACCCAGGTGGTGGCTTATGTTTTGGCCGGAAGTGTATACAGTATGCCACATTTAAACAAGTTCCTACAAATAGTTCCTACAAAAACATACCATTTTGTATAAAAATAAACGTAAAAACCACAGTACCGTTTAGTCCACTTTTGTACTTTCATAGCCATCTATGGGCACTCTCTATGCCTTTCATATTACTTTATCATACACCCGGCACTTGTGTTAACTCTTCCTGTGTTCTCTACGCTGCAGTAGTTTCATACTTTTTTTGCAATCACACTCACATCCACAGTGCCTTCTACTAAGTTATTCTTATTTACATACTGTAGTTTTACTTCTGAGATCTGTACAAGAATAATTATACTATGAATAAGCATTAACTTGGGAGCACGGCACTTTTTAAACATTTATTTTTAGGTTACACTGGTCTGCTTCTATAATGAATATGAGGGTGTTTCCCAGACATCAGCATGTTTTACTAGCCTCACACTTCAACCCAATGACATTAACAGGTTTCATTCTTAGTGCTCCATAATTCCTCTGTATATTTAGGATGCAACCTTGTGATCGTGTGAAAATGAAGAAAGTAATACAAGATTACAGATTATTTTATTATCTATAGATATACAGTATGGTATAACCCAAGAGCAGTCTGTACCCTGTTTGACAAAGTAAAACTTCAATTAGAAAAAAAAAAAATCGCAGCATTTCCTCATTTGTTGAGGTTACAGGCCATGTTGCATGTAGTATGTTCCTGTGTTTCTTCATCTGAAGGCGTGTTTTATCTTGAAGGCTGTTGCTCTATTTACTGTATCAGCGATGGAATCAGTTCAGACACGTTCATCCTTCAACATATTTTGGAACAGCTCCTTTTCACCAGTCCCTCCGGCACAGTCATTGACCTTCCAAAAATACTTTTTTGCTTGTTACTATATAGGAATAGCTAGCTGTCGTTATCTTTGCTGAACCATTTAGATAGTCGCTGTGTAGTTTTGACTTCGGCTCTTTAACACTTGGGGAAAAAGAAAGGGGTGTGTGGTCTGGTGGAACAACCTCTTTTTAAGAAGCTAACAATCCAAAACATGCTTAAGCGACCTTAACTAACTGATGGAAAAAGAAAAAAAAAGATGATAAAAATCAATGATTTATCAGCGTGTTGTGCAACATAATCACGCCATGTGAACCAGCCAGATCTGGCCAGAAGAATCATTGTAGACTTTCAAAACAAGAGGTGAACCGCAAGACCTGCTTGACTAACAAACCACAGCTTCTGTTCGAAACTGTCCCTGGGCAAAGTGTACGAATAGTATAAATGTGGTGTACTGTCGTCACATTCTGCTCTCATAAAACCACAGTGGCAGGCCTTAAAGACGCTGATGAGGGAAAGCAGGAAGTGGTGTGTCATGCTGGAACTTCCAAGAAGTCTGACATAATAATACTACTAAACATGATAATGACAATATGACAAATGTGACTTTAGCTCACCAGGGTTCTTAGTGTTAGCATAAAATAAAAATAAATAAATAAAGTGATTCCTCTGATTCAAACTGAAGTCTTTATTTGTCCTTCATAGATTTGAAAAGAGAAAGGATGACAGTTGTTACTTCCTGTTGCTATTTTTCTTCATGACAAATTTACTTTAGCATACATGCAGTTTGACACGTACATCCAGGATAACCCACTAAAACCACAGAGACAACAGTTCTTATTTCTGAAACGGAAAAAAAACTAGTCTCATTTTGAGTCTTAGAAAACAGTACGGGAAAGGCCCTTATACATCATGTTTACTCGTTCATTTGATCAGGGTCTCTGTGGGAATAAATGGCTACGATTTTTCTAAATTCCTTCAAGAGTTGCAGAAATCAGACTAAAAGCAATCCCCTTGGTGCTTCTAATAATTAAGAGTTGTTTCTCAGTGGGTTCTGCTTGGCACTCAAATAAAAGGAGATTCCTCTCCCCATGTGGCAACCAATCAGCATTTTGGATTTAAGCTATTTTTCCATTGTTATGCCTAATGAGTTGGCATTCGTGGAATCAGAGAATGTGGTCAGGATTAGATGTAGTGAGATGAGATGTTCATATACTATATATCCATGCAGCTGAAGATTAATACTGTGTAATGTTAAGGTTTATGCGAGTGTTCAAACACACATACTTGTATGAATGAAATGTCTTGGAAATATCTAAAAAACTAAATTAATTCCGTGTTCAAACTCTGCTGGTTCAGGTCGTGAACTGATGCGAAACGTCCTTGATAAAAAATGGGCTTGGCGCATAAAACAGGTCATACAGGGTAATATGGAAGTGCTGAACATCAATCTACATAATGAAAAATACAAGAAAATGAGATTCACATGGAGACTGAGTAGAGACTGGAAAAACAAGCTGGAAAACAGAGGTTTTAAAATGAGGAAAACCTGAAGAGAGATTCAAATGAAAGGATGACTGTCAATAAAATTATCTCACGTAAGAAAGATGAATGACTGCTTGCAGGTTAGTTTGAAAGAAGGAGGACAAATAAGAAGACAGGGTTTAGACTTTGCAAGATGTGCAGAAGTGCTTTCTACGATTCCTGATGTTCTCATGTGGTTAAGAACCCAAGCTGCTGGGTTTTACATGTTCTGCATCAACGAATAATGTTGTAATTGCCAAGTCTGGATGTTACAAATGCATTCCACACCTTGTATACGTTATGCCCTCAAGGAATCAATCAGGGAAGGGTTATGAAAGAATTTCGAAAACACTAGATGCACCACGAAGACCAAATGGGCCATGATAGTGACATTACCAATAACAGAACATACCGCCAAAACTGATGAAAGGACAAGTTTTCACAAGTCTTTCCCCCACAACTTTTTTCACATTCTTCACATATCTAGGCTGTGGGGTAGGGCAGTCAGATGGAAGCCATTTCATGCAAAGAGAAAGAAAAAGTGGTCATGTGTTGTGGTCTAATGAGACCAAAGGCAGAACTTTTTGGATGTAATTTCATGTAATGTCAAGATATGAACATGTCACTTCCGGGTACCGACAGCCCATCCAGCAGCTCTGTCTGTGAGTCTTTTCTATTTTCTCATTCCTAAGTTTTTAATAGTCTTTGGAATTTCTTTTAGAATCAATAACGTATCTATCTACAGTATCTATCTATCTATCTATCTATCTATCATATATCTATCATATATCTATCTTCTGTTTCACTCCTCTCCTCTAACACACCATTTCAGTGCCTCTACAAACGAGCAGCTACTGATCCACATCCATCCAGAGATCAGCAGAGGTGAGAACAAGCCTGGGAAGATAATTCTGTGATCAATTTTTTAAAATTATGTATCATTTATATATTAGTATGTATTTACATTTTTAAAAATTTTTTTTATTTTTATTTTACATTTTGTAAATTTGTATATTCCAACCAAATGTTCTACATTTTTGTTTTATTTTTATTTTATTTTAAAGAAGAAAAAAAAGTATTCTCTAGTGCATTTGCTTGTAGTATAATTCTCCTATTCTATTCTATCTTTCCATTTTAGGTCACAGATAGTCGTATAAGTGTTTCACTGCAATACTGTATCTGGTTGTCTACGGGACAAATAAAGTTTTAATTAAAAATTTGTTTTTTAAATCCTCACATTTCTTTTGTATGCAGGCACACACTGGAGACCCATCTCAATGTCTAAAAATGTCTGAAAAATGAATTTTGCATAATTTCCATCCGAAACACAAACTTGTTTTTAAGATGGAAAAAAGCATTCAGAAGGTGGTGATCTTTTCCCTTTAGTGTGGCTGAACATACAATCGGTATAAACCAGTATCACACATTTTCAACTATGACAATTTACATTTTAGCTTAAGTGCACAGATGCAATAACAATAAAAAGGAAAAACACACTTAGCATACACTTAAAATGGCCTCATTATGCATCATCAGTTGCAAACCACAGCCACTTCTTGGGCTTCCTGTTTGACCGTCTTGTTTGTCAGTTGCACTGCTGCTCTAAGTGGATTAATACCGGTTTCCTGTGTCTCTGTCATTTTTCCCCCTGAGGTGAATATACTAGAGCCACTGTGGACCACTGGAGCAATTTTTGAACCTAATAAAAACATAATAAGGAAAGACAGAAAACCCCTTCTACATACACACGATAATATTTACATAATGCAAGATACAGTATACTGTATAAATACAGGCTTGTTTTTATAAGCCTGTATTTATATATCTATCAACAGATGATAATGAACATATTCCAAAATAATAATTAAAAATAAATTTTCCTGTTACTTCCATAAAAAAAAACACTACCTGCTCTTATATACAGAATGTAAATATCCTAAATATATAAATATATAAGGCAATGTAACGGAATTAGCTTGATATCTCCAAAACAGAATTTTCTTATTTAAAACTA
Source organism: Clarias pachynema (assembly GCA_030014365.1). Lineage (NCBI taxonomy): Eukaryota > Metazoa > Chordata > Actinopteri > Siluriformes > Clariidae > Clarias > Clarias pachynema. Next base: position 28,263,022 of record JAQMYL010000005.1, on the reverse strand, counting down.
ATTTCATTAATATACAGTAGTTTAAAATAATTTAAAACACATTATATCCTTCTCAAATGCAACATTATACACTTTTTTAATATATTAAAAAAGCTAGGCCTAGTGAGTTCTACCTCTGGTGGCCCTAAAAACCAGTGGCGGCTGCTCTAAGACTACAAGGGAAGCTCCGCCTCCTCTACTATGTCAGAAAATAAATGCTCATATATGCAC
>JAQMYL010000005.1:28227970-28242974 GCA_030014365.1 Clarias pachynema | reverse complement strand
CACACACACACACACACACACACACACACACACACACACACACACACACACACACACACACACACACACATAACACAACACATCTTGGAGAGGTTTATCTTCATCCAAACTGACTGAATGCACTGACTGGCCTCACTTGCTACTGTTTGGATCTACTGCTAATTGGCTCCATATTCCACAGAGATCAGCACTAGATTCCTGCTTGTGGCCCTACAAAGCCCTGGTTTCCGCTAATCCTCGCTCTAGTTGATGAATTCCTTTTGTCGGGTTACCAGTGTTTACTTAGGTTGGACCCTTTGGAGTGACAATGAGGTGTGGGACTGCGCCCCAACAGTTCCAAAGAGATACTTCTGAACTTATAAGTTCCTAAAGAACTAGCTTTCCTACTGGAAAAGCTGAACAGATGAAAATCCCTGGTTATACCCAAGACTTTATATTGTGATCAGTTTTCATGACTTGCTTGGGGCTCATGAAAACGTCCACAGCTTTTCCTGAAGAAAGCAAGGCACTTTTGTCTGTTACACTCCTCCTAAGAGCCCGGAGTGCAATCTAATCCTTTTATTGGAGTCCCTCAGGACAACTCTTAAAAGGGACTATGAACAGCAACCCTTTAGCTAGTGATCACATTACCAGCAAAACTGCACATGGTATCTTCACCATGTCCTTCAGCGCTAATGCACGATTCAACTTACTGTACAGCTCTTTTTCCAGATCCTCACTGGACTAAACCACTAAAGGTTTATACTGGAGTGATGACAGAATGCAAGATGTGTTGCAGTTGGCATTATATCTAAAACTTTTCTTTATTATCGTTATGAGGCGGACGGCTGCAGGATGTAATATCGCAGAGGGAAGTGTAGGGAGAGGCCCATGGAAAGGGGATGGCGAGATGGTGATCATGATTATGGGAGTGCGTGTGTATACTGTGTGTAAAATCCCAACCAAAATCTGTGGAACTTTCTAGAACATAGCCAAAATTATATTAACATAAATATGTTTCTTTACACACCTCTTACTGTCTATTTAAAACCTCATATTATCTTTCTTTCTTTCTTTCTTTCTCTTTCATTCTTTTTTTCTTTCTTATGTTTTGTTTTTTCTTTCTATGGTCTATTTTTCTTTATGTTCTGTTCTTTCTTTCTTTTTCTTATTTTCTTGTTTTTTCTTTATTTATATGGTCTGTTTTTCTTTATTGTCTGTTCTTTCTTTCTTACTTTCTTCTGTTTTTCTTCCTATTTTGTTGTTTTTTCTTTGTTTTGTCTTTATTTTTGTTTCATGTTCTGTTTTTTCTGTCTTTCTTTCTTTCTTTCTTTATTCTTCTTATGTTTTTTCTTTTGTTATATGGTCAATTCTTCTTTCATTGTTCTGATCTTTCTTTCTTTCTTTCTTTCTCATGTTCTCTTTCCTTTCTTTTCTTTTTTATTTCTTTCTTCATTTTTTCTTTCTTTTCTTTTTGTTTGTTTGTTTGTTTCTTTCTCTCTTTGTCTTTTTGTCTTTCTTTTTTGTTTAGTTTTTCTTTCTTTCAGTCTTTGTTCTTCCCGCTTTCCCTCCTGTATATAGATACACAGTCAGTTGTTGCGCGTTTTGCCTGATCGACGTGGTGTCGCTTAGCAAAAGATGTAACTGTCCTCATATCCGCCTGATGGTAAATGTGCTGTGTTACAATAATACAACGAAGCATTTCATTTAAGAATCATTTATAAAGCCCAAGGTCCTATGAAAAAAAAATTGTCAGGCTCATGTCATGTCATTTCAATTGTAGTACCTTGAAACGATGAGATTTTACAAGAGAACAGTTTTGTATTAGACATCCATCAGCAGCAGAGGAGAAGGTTTTTTCCCATGAACTTTATAACTGAAGCTCCCTGATGACTGTACACTCACTTTAATTAGCCTTATCCTTCAACCATACATGTTTCAGTCACAAGTTTCAGTTGCTATTCCAACACACTCACCGCAGCTGTCAACAGCAATGTGCGTGCACACACACACACACACACACACAAACACACACAGAAACATCATGTAAGTTCATGTAACCCACCCAGCATTTTGCACATAACATCATTATGCAATTATTCTTTGTAAATCAACTTCAACTTCACACATTAAAAACACACTCTTTTTTACAGACAAATTGTGACTCAAACACAATAGTAACATCGTGCAACAATCATTTTGGTCCTCCGCGACTTGTAAAACCTATTTTCCTATTTTTCAACAAGCGGCTCGTGGTCTAGAGAACTTTTATTTTTGGGTGTGTTGTGGGTGAAAACCAAGATGTAGCTAGAGACTTGGGCGGTGGGCAGGTGAATTTTTACACACTGGTCTACGTGACACTTTAGGTTTCGACACCTGATGTCTACATGATGTCTACATGTTATTGGTGGTTTATGGTATATTTGTAGGTGGAGTACATTTGACTTCTGTGCAGTTATTTTGATAAAGTCAATGCATATACCATGATAAAGTTCAAACACACACGATTGGCGGTTTCCCAATTCTCAGTCAGTAGTTTAAAGAAGTCCTGAAGCTTACAATGAAATGAATTGAAATAGTATTTTAACAATGGACATTGCGGCAAAGTTGTATTACAGGAATAAAAATTTTGGAAATAAAAAAGTTTACTCCTAATGAGCAAGCCGGAGGCGACGGCGGCGGTAAGGTTAAAATCCCTGATATGACATGATGAAGAAAACTTTGAGAGGAACCAGACTTAAAAGGGGAACGACCCTTAATTTGTGTGGTACCAGATAGCGCGACCACAAACTAATCACTTCTATAATTATGTGCTCTGAGCTCAAAAGTGCAACTGCATGACAGGAAATGTGTTCGAGTTTATATGAAGTCCACTTTGTTGAGGTTACAAGAATGTGCATGGAAACTATTTGAGCGATTGATGTCATAAGTGAAACTGTTTGCAGCAATGCAAGTTAAGCCATCTTCGTGGTTAATAAACGGAACCGTTTTTTGTTATCATAGGAATCTTTACGCACACCATGTGGGGCTTGTTTTTGGTGACCGGCTTTGTGATGAAATAAGCTCCAGGATTCCTTTTAACTAATTAAAATTTCGCAAATGACATCTATATTATTCCATCCATGTGTTTTTTATATAGAAGACATGATTTGGTAAATATTCGCTGCTAACTTTTGTTGTTCCTTTGTCTGCTGTTGTTAGGGTATTTCATTATAAATGAAATAATCCCGATATGCTGTATACTGTAGTTAAGCAGTTAAGGCCACTATGTGTAACTACTGTATACAACGTTCCAAATATCCATATCAGTATCTGTATTGGGTTTAAACCTGGTGTGCATGTGGCCTAAGGGTTTTTGCCATCACCCAAGTCCATAATTTATCTCAATAAATTTTTAACTCTGCTTATTCAGTTATTTTTGTTCATAACTAAATACCTAAAAAAAAAATTCTAATAATTTTTGTCCGTTGAAAATATAAAACACACTAGTAGTCTAATTTAAGTCCAAGCAACACTGAACAGGCCCAGCCAGGCCACTTAAAGGTTCAATTCAATTAACTTTAGCTTACTGCATAATGGTGTCCAGTTCATGTGTGTAAATGATTCCTCGTGCTATCAAGGAAGAAAAAACCCTCCATAGATGTGATAACCTGGTGATTCAGTACATTCAGGTGGTCAGCTGATTTCGTTTTATTGCCCCATAACGTTACTGAGTCTAGACCTGAGTAACTGATCAACTCCAGATCATAACACTGTCTCCAGAGGACTTGTACAGTGGACACTATGCATGATGGCGCATCGCTTCATGCGCTTCCCTTCTTACCCTGACACGCCCATCACTCTGGAATAGACTCAATCTGGACTCATCAGATCACATGACCTGTTTCCATTGCACCAAAGTCTAATCTTTAACTCTTTAGCAAACTGAAGCCTTTTTTTCAGATGGGTCTCACTAACAAGTGGTTTTCTTATGGACACACAGCTGTTTATTCCCAATCCTGTGAGTTTTCATCATACTGTATGTGTGTGTGTATGGAAATGCTTTCATTAATCATTTCATTCCATTCATGATTTTTGCCCAACCACATTTCTTCCACAAAGCTGATGGTTCAGCATTTCCTTCCAGGCTTTGATAATGTTCCAGTCATTTCAAATCCCCTTGGTTGTTTTCTTTGCCTGATGCAGCCCAATAATATGACCCTTCTGAAATAATTGCTTCTTTTTTTTTCTTTTTTTTTTAAGGCAGGCAGCGTATAAAGCAACTACAAACACTACTTGCTGAAGAAACATATCATTCCGTTAAGAATTCATATTTTGTTCTGTAATTTCTGTTATAAAAAGATAAGAATGATCATACACTTCCCTTCTGATGGCAAAGATACAGTACTGTAATTCTCACCCACAACTGGTGAGTGTGTTTGAGGACAGACAGTACAGCGTGACAGGGACATGGATGGGGGTCCTGACTCATCTTAAAAAGACAAATACTAATGTTTTGTAATATTATCTTACAGAACATTACTGTTTGTTCAGTTCAAACTGTTTTATATTTTTATTGCTGTTGACTAATAATCATGCCCATATTTAGCTTGGTTTGGATGGTATTTGGACTCCATGGAGTAATTCTATCCTTTACAGCTGCTCTTCTGTGGTTTTATTGCCATCTGGATTGAGATGTTGGTGTTTCTCGCCCTCCACCCCCCCAGAAGGACAGCTCTTCTTTGATAAACTCAGTAGTGGTTAAATAAGATTTTGATTATATGGATAGACATCTCTGTCATTTTATATAGAGTTTATATACTGTATAAACAGTATATTTTATATTGAGTTTATAAAGAGAATTCAGAGGAATACAAAAAAGAAACTATAAGTTGTAAATTACCTCTACATCACTTGAAGCCTTTACTGTAATTTATCATATTTATCATTATACATCAAATATCGAAGCAAAATGCTTGATTGTACAGAATACAGTTCTGAAAGTACAAACTCCTTTTATTTCTCTATATATAATCCCCTGCTACACTAATGCACTTATCCCAACGTGTCACTAGTGCTTGTATACCATCAAGGTGGAAAGTTTTCTCAGTAGGCCGGAGCCGTGATCAGACGGTCTTCTTCACATTGGAAACGCCAGTCTCTCAAGAACTCCTTAAATTGCTTGGAGCGTGGTCAGGACTGTACAGGGGATGTGGCAATAACTCTCAGCCGAGTTCCTGCAATGTACACGTGGTGTTGGTGGATGATTGTGTGTACAGTTGACACAGACCGATGCATCTCTTTCTTCCACAAGGTGAAGACCTTGAAGATATCCATCAATTTTCAAGGATCAGGCGTTCCACTCGCTGAATGTTCATGGGAAAGACTGCAGCGGGCTCCGAGCCACATCGGCAGGGATCGTCACTCACGGACGTACGGCCTTCTTTAAAATGTTTGCACGTTTTCGTGCACGTCCACATGTGATACTGCGGGTCCTCTGTAAATGTCGATGAGTTTTATGTCTTCAATCACCAGAAATATCAGCACAAATTTCAGTCCTTGTTTGACTTGAACATGCCTCGTATTTATCTGAGTATTTATGGAATAAAGAGACCTGAAAATTAACCTTTATTTTATAAATTCTTTTTTTTTTTTTTTTAAGAATCTGGATGTAATATTATATAAAAACCTGATTGGAATTTTGGACAATCAATGTGGTGTGTTTAATCCAGTCTCTGGCTGTGGATGGAGCTTTGTTAAGCATAGATTTTACAAGTAGTAAAGCATATAAGCAATTATAGATTAAATTTAATTATTCTAACCAATCATAACTCAGAAGGCATGATTTATCGGAAAAGATTGGAAGGCTATCTGAAAGTTAAAGTTGAAAAAAAAAAAAACCTGGTCCATGTAAACAGATCAGGTGAGTCCTCCAACTGAAATGATTTCAATTAGATTGAAGAAATATTGTCTGTGTAATCATAGTTGACGTCAATCCTCTTCTTAGTTCTAGTGTTTTCAAAACTTGTACAAATGTAAGGTTTAGGTTAATAGCAAGAGTTGTACTGTACTATACTGATACTGTACACAATTTATAAATATATGTATTATTTCTTTCCAAATACTTGATTTAAGGGTGTGAGGGGTGAAAAAATATACATATTTGAAAGGATAAGGACGACCGAGAAAAAGTTTAAACGTTAACCATCTGGAAAATTCATCAACGCCTACAGTTTTCTGGGATTCTCAAGGGCCGGTATTGGAACATTATCAGGAAAAAGGTTCAACTATCAGCAGTGCTCGTTACAGCTGAAGCCTAAACTTTGGATTAAACACAGAGCTACCCGAGGGCGTCGTGATCTCGTGTGACGATGCACATCAGCACACTTCAGCCCACACTGTCGACTGCAAAAACTTGGTTTTGAGGTGTTAAAGCATCCTCCCTATAGTCCTCCCATCGTACTGTACATGACACTTTTTTGATGTTTCAAGAGAAAAAGCATAAACAATTTACCATTAAAAAAACTTTTCTTTTCATACACTTGGATCTGTAATGGAGAAAAAACACAGATGAAAATTCTAAAAGATCTAAGAGGCAACTTTTACAATGTAGGAAATTAATCCCAGGTTTGTTATGTTACTTTCAATGGCAGAAGCAGAACAGCACGAAGAAAGGAAGATGGAAAAGCAATCGTGACTCAGTCAGTGAAACACTCCTAATTACAGGAACTCAGTGGTACTGTATCGGAGTTATTTGTTGAGCTTCGGGTAGAAATCAGGCAAGACGGGAATGAGTGATGATGATTCTTATCCTCTGTACAAAGCTACAATAATTAAAATAAAATATTATATATAAATAATACAAAAGCAAAATGAAAGTAGTCTGAAACTGCTAGAGTTCAGTGTGATGAGGAGCTGTTTGAGGTTTGAGAGTTGTTGCTCTTCCAGCATGTCGTGTCCCCTTTTCTCGCTCGTCCTTTTTGCCTGCGGGTTTTCCCTTAGGGTGCTGCTGAGCCGCGTAACCCGGTGCCTCTTCATCCATAACGGCCAGAAAGTCGTAAAAAGGCACAGGGGGACGCCAGGCTTTATCTGGAATCACACCTAAAAAAAGAAAGAAAGAAAGAAATCATTCTTGGAAAAAAAGAGAAAACTCGAGAGATACAGCACAAACATTACTCAAGAAAAGATTCCGATGAAATATTGATTCATGATGCAACACATCTACAAAATTACTGTACATGCAACTAATACATACAGGACAGATTACAAAAGAAAACAGTACAGAGTAACTAAGAAGAAAAGACCGTTATATGTGATGACAGCTTGTGAATTTACATAATTGTATGTGAATTAATCACAAGAAATGAATACGCGTTTTATGAAACGCTGCCATTTTTTAAAAAAATTAATGATTTAAAGCGATCTAAAACAAATCCATAGATTAAAAGGACTAAGACTAGCAGTTCAGTTTTAGTACAAAAGTAAAAGGCCTAGGCCTCTACGCATCAAAACATCTAAATGTCTTCACCCTGGAAGGAGTTTTTCAAAAAGTTCCTTTTATGATGTCGCATTCTCAGCAGTTGGATTTTTAATCACTTTTAACATGAAATCAAACTGTCAACATCGTGCGTCATCTGATTCAACTTAAAACTCGAACCCCTGTGTCTGTGCAATACGTTGTCACAAATACTATCAGCCTAGACAAAGCTGTTTTATAATGACACTAACATGCACGCTCAGGAATGCTAACCTGGTCGCTTTTCTTACTGGTTAGCTTCATTAGTCTTGATGTTTGAGTGCAAAACAAAATGAGTCCTGACAGCCTGCCTGCATTTGACGGAAAAAAAGTAAAGATGTACATCTAAATTGGGGCCAAATCTACTTTTTTTTTAATAAGCTCTGAGTGAAAGGTTAATGCCGTCTTTCTTGCTGCTTTATTCGGAAAAGAGGCCTTGAGCAAGTTTCCAGTCATCTTGGTAAAGAAAACTGGTCTTATTTCAATTTCTGTTAAGCTCATGAAGCCAAACGTCTCATTGCTGGGAACTTTAAACTGCCTGCCGGCAGGAGGAAGAATATGCGAGTGAGGTCAATGTGCTCCGGTGCACTACTGGAAAACGTTCAGAGAGATGCAAAGCGAATATATCTGCATTCGAGTGGGTGATGGAACGCGAACGCAAGCATGAACGGCTCAATATTCATGAACGGGGAATATTATCTAAATTGCCTTTTGATTTAAGGAGGTACATTTAAATCCATGACGTTCAGTGCTCAGATATGGCCAGGTGAGGGGCATTGTGGATTAGACTAGAGGAACAAGCGTGGCAGATGGCAGTAGGACCGAGTCGAAGGAACAACAAGTGCTCATTTTAAACAAAAGCAGAGAAGGTCAATCAAAGACAGCACATCTGTTAAAGGTTTACCTGGCATTAAGGACATTTCGAAATGTCCTGCATCTCGCTGTAAACCACGAGAGTGTGTGTGTGTGTGTGTGTGTGTGTGTGTGTGTGTGTGGGCGGGGGGGATGTTGAGAAGGAGTGTGTGGCTTATCTTGCACTCATTTCTGATCACTCTGTGGTCTTGCAGCAATAGCGTCATTGCCAGCTCCTTTAAGAGCCTCGTGCTTGAGTTGGATTCTGGCTCCGAGTACAAATGCGTCTGACAAAATGAATAAATACACTGCGCTGCATAAGTAACCTTGGCACGTTATGTACTGTTACAATCTGAAACCGAAAATCAGCTTAACTGGGATGTCAAGTCATATAACAAAGAAATAATCAATAAATCTAAAAGCGTGACTGCGTGAATATTCACCCTGTTGCTGCGAAACCCCTGAATTAAGCAGCCGACATCATCACAACATGCATGCCGTAATTAGCGTGTGACTAATATGTGATCTCAATAAAAACACACCTGTTACTGGGATACATCATACCTAACCAAACAACACCACAGTGCTATAAAACCAAGACCTGAACAAAGAGTACGGCACACCCGATTCCGAAACGTGGGTGAGTAAATAAGGAGGGCATTAGTCAAGGAGGCCAAGGGTAAAGGGCCTTTCACCCACATTCACTCACATTCCCAAAAAGATCCCGGATCCTGGAATAGATTAAGTATTCATTAAAACATACTGTGTAGTAGTTTAGGGCACAGGGTGGGATTTAACCATGGATTTAGTATCGATTCGAGCGCACTATTTAGTAGTTTAGTGTGCAGGGAGAGGTTACGAGCAGTTCTTATAATGATTATAAGAAATTTTTACTTACGAGATTTTTCGTCAGTGTAAACTACAGTACAAACCATACTGTACTGTATTACTGTGGTACATCAGACATTACCATGGTAACCACCATCGGACTTCATATAGGTACTATGGCATGTCAATGGGTAAAAAAAACAAAAAAAACAAATCGGCTACCAAAGTTCATCAGGTATCTAATCTGTACATACTGTATTATATTGTACAGACAGTATCATAGTATTGTATGTAATATTAAGAGTTTCCACATACACTATGGTATTTAAATCATGTTACCATACTATATTACCATCATAGTACATAATCATATTAATACTATATATTTTTTTAAATACAGTATCTAGGCACATGTTCTGTAGTACCGTTTTACTCTACATGCTAGAACCATGTACACATACTACAGTGCATGTGCTATTGTACCAAACTAAATACTATAACGTGTGTGGTACACATACAGTACTATATTAACAAATAAGTACCATATACTGCACTATATATTATATACCATGGTACCGGTACCAATAGACCCACCTGCTAGCAATCTCTTACAGGTTTAGCCATAGAGTAAGTATCCATTAAAGTGTACCATTGAGCAGTTTATTTATTTGCTCCACCCCCTGTATGAGAGGGCTTCACAAGCGATCCAGTAGTGACATCTCACCCAGGAATTCTGCATATCTTTGGACTGTATGACGAGCAAGAAACACCTACAAACTATTACAATCCACCTTCGAATAGCTGCATTTCACAACGTCTACCATGAATGAAAATGCTTTGGCTTGGATTCCTCCCAAACCACCACACACACACGCACACACACACCATACTGAATTTATCATAAACAGGAATCACAGCAAATCTGGTCTAATGGAAGTGTGGTGAGAAGAAAGCGATTACTGATTTTTAAAAAAAAATGGATTCCAGTGCAGGAGACTCAGTAAGCACGTGGGAAAAGTTTCTTAACCTGATGAGACCAAATGGCCATGAAACAAGATGCTACATTTGGCAGAAACCAAACTTTGCTCAAGCGTGGTGGTTTCAGCCTCACACTGTGTGGATGTTTTTTTTTTCAGCACGGCCTGGAAATCTACTCGGGCTGGAAAGAAACATTATAAGCAAAATATAAGCCAGTCCAGGAAGACCTGTCCTGGTCTGGGCAGAAGGTCCATCTTCCAACAGGACAATAAGGTTGATCATAACGGCCACGCTACAGTGGAGAGGTTTGACATGAATGGAACATGAACGAGTTGGTCAAAGTCATGATGTCAGTCTGAATGGGAATTTATACAAATACTTTGTGTCCATTTAAACCAACAGAGCTTGAGCAATTTCGGTAAGAACTATTGTTCAAAGGTAGCAGGAGCTACATGTGCAAAGCTCACTCACTCTCACTCACTCACTCACTCATCTTCTATACTGCTTTATCCTGTATTCAGGGTCATGGGGACCTGGAGCCTATCCCAGGAGACTTCGGGCACGAGGCGGGGTACACCCTGGACAGGGTGCTAATCCATCGCAGGGCACACACACATACACACTCAATCACACACTACGTGAGCAATTAGCCTAACCTGCATGTCTTCGGACTGTGGGAGGAAACCGGAGTACCTGGAGGAAACCCACCAAGCACGGGGAGAACATGCAAACTCCATGCACACAGAGACGGGAATCGAACCCGGACCCTGGAGGTGCAAGGCGACAGTGCTAACCACTACTACACCACCGTGCCGCCATGTGCAAAGCTGATGAAGGCAAAACTAAAAAGACTTGCCGGGGTAACTGAAGCCAAAGCAGGTTATTAACCTGGGAGTGAACTTGTGCAAGCAACAAATGCCTTTGCTTTCATTGTTTACCATTTGTGGAGTAAGATTGGTAGTAAGGTGTGAGGAATTTTACCTGATAGCGATTGAATTATAGCGCAATGCTGGCTCGGACTTATCCGTTCATCTGACCGAAACGCCGCCACTGAATGATGACTAACTTTATACAGTATTTGGCTGCAACACAATTACAAAATCTCTTTAAACTTTTTAGTCGTTGTGCCAACAGTCTGTCAACTTTTTTTTTTGCTACGGAATCCAAATGTGGTTAAGTGTGATAAACATCTTGCATTTGTTCCTGATCAGATGGTAAAAGCATAGCTCATCAGCACGCATCACACCGAGCACCTTGAATAGCACTCTGCCTTACTGAACTTTACACACTCTTTTCTAAACACCATTAGATTACACTGGCCAGGCAGCCAAGTAACACCAAGGTGTACGACCGCTTCGTCCCACCGTGCCAGCATGCACACTTAAATGTACACTTAGAGTCACATCCAGGCTGCGATCGTGTGTTTATTTTATTATTATTTTTCTTTAACTGGCACTGAAACTGGCATGAAATGTCAGCTGCCATTACCCCAAAACATCTGGGACGAAATACAGGACTCGACGCAGACAGCTGTTTATATTTGAGCAGCAGGTAAGAGCAGAGGCTGTAGACAGACTGCCGCAAGTACGGTGGTAAAAACCCCCATTTAAAATGACAGACGTATGAAAGTATGCTCTTAAATTACTGAACGCTGGCACGCCGAAACCGGCGAAAGGACACGGCCGCGGGAGCTGAAGGGTTTCAGGAAAACGTCTGGAAATGATCAGACACAATTAAGGGATGTAGCTACCTTGAACCTCATAGGAAGCAGATGGAATGGCACGGCGGGGCATTTTAGCTTTTAACATCCATTTTTAGGGGAGATGACAGAAAAGGAGTGCTGTTTGGATGAACAGAATGTTAGAAAGAAACAATGGCGATTGTATTATCGAATGCACGAGGGATCGTAATAAATGGAGGGGTTAAGAGATGTGTGAATGGAATGAGTGTGGTTTATACGCTATAAGACTGACGGGCAGTAAGGTTCAAGCTAAGGTTCAATTATTTGTCACATGAATATACATTTTGAGAATACTCCAAAATGCACCCCATTTTCAAAGTGATTTTTTTTTTTTTTTTTTACCAGAAATCAAAATTTAGAATACAAATTTAATTACATTTTCTATATTTATCTTTAAATCCTTTGGTTTATCATGAACATTAGCAAAGTTACCCAAATCCAGCTCACCTGCAGGCTGCTCCTGGTTGTTCTCTATCCGCTGCAGCCACAGAATGATGTTTTCAGACAGCAGAGGGCGCTCTGTTGGGAAGTGATACACCCCGCCATCTGAGCTCAGGTGCGAGAGCACCAAAGCAGGGAGAGGAGGAACGTAGCTAAGGTACGTCTCAAGAACAGCTCTTCCAGAAGGTGTCCGACCCCTGCGGAAAAAAACAAGTGATCAAGGAGTGCAAGGAGAAATTATGCTTTTTTTTTATTCGTATTTTTGACATTCAGAGAAAAATTTATCTGCCTACAGATGAATCCAGCACGGCTGTGCCGAGTCCAGACGTCCAGTCCTCTCGGCTTTCCTCATCTCCTCTAGAGACTGCGAGGTCTCTGGACTTTCTTCTTCCCCAACAAACATGATTAGCAACGGCTTCCTGAGCTCCAAGTACCAGGGCAGGTTCTGTACTGTCAGTTCAGGCTGATCGGGGTGAGGACGCAGAGGTGTGCAAAAGAGAAAGGAAAATGCTGATGCATGCATGTGTTGCAAATTTTTTTTTTGTAACCAAAACAGGATATAAACAGGATGTTGTCAGGTTGATGTAAACTCGATATCAAAAGTGTACACACTATTTTTACAGTTGCAGGTTTGTGTGACGTAAATAAAACAACAACAAAAAACAAGTTAAATTGCAGCTGATCTTTTTTCCCCACCTCTATTTTCACACGTCAACCATGAAAACCAAAGAGTTAAAGTTACTGTCTTCAAAGTTACTATCACTTGGTCGTGCGATTTTTAACTGCGGGTGTGTGTAGACTTTCTAAATCCGTTGTCTAATGAGAATCAGGAGGAAAATAAAGATTAGATCAAAAATGACAGTTTTGATCTTTATAACCTTTATAAACCGTTGCCATTTACGTCATCTATGGCATGCTGGCTTTTCCTGATTTATAATTAATCAGTGGAGACTGCCTTCTTCAAAAGCAGATTTTGTTTTCATTAAGCACCGCAATAAAATAAGGATTTATTTCTCAAAGCAGTTCGAGCGCACTGGCTTTCCTAATAAATGCTATAATGTCGAGTAGATTGAACATCAGAGCATTTTTTTATTATTCAAAGAATCAAAATGATGCAGAACAATGACGTGACTCACAAACAAACTTGTGCTTACAAATGTTTCAAGCGTCGCTCTCCTGATGTGTGAGATCACGTCCTGTAATGTGGACAAAAGAAGGGAACGAGCTTTTCTCCGAACTCCAGGACCGCGAACCACCAGGAGAGCAGGCAGCACCACAGAATGCCCCTCAGCCCTGGGGGGGGGAAAAAAACCAGGAACACTTTTATCATTCACATTTAACATCCAGCACTCTCAGTGCCCATGAATCTAGTTTTTTAATCTTCTCCCCAGAGCTCTCGCATCTGGAAGTCTTACATTCAGCACTCTCACTTATCACACGCAGTGTTCTCGCATATCTTGCTTTCTGCACTTTCACAGCTTATGTCTCACGTCCTCATACAAATAACATCTCGCATAAAGCTTTCATCAACAATCCAACATGGCCATCTTTGACTTCCAACACTCTCACATCTGCACTCGCATCTGGTACCCTGTGCTCATCCAGTACTTTCACATCTTGCTCCCAAAACCACAGCATAACCAACGTGCACCCGTATATGTCCAAAAATTTAAAAAAAGAACAACATCCTGATCTTATTACACCTACAGTATTACATATCACATTTTGCATCCAGGACTCGCATCTAACATTCAGCACTCTCGCAACTTACAGTACATGCAGCACTCACATCTACCAATCAGTGGTCTCATATATAATATCCAGCACTCTCACATTGGGCGCTCTCACATCTTATATTCAGCACTCTTACATGTCACATTCAGTGCTCTCACAGCTCTCAATCAGCACTTTCACATCTTAAATTCTAAACTTTCACATTGAGCACTCTCACACCTTACACTCACACCAGTACTCTTTGATCTCACAATCAGGGCTCCCGCATCTACTTTACCACTTTTTACATTCAGTGCTCTACCTACCAGTCAGCACTCTCACATCTTAATTTCAGTGCTTTCACATCAATCAACCAGCACTCTCAAATTCTGCACTCTAGCGTTTTATATTCAGCACTCACATATCTTATTCTCAGGGCTCTCACATCTAACATTCAGTGCTCTCACATCTACCAATCGGCACTCTCAAATTCTGCACCATAGAGTTTTACATTTAGCACTCACATATCTCGCATGCAATACTCTCTCATCGTAAATTCAGTGCTCTCACATTTTATATGCAGCACTTCCACATCTCACATCCAGTTCTAGCATATCTTATTTCAAAGGCTCTCGCATCAATCAGCACTCTCATATTCTGCATTCTACCATTTTATATTCAGCACTCTCACGTTTTAAATTTATGGCTCTCACATCATATATTCAGCACTCTTGCCAAACGCATTCTCAACTCTCACATTGAGCACTCTCGAATTCTGTTTTCAGGACTTTCATGTCTCACATTCTGCAGGCTCACATTTATCACTGTCCAATCTAATATCCAGCACTCTCGCATCATACATCCAGCACTCTCACATCACACATCCAGCACTCTCACATCACACATCCAGCACTCTCACATCACACATCCAGCACTCTCACATCACACATCCAGCACTCTCACATCACACATCCAGC
>JAQMYL010000005.1:28198009-28214679 GCA_030014365.1 Clarias pachynema | reverse complement strand
AATGAACTAAATGACTCAAAAAAAGATTAGTTCATTTTGATGAACGAGATTCAAAGAACCGAGTCACTAAAATGATTTAAACTTCCCATCACTATCTGGTATACAGAGGAATATGGTCAAATATTATTTTGTGCTACACTGAACTTAACTCTTCAAGCTGAAATTTTAAAATAAAGTGATTTTATCTCACCATCGCCACCAGCATGCCGTAGTCCTCCAACGCCACAGCGGACGTCTCTAACTGCTTGAGAAACGTCTGAACTTCTGGATCAGCTACAAATAGAGAGAAAACCTTCCTCAGAGACAGAAGAAAAAGCAGCGATATAATTCTACTGTATATAGGATTTATAGATGCAAAGATCATTAATGTTCATTAAGACTGACAACACAATGCACTAAACTCATTGCATCTAATCTCATCCAGTCACTCACTCACTCATCGTCTATACCACTTTATCCTGTACTAGGTCACAGGGGCCTGGGGCCTATCCCAGGAGACTTGGGGCAGGAGGCGGGGTACACCCAGGGGTTCCAATCTAACACAGGGCATACACACGCTCATTCACACACTACGGGAAATTCAGGAACGCCTATTAGCCTAATATGCATGCCATTGGACTGTGGGAGGGAACTGAAGCACCCGGAGGAGAACCCACCAAGGACAGGGGGAATCGAACCCAGATCCTGTAGGTGCAACTCATCCATTCATTTCATTATTAAATAATGTATTCCTTAAGTGTATGTATATACATATGATGCTACCACCACCATGCATCATGCTTTAATAATATATAATAACAATAATATTGATGTCACCTCACCATATTTCCCAAAGTAAATAAGAGCTGTTTTTCCACTCTGCACGTGCTCTTTAAAGCCCTCAGCAGTAAGCTGCAGCAGCTTTGCAGGATTTCCACAAGAGCATTGCTCTGTTACAAAACACAGCAAAAGTGCAACCACACACACACTCTGCATCATCCCAGTCCCATGCATATTCCTATATGACTATTTTACACGTGATTAGTTTCATTCCATTAGGTTCATGAACAAAATTAAATGATGTGCATTGCAAAAAAAAAAAAAATCAGCTTCTTTTCACTGTAGATAAATAAATACATATAAAAAGCAATACAAATAGTTATCCCGTTCTGTGATTTGTGGTTCACCGTTACTTCCTGAAACAGAGGCTGGATTCCAAAGACATCGCTAACCACTAGATCTATGGAACACCATCATGTCCATAGCATCCTCTGTAGCGCACTCCGCAGCCACAATCCAGACTATTTGGGATTCAACCAACATCACGCACTCTCACAGCCAATCAGAATCAGAGGCGGGACTTAGCGATAACCAATGATATATTCAGTGGGAGGAGGTTTAAAATATTAACCGACATTTTGGTTCTAAGCACGTGAACATTCAGGCTTGCGTTCGGATCCAAAATGGCGTTACGGAGTGATCAGTTTCCTAGCGTATTTACGTAGGCGGGGCACAAGCATGAGAAGGTTTCTGATTGGTCAAGACGTGGGGGTTTATCTGGAGCGAGCGATAGCTGATTGGACAAGGGGCGTGTCCTGAACCGGAGCGTTCCCCAGCTGATTGGACGAGGGGCGTGCAGCGCACCCCAGCTGATTGCGCTTTTTTTTTTTTCAGCTGGAGTTGTTTTTTTGCAACGAGCTCATTTTTGTTTCCTCTCTAGATTTAATTGTTTGTTTGTTTCTTTCTTTCTTTTGGCTTGTCCGCTTTTAATCTCTCATCCGATATTAGACAGATAGTTTTCGCTGTTTCTTAGAGTTTTACGTGCAACTTTGTCATGACGTTTGTCCGATCTATGAGAAGTTTGCGGATGTTTTAATGATCGTTGAAGCGCGTTAACGTGTTTAATTGGTTAATTGGTCGCCATGCTGTCGGTGGAGAAGCAGCTGTTTCGGCTCGGCGCTCTGACGGCTGGAGGTGAGGGTGATGATGATGATGAGGAGGAGGAGGGTGATGATGAAGGCGCCTCCGCCGCGGTCTCGGACCTGGCGCTCACGGCCGTGCACGCGCTCCTGTACTCGCTGCTGTTCCTGTTCATCTACTCGCAGCTCTGGCTCATCCTGCACCACGGACACAAGCGCCTGAGCTACCGGAGTGTCTTCCTGTTCCTGTGTCTGCTCTGGTCGGCCCTCAGGACCACTCTCTTCTCCTTCTACTTCAACAACATGGCCCAGGCGAGCCAGCTGCACCCGCTGCCCTTCTGGCTGTTCTACAGCTTCCCCGTGTGCCTGCAGTTCTGCACCCTCTGTCTCCTCAACCTCTACTTCGCCCAGGTACACACACACACACACTGCACAGAAAAACTACACACTGACACAACACAATTATTTCTAGCACTAGTATCAGGAGTAGCACTTTTATCATCATCGTTGTTGTTGTTGTAATAATAATAATAATAATAATAATAATAATAAACAGTAATAATGAGTATTTAGGCAGTTTTAACTCAGGAGGTCAAAACTCTGGGTTCAAGCCCTGTAACCGCCGGACTGTTGGGCTTTTGCACAAGGCCCTTAACTCCAAACCCTATGCCCATATAAACCCCCAGCCACTGGAGAAGTACTGTAGGGTATCCTCAGTGCTAGAGAATGATGGGTCAGACTCAATAAAAAAAAAAAAAAGGCATAAAACTTGTGCCAAATACTCTGTCGAATTAATCTGAAGGGAAAGAAATGAGAAATGAGAATATGAGATGAGAAATGAGAAAGGGAATAAACCCCAGAAGAAAAAATATATATATATTTTTTGTAGTAGCAGTATTATTATTGGTAGCAGAAGTAGGAGTACAGTAGTATCTTTTTTTTTTTTAAGTAGTAGCTAAAATAGGAATATAATAATAAGTTAATATTATATGTTAATATAATAGTATAATACAAGTATTAGTTGTTGCAGTAAGAATATTTTTATTCTGAATACTATTAGTAGTAGCGGGAGGAGTATTTATATTATTAATATTTTTTCCATTACTACCAGTAAATGGAGTATTTTTCTTTTTTTTTCATTAGCATTATTATTATTATTAGTAGTAGTAGTAGGAATAGTATTATTAGCAGTAATTGAAATAGGAGTATTATTAATATTAATAAAAGTATTAGTTGTCACAGTAAGAATATTATTAATATACTGTAGTTGTAAAGCAACAATGAGCGGGCCCAAGCACCTGCACCATCGCTGCCCAGGCGCACCACACAACCTGCACAGCAAATTCCCCAGTGTTGAATTAAAAATTTAAAGTGTTGAATTAGCACCCAGCTGTGTTTATATGAATCCATTTGGACTCAAATAAACTCTGACAGTGTTTTACTGTGTGTGCTTTTTGAGCACGTTAAGACCTCTAAAAATCCGCGGATACTGGGGAATAACTCACTCGGTATGATGTCACTCGGTATGATGTCACTCGGTAAGTTATTAGTCTATCTTTGGCATAAGTTTAAAGTATGAAACCGTCTGAACCGTTTAAGATGTCAAAAATCCAGTGCCAATTGAATTTTCAATGTCTGGAGAATATACTGGCCCAGTTTGATGGCGATCGTATAAATCCCCATAGGAGGAGTATATTAAATTCCATTTGGTGCGTTTTGCAAACAACCCAAAATAACTGACTTCCTGTTGAGTAGAGCCCATGACGTCCAGGTGAAGATTTGTATGCCGAGGTACTGTACCACTGTGCTTACAAATGACCATGGTGTAAGATGCTGTCATAGGAAGCAAAAAAGATTTACGGGAGTAACATTACCTCCATGTTGCATCCGGATGTATCACACCACACTGTCTCTCTAAAACCACACACACGCAGAGTGTTTTATTTTATTACTCTATATCCAATACGGCAGATGATGAGTCAGATATTTTACCCTGAAATGTTCTTATCAGACACAGAGGGGAAAAACTTGTGATCAGTGAACTAATATTATTGGAGGTATTAGTCACATAATCAAGTTAAATCTCAACATTATAGTGCTTTAAACGCTTTGCATTAGTTGGAAATTCCTGGCACGTTATCAGGATGAGCGTATCTGTGCTTTGAGTATTATACATGATAATTGATTATTAGCACAAACGAACATAAATAAATAATGAATTAAAAGAAATATACATTGTTCTCAAACTCTTGGTTTCGTAGGCCCAGCTCAGGCTTTGAAATTTGATCTTGACAAGGCTGGTATTTATTCATGGAGAGGAAAGGAGCACCATTAGTGCATGCTTTGCTCTTCAGCATAATAGCTGCTAACCGATAGGCTTTTCAGTCTCTTTACAAAAACATCTGGACTGACATCATCAACCTTTTTGAATTATTTACAGCAGGGGTAAACTTCTGAACCCAGAGATAAACTGGAAAATAAATCCCATGCATAAAATCAATTGACTTTATTTTACATGCAACTTATTTTTTTAAGCCTAATTTGGCTTAAAACCTATCGATGTGAATGGCCATTCAAATACAATAACGACTGTAGCAATAATAAATATAATAACTTTGATAAAGTGGGTCATCATTTGTGCTGCTTTAAGTGCAAGTAAAGCAAACAACAGACTTCATTTTTACATTGATGGTGTCCAAGCACTAGAGAAACATTGGGATAAGTGCATTAGTGTATCAGGGGATTATATAGAGAAATAGTGAGTTTTTACTCTTATTAGTTCTGTTATTCAGTGCAATCAAAAGTCCCGCTTTGACTTGAACGCCCCTTGTGTGTATGTATATTGTGGTACTTTAACACTGAACTTCTTGCAAAGCCAAAATTGCATATTGAAAAAAATGTCCTTTTCACTTGTTTGTTATGCAACTATACATTATATAATACTATTATATTATGCAATCTGTTATTAGATTGTACACTTTTATTATATATAATTGACTTCTCCAGACAAGTTTAAAAAAAAAAAAAAAGCACTGTCCTTGGTTCTATTTTGTTAGACAATACAAAGTCAAAGAAACACCTTAATGGCTTTTGTGCGAAGGGTTAATGAGTTGCAAAAATGCATGTTAAACATTTTCGTGCTTAGTACTGAACATAGCCTATGTTGCTTTTGCACAAGACAAAATAAATCCAATGCACTGATATTACAAAGGAAGCCTAACACATCATTTTGGACTCATATTCTTGGCCTGATGATAAAGAAGCCTGCGACGTGCAAATCGTGAGATGTGCGTAAATCTGATTGACAATCTGATCTCACAAAGGGTCCAGTCCTTTTCTCAGGCATTTGTAGTATTGTGAAATGTCATGGATTTATCAGTAGGTCTTCGTTACAGGCTTCTTTGCACAATGCTTGGAGGTTCACATTTGTAGCTGGACATTCGAATTAATCTACTAATCTACAAATGTTAATGCCAAAGTTAATAGAGAGGTTCAGGCTCACGCAAAATATTTCTTGCCAGTAGATTATATTAGGTCTAATTGAATTGCGTTACACATTACAACAGTGTTGAGCAGCTTTTGGAGAAAAAAACAAAACAGAAACAGGACATTTAATAAGAGAAAAAAGCGCAATATAGTGTGGTGTTTTAGGGAAATATTAATAAACAGCATTATTATAAAGTAATCATATGAATATGTGAATATATTAATATTCATAATAATTTGATACTATAAACTTGTGATTTGGCGGCACGGTGGTGTAGTGGTTAGCACTGTCGCCTTGCACCTCCAGGGTCCGGGTTCGATTCCCGGCCAAGGTCGATTCTTGTCTCTGTGTGCATGGAGTTTGCATGTTCTCCCCATGCGTGCTGGCTTAAATTGGCCATAGTGTGTGAATGAGTGTGTGTGTTTGCCCTGTGATGGATTGGCACCCTGTCCAGGGTGTACCCCGCTTCGTGCCCTAAGTCTCCTGGGATAGGCTCCAGATCCCCGCAACCCTGAATACAGGATAAAGCGGTATAGAAGATGAGTGAGTGAAACTCGTGATTTGTCTTGTACAGTAGGTGGAACTGCCCTCAGAACTGCAGGCAAACAAATAATGAATATCTTTGGACAAATTTAAATTTAACTTGTGATAAAATTAAGGACTGGGAGGGGGGAGCTATTTGAGAGCTTATATTTCAGATAACTTTCTCTTCTGATCTCTTCTCAGTTTGTGACCTCTTTTGCAGCCCAGGTATCAGTCTGGACTTGCTTATTTAGCGTTTCTGTACCATGCGGTCTGGCCAAGTAAAACCTGACTGACCGGCTCTGTACTGATGCGCATTGTGTCCTCTCAGACTTCCAACTCGTTAGCACAAACAGTAAAACGAGGACGTGTTTTTATTTTTGTGCTCGTCTGGGCGTCTAGTGAAAACTCTGTTTTTTTTTTTATAGAAACAGGCAGTGCAGTAGCCGATGCAAGAGCATCACGTCATCGTGGTTGTTATTGCAGGCTTGACACAAAGGGTGTGTGTGTGTGTTTGTGTGTCGCTCAGAAAAGGAAAAAAAGCCACCATCCGCTCCTATTCGGAAAGAAATCTGGACCAGCGAGTGCACAGGAACAGACTGTGTCTCAGAATAGCATTAAAACCTGCACGAATTGGCGTTCCTTGTTGCCTCTGAAACTTTAAGGAATTTTTTAAAACTTGTTTTGATTGTAGTTGCTCATTCTGATCAGGAACAAAAAACAAACTCACGAAGTAAGAATGAGTATATGGGGGAATGGAATACAATTGCTATTTGATATTTAGTTGTATGAAACTAGTAATATAGGAGTGAGGAGATGTGCAGTGCATGCCACAGTCTCAAAAAGAAAAAGGTTTTTGGTTGCTTTAATCATTAGCATGTTTTCCTAATCTGTAGAAAAAAGGCACAAATACATATGTGATAATGTGTTGTATGAATCAAATAAATATTGAAAATAAATGAGCTGTGAAATTATTTGACATTATATGGAACTTGGCTCCACTTGTTTGTTTCATGTACTTGTAAATGGCTAAAAAAGTATGTCTATTATTAGTAGGTCTCGAAAGCCCTTATGCATATTATTGCACTTTTTAGCCCTAAAATATTGATATTTAATGCGGGTCATACTGGCAGCTTTGTGGCCCAGTCTCTCCTCCAAAGTGAAAATGGCTCACTATTACTTTTTTAAGCATAGACCAAGGTTTTTGGATAAAACAGCCTGATTATACAAAGTTTTTTTTCACGTACCCACACAAACCTCATATCAAAACTTTCAGCCAGTGCTGGAGAAAGAAGTTCTTTATGAACCTGGTAGAAAATGCATAGAGTTATGGCAATAGCAAAGCAGGCAACTACTTGGGGCACCAGGACAGTAGGGGCCCCTGAGATACTTATGTAGATAATGGTGATAACTGCTGCATAGAGAGGCCCCCTGCCTGTATTAGTAGGGCCCCAACAGAGACTCCCTACCTCACTGTTTGTTTTTTGTGCGATCAGAAAAACAAGACACATCGTATTGAGCGGCTTATAATTCTCCACTACTTTTCATAAAATCATCTTGATCAAAAATAATTAACTCCTTCAGAACTGGCCCTGAACTCGCTCCACTGAAAATATTCAGGGTTTTGCATTGTAGAGACAGTGAGTCGGCAAATAAATAATTTTTTTTTTTAAAAACCCTATAAACTACCTGGTCAGGCTCAATTTTGCATAATTCTTCTATCATAACGTTTAGCCAGGTCAATGCTCCAGAACCAACGGTTCATGAATAGAACCGTGGACTTCACACATGCCAACTCTGCATAAGGAACATTACTATTATTATTGACCATCATAACTAGGATTCGTTTAGCCAGATGAGAGTGTCACGTCGCCCACACACACACACACACACGGCTATAAATGTGGTTTGTTAGAACATGCTGGAGTGTTGTTTTCATTCCCAGTCCTACAGCACACCGATACAGAGAGAGTGTGTATAAAGGAATATAATACTGTATCTGTGCTGATAAATTGTTATACTGTATCTCATTGGTCTGTGTTTTATATCATGTTATTATTGAAGAAGTTGCAGGTATAGAGTCATTTCTGGAGTATATTTCCTTCCATTTTTATTTTATTCCAATAAAACTCAACACTTGTTGCATTTGATTCCGACAGTGGTTACTTTAATTATCTAATTTAGTGATGCCCAGGGTTGGGGTTCGAATCTTGCCCCAGTTCTGTATGCGTGGTGGTTGCGTGTCTCCCCAAGTTTGGTGGGCTTCTTCAGGGTACTCTGGTTTCCTCCAATAATCCAAATAATAAGCCATTTTGATCAGCAGTTGTAATTGAACCACATAATCACAATCATCACTCTAGCTGTAAAAACACTTTTAACTACACGCTGCTCTTATTTGAGTTTTTTTTTGTCCCTTGACTTGCTCTGAGGCTTTTTCATGGAGTTGCATTATGTAGTGTTAGATGTGTAATTAATGTGTAACTAGGTCACTGGTTCTTTGGCGAAAGTTTCACAGTGTGCAGATTTGCTTGGCTAATAAATAGAAGAATTAGGTAATGAGGTCAGTAGTTGAGACTCAGAGACAAAGTAGCTTTTATTTAACCCATTGAAGTGTTGATGCAAATTGCAACCCTTAAATATTTTTTTTAACTGACTGTTGAATTAGTAACGTTATTAGACTCAGAGTTGCTATCTCTCTAAAAAAAAATAATAATAAATAAAAATTTGATTCGTTTCAGGTACTAGTTCTTTTTGTCACAAGTGTTAGTTTCAAGATGTGTGAAGGGGGGGGGGGGATTGACTTATTTCTGAATATATACTGTGTGATACACAATACTATATGACATTTTTATATGTATATAAATATAGCATCTTCCGAATTACTTTTTTAACAAAACTGTTATTTGGTAAATAGCGACAGTATATTTAAACGCTAATGTATTTCATGGTCAGACGACGTACCTTGATCCAGTATATAGAGTGCAAATAATATAATGGGGTGCCTATATATTACATTCATGTATTATTCTTTATTTCTGCACTTAAGGTTATAATCAGCTACAACTTTTTGGTTTGGTTATGTGACCAACAGAGATATAAACCAAGGTCCTCAACAAATATCTGGACAATTTGAGAGAACTAATTGCAAATGAGACAAACACTGCCTAGCATAAATGTCCACCCCTTTGCAATTTGTGGTATTTCAAATTGAAATTTAGGTTATCTTAAATAGACTTGGTTAATTAGACAAGGTTCAAGTGTTGTTACATTTCCTTAATAAGATTAGGTTCTGTCCAGGCTTCAAATAACACAATCAGCTTTTTTAATATTAATATGTTTAAGCTTGTTGTTCTGTTGCTGGGTTGAACATCAGGCAAAGACTCAAGTCTCTTGCAGACTGGAACAGGCTATTCAACTAGGGTTGTCTCATTTGTGCTTTCGATCAGTTTCCCTTGTCCTTGCTAGAGAAAGGAACCCAAACCCATGATCATGATTCTACCACCACCATGCTTCAGAAGGAAATGAGCAATATTGTGTTTTCACCCAGTGAAACAGACCCTTTTCCAAATGTTTTCTGACACTCTTGCCATTTCTTCAATTAAACTCCAGCTGTGTGTAACGTGACATGGTAAAAAGTTTGTCCAATCTGAGCTAATAATCGCTACTCAGTCGGTCAGCCCTCGACCTTCACACGTTTGTCCGACACTTTCATATGTGACAGTCGAGTTCTTTACTCTGGATGGATGTATTGAATTTTGATCACTCTCAGGCTATTTGTGATCGGAGCTCGTCGTCTTAGGGTTCTGAGACGCGAGCATGTGGACGTTGCACGTGCGTACGCAGTCAGACAGGCTATCATGTTCAAACAGAAGTAAAACTGGAAGAGAGCCGAGGTTAAATCCTCTTAGCCTCTCAGTCTCGTGAGTCAGGCTTTGCAGAAGCGCCTGGTAACAGGATTTCTCCCCCCCTGATAACTCAGGAGGCAAACAGGAAATAATGACTTGGATTCTGTAAACATGTCAGATGGTGCATGTTTGTAGGGGTGGTGTTAGGAGGTAGGACGGGTTGGGCATGAGCTATAGGCCAAAAGACGTTTTCTCAGTTGATTTTGATGATGTTTTAGATAATAAGCAAAGAAAAGTTTTTATTTTTTTTTATTTTTTTTTTTTTTAACTGAGATGTTTTATTTTATTTATTTATTTTTTTTTAAATGCAAGCTTGCTTAAATGTTTCCAACATGTTAAATTATTTCCAACATGTGGGGATGTGAATGATCATATTTATTAGATGCAGTAATAAGATGCCAGAGACAGAGAGAAAGGCACGCAGAGTTGTTTACCTTGATCAAAAAAAAGAAGCAGCAGAATCTCACGTTGCTGTGTGACATTGTGTCGTGTGTTATGTTTGTCATGTGATCCTGAGCACCACGGTTTCTCTCTCTCTCTCTCTCTCTCTCTCTCTGTCGCTCTTCCTCTTCCTTGTCCTCATGTTGTTGTAGAGTGCACAGAGCGCTGTATTTTTGGATAACAAGACGCTGTGAGCTTAAGCTGGGCCTCTTCCTTTTCTCTCAGTGGCTGTGTTTGAATGATTCTGGGTGAAGAAGTTTTGATTCCATTAAAGTATTTATTTTAGGGATGTAAACCCTGTATAAAGAATAGAATAAATAAACACACCAGAATAAACAGATAATGTGCTTTTTAAAAAAATTCTTCTTTTTTTTTTTTTAAGAAAGCTTGCTGAAAAAGTTCTCGAGTCTGATCTGGATGCATTGAGAGAGGATTTGCTTTCAATCTGATCGGAGCTGATGGTCAGATATGAAGTTTATGGGACAAACAAAGACCGTGTTCATTAACACAACCATGTTCATTCATTCATCCTTAGTAAATGTTCGGGTCATGGTTATAAAGTTATAAAGGAAATACACTATATCGCTAAGGGTTTGTAGACATATTGATATGGTGGCCTTCTCCAAACTCTGCCAAAATGTTGGAAGCACAGCATTTACAGTATATAGAATGTCTTTGTATGCCGTAGCATTACAGTTTTCCTTCAACGCCAACTATGGACCTCAAGCCTGTTCGATGTCTCTTGTCTAAGCAGATAAGAAATATTCAACTACATTTAACAGGGCATCACTTTTGATGTGCATTTTAGTCTGACTAAGTGACTCAGATTGACTAAATAACTGACTGCCCAAACCACTACTGACCAATATAATGACCGACTCTCATGGGCTGATTGACTTGCTGACTGACTCACTGACTGACTTATCGGCCAATACATTGCATTAATGATTCACTTATCACATATCACTCATTCACCCATTGACTTACTGACTGACTTACTGACCAGTACACTGAATGGTTGACTCACTGACTGTTTTACTGACCAATTCATTTTCTCACACGTCCAATACACTGACTGATTGACTCACTGACTCAACTTCCTGACTGACTAATTCGCTGACCAAATTACTGAATGAGTCAATGACTAGTTCACTGACTGACTCATTTAATGACTTACTGACCAGTACACTGGCTGACTCACTCACTCACTGACTGTTTGTCTCACTGACCAAGTTATTGAATCACTGACCATTTCACTAACGCAATGATTTATTGAGCAATAAAACTGGATGATTAACTGACTGTTCAACTCACTTTGGCTGTCTAATTCTCAGAACAATATAAAGACAGATTCACTTACCAACTCGCTCATTGACTGACTAACCCAGTCCTGACCAATTTACACACCAATGCACTGACCCACTCACTGACCAGCTCTTACTCATTGGCCTACTCACTAACTCGCACACAGACCATACACGCACGCACGCGCACACTGTTCGCAGTTCATTAATTCCTCTTTCCGGCTTTTTTTAATCTCGTGCTTTGGGTGAGTTTTTATTGGCGACCAAAATTCAGCAGCACATTCAGCAGCAGGCCAGTGTGCTGACCTTTTGAGCTCTCACTCAGTGAAAGTAGATTGCTCAGGGGAACTCTCTCTCTCTCTCTCTCTCTCTTTTAGGAAGACTGTGCCTTCACTATATTTTACTGGTTATTTTGGGACAGTTTCTGTTTCTGTATGGGCAAAAAATCGGAGGCAAGGAACAACATGCGATATAGGTTTGCAGGATCTTTTCTAATCTTGATCATCTGAACTTGCTTTGGGGGCACTTTGGCATGATAAATGATTCACTTTTACCACAATCTAAACCTTTTCCCTCAGACCGTACAGCCTCGTTTATTAATCTTCTAATCGTTTGCAGGAGCTCTTATACAAGAAATGCTATATTCACCAGGAAGAATGTGATCCAAAACAAATCCATAAATGAAGAGCTGAGTCATTAGGACAAAAGTCATGGCACCTTTATAAAAGAATCAAGGGTGTTTGTCCACGGTAGCCGAGGCCCTCTGAAGGGTGAGCTGCATTCAAAAGGCTTACATTTTACCTCCAGGAAAATCACAATGTACTGTATAAACATTTACATGAATTAATATTTAAATTATTACTAAAATATATTTGTAAAATATTTAGTTACAACATGACAATTATGCCAAAATAAATGCATAAAAAAAACTGAAAATCTTTTTACTATGCTGATTTTAGAGTGGTGTTAAACAGATATAGGTGGAAACTTGAAATATGATTCTTTTGTATATGATATTCATGTATCAGCACACTGACTCCAAAATCCAGTATTTTTAAACAGAAATTTTAATTGGTATGTTTGCATTTGATGTAGTACAATATTGCAGTTCCTCTATTGTCCTGCAGGCGGTGCAGTGTATTCACACAGCACAGCATCCTGTGTAGCTGGAACAAAATACTTGCTATGTTTTTTTAGAATTATAACAAAAATGTAAACAAAATGTAACTCTTTAATCAAAGTAAAGTGAAAAATATTAAAATAGATTTTTTTTTTCATCTCGCAATTTTTTCATGCAACTGCTACAAATCATGCACATTTCAACAAAAATATCACTTTTATTTGTCTGCATCGTATTTATTTTATTCCTTTACAATCCCAAAAAGCATTGTGTTTATCATTCATCTACTCACAAAATATTTTGTTTATATAAGCATGACAGTTATTAGGAGATTTATTGTAGGAGACATTTTTCAACAGTGTAGTCAAAATTTTTATAATTGAGATCTGCCAGTTTTGGAGTATTTGTGCAGGCATCACTAATTATAACCCAGCTGTGCCATGACGTTGCTTGGTAAGATTATTACGAGCTTCAAATATCCACCAGCTTTTGCCATTTTCAGAACACATCATGGGTTTTATCATGTGATTTTGATTGTGTAAGCATGCTGACCACAGCTAATTACGATAGAAGACATGGTGAGATTATGTGAAAATTATGTGTAGTTCATCATGTACTAACCTGTTTTGCATCGCTGTGCGTCAAATCTTTCCATAAAGATGTGGTTTATTAAACTAAATTATATATTAGATATTTTTTAATAATGTATAGATCATGTTTAAACAAAATGTTAATACTTAAGTGAAAAGCACAAGTTTCAATGTTTGAAGTCTCATCATTGTTTCTTGCGCTACAGAATCAGCTTCATGGCAGGATTTACTGAATTAATTCATTTACATCCCTGTGAAAGTAAAGTGTTATGAAAACATTGTAGTTCTGTTGCGCTCAGGAAAGAGAAACAGGTTGTGAAAAGTTTCTCGTTTCTCATTTCTCTGTTTGTTTGGGGGTTTTTTTGGCCAATGGTTAACCACAGGCAAATGAGAATATTATAAATTTTGTAGCATTGCATGTTTGATCTAATCTGCTGTACCTTTTATGATGAAGTAAAAAAAAAAAAAGGAAAAACAGTTCAAAGTTGCAATTTTCTTCTTGAAATGTATTAAGGTGAGCGGTAGCATCAGTCCTGTGTCATGGCAATAGTAAAGCATCCTGAGACCATTCATATGTCGGGGTTGATTCTTAGCCAAGGGAGTTGAATTTTGCCTAAGAACACAGGCAGGATTAAAGAATGGTACAAAAACATACTCCTAGAGCAACTTCTCCAAAGGATCCAAGAACAGTTTTGTGATGAACAATGACTTTTCCAGCAAGCACCTTGACATGAGGGAAAAGTGTTAACTAAGTGGCTCTGGGAACAAAACATCATAATTAAAACTCCCCAGACATTAATCTCATTTTTTGTGTGGAAAATAATCAACTTTGGGGTGTAACGGTAACTTTGCATCAACACAAGAGGAAAAATAGAAGATATTTAATAGAGTTGGGACTCACCAGGGACCACTCAATACAATATCACAATGCTTACTGTAGGTGCCGATTTGATTTGTATCGTGATTTCTTTTTTTCTCCTTTTATTTGATGAAGTATTACAATTTTATAAAATTTGGAATCGATATAAATTATTTATAAAGACTTAGCTCATTATTTTCTTTGATCACACAGGATGCCGTGTTTCCTGCCAATGTGTGAACAGTTTAGAGTGCACCACCTGTAGGATCATAGAGGAACTGCAATGGTTCACCACCTCAACTTTAAACGTGTGTAAATTAAAACATAACTGTAATTTTAAAAATCGAGTGGTGAGAATTTTAAAAATAATAGATTTTTTAAGTCAGCGTGTCGATACGTGTATTGACGCACAAGAATCGTGCTATGTAACTAAATAGATTTTTTTTTTCCCTGGTCCAAAATATAACGTATATTACACTCATATAATATTAAACCAATCCAGAACACGTGCAGCACATTGAACTTGGTGCATAGACCGGATTTATCCTACTGTTATTTTATTTAACTGCATCATGCCCCAAATAAAAAAAAAAAATTTTTTTTAAATGGGACTGTGTGCAGATTTGTTGCCGTTTAAATAACTTTGCTGTATGTGGAAATTTTAGGCAGAGGTCCTTTAAATAAATCTCTCCGTGCTGGATATGTGCAAGGTCCCCCGTAGTCTTTATTAGCAGATAAACTTGGTTCAGGATGAGTTCACTGCACCATGCTAGTGAAGCAATCTCTTGGCTGCACTGTAAAAACCGCAGATAGGACAAGAAGAATGCTTTTTTTCAGGATGGGCCAGGATTTTGTTAGCTTTTGAGCAGTTCTGTACCAATCACTCTAAATAAAAGTCTGTTTGCTCAGTCAGCCGGTTTATCTGCTCAGTCTTTCCAGTTATCTGCAGATAACGCTTGTGTTTGTGAACCAGACAGTTATCAGGGTTTTACCATATCATGATAGTGATTAACAGTTTAAAGACCATCAAACTTTATTGATCTTTTTTTTTTTTTTGTGTCACATTAGATTTAAACTTTACCTAAAGATAAAAAGTAAAGATAGAAAATTGCTGCACAATAAACGCACACAAATCTAAATCGTAATGTGGGCCAGTGCAATTTTTAATCACAGTGTGCAGTTTATTAAAAATAATATACACACAGTCAGGAATGTATGTAGGGTTTGTTAGTTATTTAAGAATTTCTTTTAAATACATATATAACTAATATGTGCAAACTTCCTCTTCATCTCTGTATCATTCGTATAGATAAATAGGACAAATTTGTTGTAGTGATGTATCATAATTCTTTTGTTTGGAAATTAAATTCATGTATCGCCACACTGACTCAAATCTACAGTATGTATTAAATAATTGTTTTTATTAATTTGAGGTGGTACAATGTTGCAATTCCTCTATAATCCTCCAGGTGGTGTACACCAAAATATTTTTAAAAATTATAAGCACTGCATCCTGTGTTTTTGAGCTGTTAGCTTGAATAACATGATTTAATACTAAATGGTACATTTAATGATTACATTTTTCCGTATAAATCACAATATGTGTCTAAGTATTCACTGTGATATTTTTCAAATCGTGCAGGTGTAGTTTATAGTTACATTTTTGTGAAACATCTATGATAAGGATGTCCTTTGTCACTTACATTATAGCAGCTATAAACAGATGTTCCCTCATCTGCTTCTGGTTTTCCCCTTCCCTGGAAGTTTGTCATGTTACTAAGAACCCTGCAATACAACCCACCTTGAAGACATTCCCAAGACTGAATATACAAAGGAACAGGTTGCTTTATAGTCCTACCAAAATTGCTATATAAGCATCTCCTCTTCATCAGATCAGTATGTGAAGCATCTGCCATACAAGACTTTTTTTTAATTTTCAAGTTTTGAAAATTAATCAATACCTTCTGTACAATCAGTCGTTGCAAACTTGGAACACTGTTCTTGCTTAGCCTGCTCTGATATAGCCTTGAAAAACAAATAAGCCCTTCTAGAAGCATCATGTTAATCCAGTCCTTTCTCTCTCTTTCTTCCAACAGATCATGTGTAAAGCCAAAGCTAAATATTCCCCGGAACTCAGCAAATACAAGTAAGTGCTAAATTTCAAATGACCAAGATGGTTAAGAAACATTCACACTGGCAGTTGTCTTATGTTAATCCCAATGATATATATTATACACACACACAGTGGGGCAACAAAGTATTTAGTCAGCCCAAGTTCTCCCACTTAAAAAGATGAGAGAGGCCTGTAATTTTCATCATAGGTATACCTCAACTATAAGAAACAAAATAAGAAAAAAGAAATCCAGAAAATCACATTGTAGGATTTTTTATGAATTAATTGTTGAATCCCTCTGTAAAATGCGTATTTGATCACCAACAAAACAAGCAAGATTTCTGGCTCTCACAGTCCTGTAACTTCTTCTTTAAGAGGCTCCTCTGTCCTCCACTCGTTACCTGTATTAATGGCATCTGTTATCAGTATAA
>JAQMYL010000005.1:28097983-28108928 GCA_030014365.1 Clarias pachynema | reverse complement strand
GGCAGCATTTATAAGAAACACACACACACACACACACACACACACACACACACACACACACACACACACACACACACACACACACGCACAAACGTGTACACACACTGCAGCTTTGTTTCACTTTCAATCATGAGTTCGATCCCAAGATGGCTGATGCAATACGGCTTAATACTCAGCTGGGAGTTATATTTTGCGAGGGGGCGGGGCTACTCCGGCGTGAGGATCAGGGTGGCGTTGTGGCGTCACGAGTCTGAGCTTTTCTGACAAATCTCAGGTTTATAAAATCATGGAAGTTCTTTTTAGGGTAGTAAACTGTGTGTATGAGTGTGTATCAGTCATAATGACGCTAGAATATCTTAATCTTTATCTTCGTGTGTGTGTGTGTGTGTGTGTGTGTGTGTGTGTGCACGTGTGCATGTGTGTGTGTGTGTGTGCTTGTACGTTTACACACCTGGCCAGTTTGCTGAGGCCGAGCACCCTCTTGTTAGGCAGGTAGCCGATGTGGACCTGCAGGAGGCGAAACACAACACACATGTTTTCATACACAGAATTGCGTTCAGTGTGGTTTTTTTTCTTCCACACGCAGCAGCGACGGAGACGCAGACGCCTGACATTTCACTGAGCGTGAACTTTCCCTGAGAGTCGCTGCTGAAGAGATAAATCCATCTCATCGGGTTCTGATTAAGGCGGAGAGAAAGAGCGAGGGATGCAGAGACAGAAAAGAAATATGAAAGTATGAAGAAGCACAAAAAGAGGTTAAAAAAAAGGGAGTGCAGAGAAAAAGTGAAAGCAGTAAAGGTTAAAAATGAGAGAGAGAGAGAGAGAGAGAGAGAGAGAGGGTTTATAAGCTCTCTCGCCCTCAGGCTTTGAGCAGAAGCTCCACTGAAATGTCAGCAACAATTTGAGGAAGCTGAGCAGGAGAAAGGGCAGCACACACACACACACACACACACACACACACACACACACACGGTTAACTATTGGTTTTGTAACGAAAACAATTTTAATTAAAGAATAAATATTACAGCTATAAAATGAAATGAAAGGTAAAAAGAGGAGAGTGTGGAGTGTGTCAGTGATCTGAACCGCGAGAACACACCTGACTGTGTTGATGTGCGTTTGTGTGCGTGTGTGTGTGTTTGTGTGTGTGTATGCGTGACTGACACTGAGAGGCTATCAGTGATGGGGGATGAAAAAGGTGGACGTGCAGCAGACTGGGTGATTGTTGTTCCAGATGCGGAGAGATGACAAAAGATAGAAGGTGGGCTGATGACACGCGCGAGAGACAGAGAGAGAGAGAGAGAGTGAGAGTGGATGTCAATGAGACTGCAAGAGATACAGAAAGAAATGGGAAAGAGGTAGACAAAGTAAAAGAGACAGAAAGAAAGAGAAACAGACAGACAGACAGAGAGAGAGAGAGAGAGAGAGAGAGAGAGAGATGTCACGAGTGGGAGAGACACACAGACATAGTGATAGAGAGAGAGAGAGAGATGGCAGCAGCGAGAAGGAACGAGAGAGAATGAGAAAAACAAAAAAGGGACAGGAAGAGCAAGAAAGAAAGAAAAAAGAAAGAAAGAGAGACACAGACAGACAATGAAATATAAAAAGAGACAAGAAGAGAATCAGACAGACTGAGAGAAAAAAAATGAAAGAAAGATACAGACAGAGAGAACAGAGACAGGACAGAGAGAAAGAGACTTCCACAGAGAGAGAGATGGAGAGGCACAGCTAGAAAGACAGACAGAAAGAGAAACACAGCTAGAGAAACAGAGAGATAGAGAAAGAGAGTGAGAGAGACAGAGAGAGACAGACAGAAAGTGAGAGAGAGACACAGACAGAGATGGGGACAGACAGAAACGGACAGTGGCAAAGAAACAAAGTGAGAGACAGATAAATAGAGAGAAAGAGTGAGCTTGTGTGTGTGTGTGTGTGTGTGTGAGAGAGAGAGAGAGAGATGTCAGCAGAACGAGATAACACCTAACAAACTAAACTGTTGGAACACCTCTGTGTGTGTGTGTTTGTGTGTGTGTGTGCGTGTGGGTGTGTGTGTGCGCGCGTGCACGTGTCACCTGTCATCATGAGCCGAACGCACGCTGACAGATCCTCGGCTGCATCTCTTTGTGTTAGGTGACACACAGCTGCTGCACCGGAGGGGGCGTGGCCAGTCTAGAGTGTCTCGTTCACGGTGTGCAGCGTGCGTGGGACTTTCCCTGCGTCTCACCGAGTCTCTTAATTATTGCTCTCTTATGGGGGGGGGGGGGGGCGCGGGCTGGGGGTAAGCATATTACCGTACCCCATGCCTACCTCGCCCCCTGCAGGGTGGTGCGGCCCTGCATATGCAGACGATCGCCTAAATCACACGAGTGTTTGGAAGCTGATGTCAGTAACATGTTTAACGCTGAGACAGGAACGTGTTTCAGATGGAAAGTTTTACGCTTCAAAGCTTCACAGTAACGTGAAAAGCTGCATTCTTTTGTCCTAGCAAAAAAGAGAGAAAATAAAAAGAATAAAGTCTTACCAAAAAGAAGTTTATAGCGCGAATTTCTAAACTATAATTATGCACGCTTTTACAGTAGTTTAGTTTGTATTTACTTTACTAGAGATATATTTCATCAAAATATACTAATGTGTACAGTACTTGGTGTAAACTGTACAAAAGTACCTTTTTGTTTTAGGTTCGATCGTTACAACTTATAGTTCAAGAGTTCGTATAGTTCACGATTCATACGGTATAAATATTGTGCATATCTCCGTCTAGGTCAGTACACGCATGAGGAAGACTGCGGACTCGACGGTTGGCCAGAAGACGATCACAAGAACGGTAAACCACAGAAGGTCAGCACTTAAACAGTTGGCTGTTCACAGAGTGATGTATCGAATCATATCCATGGACAGTTGACTGGAAGGGAAAAGTGTGGAAGTAAACGGTGAACCTTCAAAATTTTAAAGCAAAGCCGATTCAAGAGCCAAGGAGATCTGCACATGGAGCGGAGTGAGGCTGGAGTAAGTGCTTCAAGAGCCACCACATGCAGACATCCTCAGGAAATGGGCCACAACTGTTCCATTCCTAATGCTAAAAGTGTCTTGACTGGCCTAAGGAGAAAAAGACCTGGACCATTGCTCAGTTATCCAAAGTGCACTTTTCAGATGGAAGTAAAATTTGCCTTGATGATGAGATGAGAAACACCTGAAACAACAATACAGACGAGCTGACGGCTGCTATCAAAGCAACCTGGTCTTCAGTAACGCCTCCATGCCACGCCTCACTGACGCGGTAATTTGTGCTAAAGGACATTTCTCTACCGTAAATCCTTTTTGGATCTCTTTTAATCTTAGGAAATATTCTAATATTCTGGCATACAAAAAATTCTAACAAAAAAAGGCTTGGAATATTTGACCCGAGTGTAATAATTTATACACAGGATAATTACATGCCAAAGGGCTGTTTCAGGAGTTTGAATCTTCGTTAATGGATGTCTTTTTTTGTATTATATATAACAGATTCTTAATACAGAATAATAATATCACACAAATAGTGTTTTCCCATAATGTTTGTCATTCTTTTATGCAAAATTCTTTTATGTGTTTTGTTAGATTCATTATTTATTTGTTTTATTTCTTGAATATTGATTTTCATTGTACTAACAATTATAATAGGAACTGTGCTACGGTTAAAGTTGGGGGTTTATTTAGTTGTGCGTATTTACAGTATATTCGGTTTCTACAATGTGTGTGATACGATTGTGTGTTTGCTGTGTTTGAACAGTTTGACGGTGGATCGATTATATTGAAGTGAACTAAATAGGGATAAATCCATCAGTAATGGAAGCAGCACGATGTTGTGCATTTCCTCGCGGCAGTGACGTTAATGGACATTGGACTTCTGTTCGGTTA
Source organism: Clarias pachynema (assembly GCA_030014365.1). NCBI lineage: Eukaryota > Metazoa > Chordata > Actinopteri > Siluriformes > Clariidae > Clarias > Clarias pachynema. The sequence continues at coordinate 28,105,034 of JAQMYL010000005.1, read as the reverse complement.
TAACACACGGCCTCAAGCAAAGCAAGTCTACTTAAAATAGAATTAAAGGTATATTTAATCTATAGGAACTTATACTTAAAGATATAAATTTCATGTATGTTAATGAAGATCCCGGTGCAGTCACGTCAAGACGAGTGGCCAAATATCCGCCCAGATTTCTGCCAGAAGCTTGCTGAAAACAATTAACCAACCTTAGCCTTACCCGTGCTCTAGCAATAATTTCAACCCTATGCTGAGTTTGGAAACCTAGAATAAATAAAAGTTTGTGCATCAAATTTTTCTTTCAATCATTCTCCCTGATAAAAAGACTAATTCAAAGAAACGAAGGAAAGAGATGCACGGAAGTGAGCGAGGATGAGAGACAGACAGAAATACACAGCGTACCAAACAAAGTAAAGAAAGGATGAAAGGAACAAGACAGCATGCAATAAAAGACAACAGACAGAAAGAAAAAACAACAGATAAGACCAATCAAAGACAAATGACGGAGACAGAGAGCAAAAAATAAAGTGCGACACAGAAAGAACAACAAAAAGAAATGAAAGATTTTTTTCCTATAAAATGGATCAATAATAATAATAATAATAATACTAATAATGAGTGCGTGGAGGGCGGGGCTCTCCTCATGTTGTGTTTTAGCCATAAGTGTGTCGTTACGTGATTACAGCAGCGGACTCTCGGAGGAGAAAGACACGCAGGACATCAGGTTCTTACTTTGCCGAAGATGGGGACGAGGTGGTGCTCGCACATGGAGAACATGTCGATGTCCTTCACGATCACCATCTCATCGTGGTCTTCGTCAAAAATGGCGTCATTCAGGACATCTGAAAACATGAATTCGACATGATTCACACAAACACACACACACACACACAAACACACCTCATAATCATCACGCTCCTCTCCTGGCACATCTCCTACGTCACATCGCTGTGCAAACACGTCCTGCTTTATCTGTCCGTAACAAGACGTCTCTCGCAGGCTTTTTCATTTCCTGACTGCCTATCTCTCAGCCGAGGGGAAACACGGCCTCGGGGCCCGGCGCTCCGTCAGTGAGTCAGAGACGTTTATCAGGGATGTGATCGAAAGCGTCCAATAACGAGCAAATTTTAATATTAAAGCCACAGCACCCAGGTCTGATCGTATCCCACAGAACCTTTCCCGAAAACGTATTACTGTTCTGTTATTTACGCTGCTTTAGTTCTGATCTCACTCAGATCTCAGGAGGCTATTTACACATCTACTCTTTTATGTCATTAAAAGTTGTAGTTTCAATTAATAGCCATCCGTGTGTGTGTGTGTGTGTGTGTGTGTGTGTGTGTGTGTGTGTGTTTGTGTTTGTTTAACACAGCAACTTTTTATTGATATAGAATACAGCCGCTTAGTCAAACTCAACCTGAGGGCAACAGCTGTTCAATGACACCTCCTAACACACACACACACACACACACACACAGACACACACACACTCAAAAGAACAGGAAATCAAATCAGCGTCAGACCAGAGCCGTCCCTCAGCCCCGCTCCCATCCCCACAAACAGCACACACTCAATTACACGCACTAAACGGCCTCGTGCACCAGCGCAAACACACACGCAAAAGAAAAGGAGTTGCCATGGATACCCTTTAAATTTGGGGGAGATGTCAACGAGCGGCTCAGCTGCTCGAACCCTGGAATAAAGGACGCAATCGCTCCGTCGTGTGCCAGACGTCACTGACGCACGCGGCAAACAAAAAACGTGATGTCGCTTCACCCACGGCCTGGAGAGACCGAGCGCAGAGGGTCATTACAGTGAAACACATCCGGTATCTGTGTTTAGAAAGAGAGATGGAAGGATGGCAAAGAAAGTTAAAATGAAAGACAGAGAGGAAGAAAATAGACTAAGAAAGAACAAAGTAATGACAGAAAGAAAAAAGAATGAATAGATAGATAGATAGAAGAAAAAGAATGAAAGCAAGAACATATTACTGATAGACAGAAGACAAAAAGAATCAGATAGATAGATAGATAGATAGATAGATAGATAGATAGATAGATAGAAAGAAAAAAAGAATTAAGCAAGAAAGAAAGAACAAATTAATGATAGGAAAAAAAATTAAGAATCCAATTAAGGAAGGTAGGTAGAAAGAAAGAAAAAAAGAAAGAACACATGACAGACAGAAGACAAAAATATCAGATAGATAAATAGATAGATAGACAGAGAGGGAGAGAGAGAGAGGGGGAAAGAGAGGGAGAGAGAGTGAGGGAGAGGGAGAGAGGGAGAGGGAGAGAGGGAGAGGGAGGGAGCGAGAGAGAGGGAGAGAGAGAGAGGGAGAGAGAGGGAGAGGGAGGGAGCGAGGGAGAGAGAGAAGTTCTGATGCTGTTGATCTGCTGTTTCTCCTTGCAGGCGCTTGATGTTACCTGGGTGTCACTGAAACACTTGAGCAGGAGAGATCTGCCACATGACCAGGAAGGGTGTTTGCCCCACTCCTGTACACCTGCCCCCCTACTTGCCCCAGAGGGTTAGTGGACACCAGGCATTAAGGTTGAAGTCATACCTGTCCAGCTGCAGGTGCTGATGTGAACGAGGCTCGGGGGAGCAGGTGGACTTTGTGAAGCTTGTGATGTATGGTTGAGACTAGAGCTGCTCATGGACTAGATTTTGGGCAGCTGTTCCACAAATCTGTCTATCTGTCTGTCTGTCTGTCGGTCTGTGACCTCAGACAATTCCACTTTACTGAAACTCTTTATCCATATTTCACATACACTTTATGACTGTTGAGACATTTTCCGTTGGTTAGAGAGCTAATCGTCAGCCCTCTGGAAGATTTCTGATCACCAAAACCACGAGAGGATATCTTTAGGAAGGAACAGAGCTCCACCCCTCCTGAATTACACTCAAATATATAGAGAAACTGGAACAGTAAACATAAGCACTCTGTCTGTGAATGTAGAAATTATCACACACAAATTTTTTTTTGCCATTTTAATAAAAACCGGAGTCCCTGTGCTGAGACTCGGGACGGGGCGTGGCATTAGTCCTAGTCCATGATGCTATAGTAGGACTCTATCTGTATACAGAAAGAGAAGCTGTTGAGCTTTAACAAGTGCATCAAAGTCAGGTTGAATGTTTTAGGTGGAGATGTGAAGCACATCTGTCATTTTGGCAAAATTTTGAAAGTAGGTTTTATTTACTTAATTCCAAGCAACCTTTCGCAGAATCGGGCTGTGGGCCGCATTTGGCCCGCGGGTCTTAAAATTCCCGGGTCTGCTCTAACCAGTCTGTCTTGAATTTCTTTATTCCAACATTGCATATTTATAATACAAGTAAATCTGATTATTTATAAACACGATGAATCACACACTATGACTGATCATTGACTGAAGCTGTGCTGCCGGTACAGATCTGAGCCACTCGAGTTTTAGGGGTTAAACAAACTTGATCAATACGACATTAATACTTCATTGATAAAACTCTGCCGGCTCTCATGCCGCTGCTATTCATTTAAAAGCAAAGCTTGTGTTATAACAACTTACTGCACACCTACTGCAACACAATGAGCTCCACCACCTGAGTTTATCTCATTAATTAAACCAGCCATCAAATAAACACATCACTAAGGGAGCGCACAGTCTGGAAAGGGGTGGGAGCGTTCCAACCAATCGCAAGCAAGAAGACCAACGTCCAGCTCGTCTCAACCCTCCTGATGTAAGCGTTTTCCAGGGCACTCCTCCTATAGCGTTATGTCGATGTGATAACGCCGGTATCAGATGTGCTGTGTCGCTTCTCTTCACCTGGGTAAAGTTCACCGGGGTCACTGAACTCGGCAGAGAGCTTGCACATGCCGGCTTCAGGACAGGAAATCATGCCAATATTCTTTACAAATGAGGGCTTTAAAGTGTGATCCAAACCAGGACCAGATGTGTGTGTGTTGGGGTAAAAAAAATAAATAAAAAAACAAGAGGGGCAGCTCCCTGTTTCCACCACTCACAGTACAGGAGCACAACAGCATTATTAGTCAAAAAATACCAAAGACAATGAGGTGAGGCTTCTCACATTTCATCTGTTTGATACCATCGTTCTGAAATATCGAAACACACTTTAACAGGTGAATATGCTTTATAGAAGGAAGTACATGTGCACTTCAAGGAAACTGGTTTGTCTTGGAGGAAATAACCAAAAACAAAAAGGTGAGACTCTGGACAGGAAAAGCTTTTTATAGTAACTGTAAATGGAATGAGGAACGTCACCCGGATCATTTCCTTTAAATCAGAAACCTGTTGCAGCGCGGCTTCCAGGTCTGTTTTACAAAGTTTATTATGCAATAACTGCCTTTAATGAAGCTGTAATAAACGCATACTGTTTACCTACGTATACCGTTCTTGCTTTATTACAAATATTGTCATAAAATGCAGTTATGAGCGTAAGTACACACACACACACACACACACACACACACACACACACACACAAACATTCATGCATTCATAGTTTACACATCACTGGAAATGGGCTCAAGATGTTAAAAATGGAATCAACATGCAAGAAGAGACCGTCTGTTGTTCTGTAGTGTTTGGTGATTATCAGTTTTGTACAGTATTATGGTATAAATTAATAATTTCACATACAATGTGGCTTGCTGTGTGATCCACGCATGGATAAAAGATTTGCCTTTAATTTAGTTAATGTGCTTTTACCGGTTTAAGGAAAGATATTCTGAAGTTAAATCAAATCAAAGGGAAACTTGAACTTTGTATGCAAAATGTTTGCTTTGAACCGTTTGATAAACCTGAAAAAAACAAACAAACAAACAAAAAAAAACAGTCCAATGAAACTAACGGTACTGAGTTAACACCCTGAGTGGGATTAAGTTGTGTTTCACTGCATGTATATTAAGTTCACTCGCATTTGTTTGGATGTTGAAATGCATTGTTCACCAAATCAGTAACTGAGTTGTTTCTAAGCATTTTGTTTATAATACCTAAGATTTTTTGCTTTTTCAAATAATCTTCATCTGATATAACTTCCCATTGCGGTCCCTATTCTGTTCTCGACATCCACATTCTTGTCTAGGAACAGGTTCTCCATCAAGACCATCTGCTCAAGCGATCTAACCATTCGTTTGACCTCCTCCTCCTCCTGCTACCTACACCCTGTCCCAACATCTTTTCGCGTCATCCCTGCACTCCCAGCCCATCCTACAGTATGCTGAATGAAGTGGGCGTGTCAGAGAAGTGCCAGGAGTTTCCCAGGACTAAATTCGGACCTGCGTACCTGCGTACTCGTCAACAGAACTCACCTATGATTTTCTCCTGATATCCCTTGGTGAAGAACTGCATGGCCGTGGCCGCCCGGTAAGGCGTCTTCAGCAGGCCTTGTCTCTGCGGATCTTCTCCCAGACCCCTGAGGATGGTGGTGTATGCGGCGACGATGCTCGGCAGACTCATCTCGTTATCTTCCAGACTCCTGGTGCGCTCTTCCTTCCAGCTCTCCATCACGGACGAAGCACGGGAGTTGCTGCTCTTATTCGCTGGTTTCTCACCTTTGGGTGTCTCTTTAGATGCACTGTTCCACATGGGCATCTTCTCCATGCCGTCCAAAATTCCGTTCAGGGCCGTGTCGTTGCTGGACGAGGCGTCGCTTTCTCTTTGACTCGGTTTGGAGCGCTCCATTGTAGAAGGTGCTGATGTCTAAGCCGTCTCCCTAAGTGTATAGCAAATTGTAGAGTTAATTAGACTTAAGATTTCAAGTTTCAAGTTTTATTGTCATATACAGATAACAATGAGGCATCATTACCGTAATGAAATTCTTAGACCCGTGTTCCCCAACTTTACATAAACATATAAATATAAAAATATAGGAAGAGGAGGAAAAAAAAAAATAAAGATTTGCTTTAATGTAATGAATAACATTTTAAAAACAGGTATTAGTACATTTTTTATACAAGCAATAATTAAAACAGTAATCATGTAAGAGTCTGAAATATGATTGTGATAATTAGACAAGTTTTGTATTAATAGCTTTGTTAAATTATAATTGGTTTCATTATAGTCATCTTTAATATTTACATGAATCTATATTTTTCTTTCTATACTAATACTACTAATAATACTAATAACAATGAAGAAAAGGATAAACCTATCCAAAGCTCTCACTGGTGTGAAGTTTCTGCTCCTCACTCCTCTGCTCTCTCCCTGCAGGTTGTGTGCGCGCGCGGATCACCTCTCCCTTTATAACCGTATGCTAATTCCTGAACCGCTATTGGTCGATCCCGCGGTGTACGTCACCCTCAGGAAGCGTCTCTAAGCAACTCAAGAATTCGAACGAGTGCACTGCGTAGGTTGCAAAGACCTTCTTTAGGTAAGCGTGTTCATAGTGCGCCTGCGCAGGGAACAGGGATAGGTTTGGAATTAGACCTCGTGTGAAGGCTTTTTAAGCGGATGAGAGACGCTAATAACGTTAGAGAAGCAATGTGCTCTATGGTTTTAAGAGGACAAGCCACTAAGACTGTAAAATATCATAAATCATATTATTAAAATGTATTGAGCGATTAATTAACACTGGCCATTTACAGTTTAAAATCATTTCCACAAACTCACAGCATTTATAGTTAGTTTTTATTTATTTATTTATTTTGTGACCACTAATCCTTGTGAGGACCTCATACAGTGCGAAAGATGGGAATTAAGCCCCCAATAAACTGATATCCATCAACCAGAAATCAAGCTCATTCTACAGCCAGATGTGTCAAACCTTCCTTCTGCGCGTCATCACCCTCTGATCGAGTCGGACCTGTGAGCAGGTGTTCACTTTGTCCTACTCGTATGGTCATATCAATCTTCACTACTTTATTAACATTTCCAACCTGGTGGTACTACTGAAGTACCGTCAGTACCCATCGTTGATGGTTAAATACAGGGGCGTTTCTAGGATTTTCAGTTAAGGGGGACTCAGCCCCCATAGATGTTTAACACATATTTGGCTTGTTTCTATCTACAGGTACAATCAGAAAAATGTAACCAGAAAACAGCATATAACTTTAAACTTACATTGATTAGCAATATAAACA
>JAQMYL010000005.1:28051758-28076396 GCA_030014365.1 Clarias pachynema | reverse complement strand
CACACACACACACACACACACACACACACACACACACACACACACACACACACACACACACACACACACACTTTAAAAGACTCCAAACAGAGAAAAGGCTAAGTAGGTTTGTAGTATTTGACCATTTTTCCCCAAATCTCTCGTTTATTAACACGGGTCTGTCATGAGCTCGTACCTTCCCGGAGCCGTGCCACGCAAGTCTGCACAGAGATTTGGCGTTGCTCACGTCACTCGACTTCTGCAGCACCTTCCAGTTCGCCACCTGAGTCTTAAAAAAAAAGAAAAAGAACATTTGAAAAAGCAATAAAAAGGTAGAACTGTATGATTTCATTATTGAATCAAAGACAAACGTTGAAATGAAACTTCAGAAAAAAAACAAAAACAAAAAAAAAACATTGATTCAGTGATGAATTCTTCTATGTATCGTTTAATCCAAAATCAGATCTTAAATGAGTTTTTAATTCCTATATGTTTGCATTTGAAGTAGTAAAATGTTGCAGTTCCTCTATAGTCCTATAGGTGGCACACTTTTTCTTCCGGCTGCTCACATATATTCAGTGTGGTGGGAGCAAATTATCTGTCAAGTTTATTTCGAATTGTAACAAAACAGAAAAAAAATTGTAATAGTGATTCGGGATATTAATAAAATTGTGATACTTTCAGAATCACAAAACAAATCAAATCCGCACCCGAGTGTTACAGTCCCTGGTGATTACCATCCTGATTATTCACACATCTTTTTGTGTGTTTTTTTTTATTTTTTTATTTATGTGCACCAATTCTACATTAGCCTACAGGACCTTAGAGTGGACATGGATGTTTTGTGTCAGGAGACTTTTATGTAGCTTTTTTGGAAGGAGTCTCCAATGTTAGAATTTCGGAAGATTTATTTTTCAGGCACCAGAATATAGTGACTGTTTAATTACTTAGAGAGAGAGAGAGAGAGGGAGAGGGAGAGGGAAAGAGAGAGAAAAGGAGGGGACGGTGACAGAAGAAAGGTTTAAAACTGTTATAAAGTAAGTTATCACAAGGATTGAGTAACTGATATAAATAAGATTTACATTTTATTCCAAACATAATATTTTGATCAGAGCATGATGGAGGAATGAAAGTCTTCACCTGCTCGTCTACAGACCAAACCGCCACCGATCCGTCACAGCTGGACGAGGCCTGTGGAGGATTAAATCCATTAGTATCCATGTATTCCGTCTTAATTGTATTTTATTTTGGATGAAAAGGGAGTAAATATAATCATGAACAATAAACACCAGATTAATAATGTCCAGCATTAAGAAATAATAATAATAATAATAATAATAATAATAATAATACTGAGCAGTGAAATATATTTGTTCCGCTTACAATATACTCATCCCTGGGGTCAAAGGCCACACTGAGAACAGGTGCCTCATGTCCACGGAGAGTCTTCTGCTGACTGCTGTCACTCACCTCAATCACCTTTATCATGAAGTCACTGAGACACAGAGGGAGAGAGGGAGAGGGAGAGAGAGAGAGAGAGAGAGGGAGAGAGAGAGATATCATATAAAATCTGCTCAGAGATCGGAAATGAAGGCGAAACTCATTTCCTAACGCTACAGGAAGGGAAAAAAAAATCGAATAACCTGTACAAGCCTCCGGTGCCAGCGCACGCCCTGATCAATATTCAAAACAAGGCGAGTGCAGGAAAACAGCTGGATCGATGGAGGGACACGGCGCGCAATGTTCCCCATTAAAAAAAATCCATACAGCCAAACAATCAGGCACTTAGTGAGAGCATGAACACCGTGAAACTGATCACCATAACGTCCTCCTCCTCTCTACACTCACACAGACACCGCCAGTCGTACAGTATGATGTAGGCAGAACCCGGCCACTAGAGGGCCGTCAAGAGCTACACTGCACATACACTACCATAATACTGATTTCCTCCTGTGATAACGTCCTATAAATCACTGCTTCTGTTTTTACACATAAACCATTATGTAATTATGACAAAACAGTTTCCAGTTAGATATCGTGGTATTCTTTAGCGTAGCATTTCATGTACTGTAGCTTTTACGTTCGAGATCATTAAATGTTGCAGTTCCCCTTTGATCCTACAGGTGGCGAAAGTTACACTATTTTCACACTGGCAGGCAGCACAGCGTCCCGTACGGTAGGAGCGAATTATTTGCTAAGAATTAGTTTAAAATTGCAACAAAATCTAAAAAGAATGTAATATTTAATCAGAATCTTTATAAAATCATGATGCTTATAAAATTGCAATACAAATCGAATCGGCACCGAGGTATCGTGATAATATACAGTAGTATCGAGTGGTCTCTCGTGATTATTGTCCGTAATATTTACCATCTCGAAGGTTTTTATGTAATTTATTTTTATTTTCATAAATTATTGGTAAACCCTACATAAATTCCTGACTATGCGTATGTGAACTGGAATAAATTGCAGCCTGTTTATTCCAAGCAGCACTGGTCCGTATTGCGATTTCGATTTGTGTGATGTTAATTGTGCAGCACTACAAAAAGGCAAACTACAAAATAAACAAACATTACACTTTTTCTCATTTCTTTTTCTCATGACTCCACCTCCAGATCACTGCACCGTTTTATTTTCTACTGAGAACTAATGAGCGTTCGCCCTTTTACCGCCGCACTAACGGCTTTAACGTACGCACAACTGTCACAACAAACATGTTCGCCTCGTTAATTCTTATCTAATCATGATGCTGGTTTTCATGCTTTAACCAAAAAAAAAAAAAAACTTTTCCAGTATTATGAACTCAAACATTCACTCCAGTAATTAAGGGGAAGAATTTGCGTCCGATCATTTAACTATAACCCACCAACCCCTCCCCCCCTCCCCCCTGCGGTACCTGGAGCCAGCCGCGACTCTCGTGCCGCTGGAGTTGAACGTGACGTGGTTGGTGTTGGTGGTGAAGCGGGTGAGGATTCCATCTGGATCTCCGTCGGGGAACGTGTGGATCTGAACCGTGTTGTTGGAAACGGCGGTGACTAATTTCCCGCCCTGTAAGAGGAGACACAGCAGGGCTACGATGAGTTTCGTACATTATAATATAAAATCGTTTTTTGATCGCTCTTTAAAATGCAGCAGCGACGGTGTCAACATTATTAAATTATTCTAATTAACCAGAAATTTAAAGGTCGGGTGTGAGTGCTGTTTAATAATAAGCAGCTCTCCTGATTAAATCGCCCACAGTCCCGCCCACTTGATTCCTATTGGCTCACAAGAGAGTCCGAGTGTCCGGTCAATCTCGTCCTCTCTTTCAGTGAATTCAGTGCCAAAAAGAAAATAAAGAAAAGAAAAGAAATGAATAAATAATAAGTGCAGATTTTAGATTAGGCAAGATGATCAATCTGTAAATTTTGGCACCCCTGCATTACTAAAAATGCAGCATATAAAGGTTAGTTGCTTTCAATTTTGAAACGTTGTACCGAAGTAAAAAATTCTAGGGATTTGTATCTCCATCCAGATGAGCGCTGGTGTACTAACGACTTACTCTCAAAGCTACAGAGTAGGCCTTCTCTCCAACATTTATGGATTTAGGATCGTCGTCATCCAGACTTTCCCACACGCGCACGTCTCCGTCGCTTCCACACGTGACAATGTACCTGCAAAGCAAATACGGAGCTCACTTACAACCTGATCAGAACCTTTCTTCATCTTTACTTTCATCATACAATCACACATTATAAATCACACAATCAGATGAATTGACAAATACTGATAGAAAAAAACAGACAAAGAGAAAAGGAGCATCTGATATAAATGGGCTGCAGGGTTGAACTTCACCACACGTCATCTTAAAAGACAACGTTTTTTCTTTATAGCTCCTATCCTGTGCAGGGTCGCTGGAGGCACCTCTCCCTGGAGAATTTGCATACGGGGCGGGGTACACCCTGGACTGCGTGCCAATACATCACAGGGCGCACAATCTTTCACACACTACAGTTTTGGAACACTGCACGTACCCGGAGGAAACCCAAGACTCCATGCACACACACAGATCCGGAGTGGGAATCGAACCTTCGACCCCGGAGGTGTGAGGCCACAGTTCTGACCACCATGCCAACATTTCTGACGAGCACAAAACTACGGAGCAGCCCAAAAAAATTGTATACACACTTCATTTACTTTTAATTTATAAATGTTTGCATTTGTGGTGGTAAAATGTTGCCTTTCCTCTATAAACTATTCACACATTGGCAGCCAGTACAGCATCCTCTGTGGTAGGAACAGATTACTTGTGAAGGTTATTTAGAGTTTTATTATTGAATCAGGAGATTTATAAAATCCTAATACTTGTAGAATCACAATCCGAATCAAACTGGCACCAGGTATCATAATAATATCATATCTGGTGATCCCTAGCGATTACTGCAGAACTGATATGAGGAAGTGAGAAGCGAGGCTGGGGTGGAGTAACTTCGAACCCTGACGGTACCCAGGCGGTTTTGGGGACGATGGATGATAGTGTGTTTAGTGTCACTCACTTGCCGTGCTCGTCAAAGCAGACATCCGTGTGGCCTTCTGAGTGGCCGTAGCGCATCGGCTTCCTCTCGCAGGGCATCGCAGGTCCAACTGTAGGAATACACAGGAAATAAAAGGAAATAATGTCCATTAATGAACATGTTCAAGTATTCAGACACCTTAAGTGAAGATGTATTTTATGGGTGATCTGCGGTGACACAGCTGAGCATTATGGGATTTTCAGGTGTGCACTTAATGAATTCTAAAAAACTTATGGTTCTACTAAAAGGAAGTGCATTGACGTGCACCAGTTCACATGCATGTACACACATGATTGAGGATGTCTAATAAAGCAATGAATTAATGCATGTTAAGATTTTAAAAAATAAATAAATAAATAAAAAATTTTAAAAAGCACAATGCAAAGAATCAATATGAATAACAAAACAAAAACTCTCATTGTTTGAGGTTATAATAAGGTGATAATCTGATGATTGTCAGCATGTTAATGTTAAATGTTAGATGTTCCTGGGGAACCAAAAGCATGAAAGGAAACAACAATACCCTTAGTGTTCTGGCTTTAAGGACAAAATCAATCATGTTACAGGAAATGCACATAATCACAATCACGCGAAACTAACAGGAAATAATATTTATATCATTAAACATCTCGTAGCACTAAAAGTATTTTTTTTTCAAGCGTCATTATTACTTTTTATTATTTTATTCTGCACTCACCTCGTTATTGGCGGCAAATCTCTTTTCAATTCCTGTCTCCCGCGCCGAAATGATGACGTACATAAATGTAGGCGTAAACTACAGTTTTTCACGCTCTCCTATTGGTCAGCGCTTTCTGTATAGCTCCACCTATTCACTGTGATCCCGGAAATATATTACGAAAATAAGCTTCAAATATTATATAATTTATTTAGAAATAATTTATCAAATTTGATTTGAAAAGTCGTTAAAGAGTAGCGCTTTTATGATAAGATTTTGTCCTTTTTTAATCATTTAGTTTAAAATGTATACATTGATGACTGGAACGCGCGGTCGTCTGGACCAATCAGCGCTTTTCCTTTCATCCGGGTATTCTGTGCATCAAGCAACCGAACCAGGAAAAAACAATAATTAAATCTAGCTTTCTAATCAACGTTACTCTTCTAAAAACATTCTTAATAATAAAACATATTAAACCAATATATATATATATATATATATATTTTTTTTTTTTTTTTTTTTTTTAAAGCACGCTTATAATAATTCATTTTATCTGAACGCTAGTCAACGGTAGCGCCAGTGGTTATGGAATTTGTAGTTTTTTTGAGTAGCCATACCGGAAGTAACTCAAAACACAACTACAACTTGGGAATATTTCCTGAAAAGGAATAAATTGAAATATATTGAGTTCATAAATATAGTAATTAATAAATAAATACTTTTTCCTAATAATAATGAGTGCTTTGTTTTTATTTAAGTCTGAACCCATGACTTTAGATACTCTTGAGTGGGTTGAGGGTTCGATTTACGTCTCGTGGTCTGTGTGCATTGAGTGCTTGGTAGGTTTCCTCTGGGTACTCCGGTTTCCTCCCACAGTCCAAAGGCATGCAGATTAGGGTGACTGGCGTTCCCAAATTTCCCGTAGTGTGTGAATGTTGACTGGAGGTCCCACTTCGGTTGTAAAATGGGAACTAATACAATTGTAATAACCATTGGCCTCCACGGTCCCTAGTTGGACTCCTAGGTACCTAGAGGTATGAATGGATGGATGGTGTATTATGTTGGTACACACTTCCATTTAAAAACTTTTCCATTTTTCCAAAGAGGGTCTAAAGGCTTATCTTTAAAGGACTGTGTAGGCTCTGAATCCAGTAACGCGGGTCATCTGACACCGAGCCGCTTTGTTCCATGGGGAAAGACAGACAGTTGCTTCTGCATTATTTTTCTTCTCCCATGAGTAACTTGATATGAAGCGCAGGAAGCAGCTACAGACGCAGCCTGAAAAAAGATGGCAATGAAATTCAATAACAAACCACAGGGATGCAGAGGATGGAACGGCAGAAGTGTGTCTCTTAAGGGAAAAATCAATTTTCTAATATTCTACCAAGCAATAATAACGGTCTAAATGTGTTAGATTCCTAATGAACATACACACCGCTGATATTACACTTAAAGTTAATGGAAAATGTCCTTCAGAAAAATGCTTCGGAAATCCTTTTACTGACTATAATGATGATTAACTTTAACTTTAACTTTAACAAATGTAGATTTTTAGCTCCACATTGACTCGACCCTGTTTCCTGGACTGAAATGTTTTTACAGACTTTTCCAGAGGTTGCATGATTAACAGTAATTGAGATTATTTTAAGTTCTTAGAATTGTTAGAAAGATTTAAATTGTGCTTAATTTAAATATTTCAAAGAGCTGAATTTTGCCTCAAGACCATAATCATCTTTAACAGCATATTAACACTTTTTTGCTATAGTTAATAGTAATTTCCCACATACAAATATCATCAAAGCAAATAAAAAACATCTTTTGCCCATAATATATATTTCATGAATATGCTCAGCGGTAGGTTTCTCGCCTGCTACACAGAAAGCCTGGGTTTGATTACCACCCAATGCCCCAACCCCACTGCCACTGGATGTAGTGCCAGTCCCAAGCCCAGGTAAAAATGAGAGGGTTGTGTCAAAAAGGCATCCAGTGTAAAACTGTGCCAAGTTGTGTGTGGATTGGATGGTCCGTTGTGGCGACACCTCGACGGGAGCAGCTGAAAGACCAACAACATTCACATTTAAAATTACACCAGTCTTTCAAGCCCCGCCCCTTTAGGAGGCCATTTTAAAGTCACGTATATTATTTATAAGTTTAACTCATTATACTGACAATATTCTAATGAAACAAATTAAGCTACAATTACCTCTCTGTATTAGTTTAAACAAAAATCATTCAAGTCATTGTAGGCGTTGCAGTGGCATTGTGCTTGGAATGGTCGCCATGCTCTTCCAGGGTCCGGGTTCAATTCCCGCCTTGGGGATAGTGTGCATGGAGTTTGCATGTTCTGGTGGGTTTCCTCCGAGTACTCCAGTTTTCTCACACAGTCCAAAGACATGCAGATTAGGCTAATTGGTGTTCCTAAATCACTTGTATTGTGTGAATGTGAGTGTGTGTATGTGTGTGTGTGCCCTGCGATGGATTGGCACCCCATCCAGGGTGTACCCTGCCTCGTGCACTAAGGGAAAAGCTTCAGGCTCCCCACGACCCTATATACAGGATAAAGCGGTATAGACTTAGTATAGTTTAAAACAGACAGTTTGCCACATCCTATATGGCTACATCACTGATGTCTGAAGTCATGACGATAATCAGATCATAGGAACATTAATATTTAACAACGATGGGTTTTACAGATCAATGTTTATGGTTCCTGCAGAACTCATTAGAGATTCTGGTTTCTCAGAAGAACATACATCTGGATTAAATACAGCACAGCAATCTGAAGACAGTATTCATCTTACAGTGGTTCTTTTAAAGACAACTAGGGCTGAGGAAGAAAAATATCAAGAAAAATATCAACATACCGTATTTATACAATAGAAAGGTTTCATACTGTAACACTGTGGGACTGTGTTCAGGCAGGACTACAAATCACAAAAATTGAAGAAGAAAAAAAAGGCATCTTAACAAGTGAAATATTATTGAATCTAGCAACTCCTAACTACAATTTCTTAAATTAAGTCCAAATGTAAGATTATTATTCTTATAGTCAAATTTTACAAAAATTGCAAGCAAGAATTTCATGTTCTATTGGCAGAGAGTTTTGCTTCTTCCAAGAAATAAATTCCTAAAACTAGCAAACTTATCTGCTAATAGAACAAAAAAATGCTTAAAATGTTAATCAAATTTGATTAAGAAATAAGCTTAGTAATGTAAGTTTTTATTTGACTTGTCGTAATCTTATTTTAATAAAGCATAGATAAAATTAACTGTATTCAAATATGATTTTTTGTAGTGTACCTGCTCATGTCTCTTAAGATAAAGGAGAAAAGAGATTTGAAAATAAGAAGTGAGATATATCTAAAAAGAGAAAATATATCTTTTTGTGCATAAAAAGTGCACACAAGCACCCAGACCTGTTCCCTATTTCATGGGACCGATAGAACAACAAAAAAAGTAAAATGAAGATGTTCTCAGTAACACTGAGACTCAGCATGCGGTTTGGGACCTGTTCTAGCTCACTCATTCTCTTCACTGCTTATCCAGTATCTCAGGGGGCTCTGGACGGGGTGCCAGAGCACAAGCATCACCAATCAATTTGTGAGCACCGATTAGCCTACTGTAATCTGTCTTTGGGCTGTAAGAGGAAACAGGAGTACCCGGAGGAAACCCACCAAGCACGGGGAGAACATGCAAACTCACACAAGAATCGAACCCTCGACCCTGGAGGTGCGAAGCCACAGAGCTAAACACTACGCCAGCATGCTGCCCTGATCTAGCCCAGATACAATCATATCATCTGCCGATAATCTACTGAATCATCCGTTACCTGAGTCTGGATGGATAAGCTGATGGTTTCCGATTCACATGAGGGCATTTTCATTTACATAAATTTTGTCACAAATATTCATGGGATAAAATCTTTTCTTCATTTGCTTGTTTTTCAAATCGACCGGATTTTCATGCAAACCGCCATTTTTTCTTTTCTGCTCCTGAGTATGATTTGCAAATGATTTCATTTTTTTTTTTTTGATAAAAGAGGCCCTTTCGTGTGGATAAAAGCAGGATTGAGAAACCTCATTAAAAATGCATCATAATGGTTTTATTTTTTTTTTGTTATCGATCGTACTTAATAGAAGCAATACAAAGAAAATCTCATCCACGCACATTAACCTGGTCAGTATTTATAGGCTGTGTTTATTGAAAATTGTTCAATGAGTTATTACACATTATTATTGTCATTATCAGGGATGGACGAATTTAAGGTTACTAGTTAACGACAATATGAATCGCTTAAATGACACGTGCTTTAAACGTCATGACATAGTAGGTTATTATAGGATGATTTAAAAAAATGTCCAATGACCCCAAAAAGTTAGCATAAAGAAACTGCATCTGTTCTGTCTCGTCATTAAGATCAGCAACAGTTCAGTTCATATACATAGTATACATAGAAGATCAGACATTATAGTTCACAACATCTTTTTTCATTTTTCATATGGAGTATAAGTGCAAATCTGCGAAAAAAAGGCAACAGGTAATTCTGAAAGGCTATAAATATTATTGGCTATTGATTATAGATGAAGAAAATTATGAGGTTTGTGCAATTAAATAAATAAACAAATTTATGCAAATCCCGCGTTGCCATTTTCGTGAAACGGCACAACCATTGCATAATTAAGCTGTCCACAATCTAATTTGCATATAACACAGTAGATACAGTCAATAGAAATATAAAAATATACATTTATATGACTCAAGTGTGAGCCACGGACCTACAGTATACATCTTTAACACGATTCCCGAAATCATGAGTATAACATCTGTCCAACATTTTTGCGATACAATCCAAAGGCTGTATAAAGTCTTCGTTTTTGAGTTCACGTCCACACTGAAGCAACGTTTTAGCCATCATAAAATGTACGAAATATGAAAGACATTTTTTTTTTTTGCAATGAAATATGAATGAAGAAATCTGGAGATATCTGGAAAACAAATGCATGTCTGTATCAGTTTTCGATCCAACAGGCTCCTGACTGTTGTGCGATCCTCAGTTACATCCAACACATAATGAGGATGTTCAAAGGTAAAGCCAATGCTGTTGTGCTTTTTTGTGGGTTTTGATCACTTAAACCGATCTACTGTACATACAGGAGAAAAACATTACAAAAACGTATTTTTAAAATCTATGTCTGGAAACCTGGGGAAACCCATCAGGTATTTCCGTGCCTGGATTCTGGCAAAGATCTGAACAAAAGACAGCAAAATACTGCAGCAGAGGAGCTGAGGACACTTCCACTCTCCACCAGAAGAGGGTGCAGTCAGCAGTGAATTAGCACAAATTGTATATTAAGTAACAAAGTTATCAAACATTCTGTAACTTCTGAGCCTATTGTTATGTCTGACTGCCTTGCTATGTCTTGTCTCAGTTGACTCTGTTTGTCGATTGTCTTAGACATTTACAAATGAAACAAGTTTTTGGATGTTTAATTTTTATCTGCTCGCGTTAGGGGTCGCCGCAGCGGACCATCTGTCAAATTAACCTCATTGCACATAAATCCATACTTTAAAAACTTTTCGAAAACACACTTATGAGGCGCGTTCAAGTCAAATCAGGACTTGTGATTTCTCATGAATTAAGGCGTACAGCGATTTTCAGAAGACTTCAAGCACATAGTAATGAGACTCTCAGCTGCAATAAAACAACTGAATGGTGCAACGTTTTAAAAAAGGCCGCTATGTCCTTGAATGACGATCACCGTCGGAGCCACTTCAGTCATTCCCGTGAACATTTAGCGAGTGGAACACCAGATTCTTGAAATTTCACATCGACAACTTGCGGAAGGAAGAAACTTTTCTGACTGTGGGAACTGCACACACACACACAAACAATCAAAAGTCCCAGTTTGATTTGAACACCCTTTGTATAAAGCCTAGTGTACTGTACCAAAACAATGTGGAATGTTTATTTTATTAAATTTTTTTGTAAACCTACATTTTAACCATACCTTACAAGGATCAAGGTCAATTTAAGGACTGTCCTTAAACTACCTGTTTGGTTTCACACCTCTATGTCCGTATATTATAACAATTTACAGAAGGACATGTTGAATCTTGTTCCTTGTGTCTTTGTCACGATTTTTGTCACCGAGTCATTACGGATCTAAATCTACACTGAGATGTTTGTACTGTAAAACTGCCTTGTGATGATGTCGCCTGTTAAAAGTGCCACACAGGATCCAGATTAGGACCCGGAAGACTTAGGATCTCCGAGTGCTCGTTCCTGGACTCGTTACTAGATTATTTAAAACCACCTTCATAAGGAAGACATTTTCCAGCCAGAAGCTTCCTACAGTTTTCTCCTAATTTAGTCGGCGCCGGATCTCATCACATTATCTCTCCTATCGCACGACAGCAGCAGCAGCAGGAGGATGAGGGATAAAATGTGTTTCCATTCCATCTCTTCTGTTCTAATCGCTACTCATGTCACGCTAACGCCTGGACCAGTTTTAAAATGTTGGTGTTTTTTTTTTATTATTGATTTTTCTAATTATTGTATTAAAAAAAAATCCCTGCATATCCACTTTCTAAAATAAAGGTACCAAACTGTACAGTATGTCACATTGTACAGTAGCTGTGGAGGTACAGTACAGTGTATATATATATATATACCTGCAGAGTGTGGATTTAGTGGTCCGTATGATTCAAATATCTACCTTAAAATTATCCTCAATTTACTTTTTTCAGGTAAAAGACGCAAAAGTAGAAAAGATGTACCTTAAGGTGATGGTACCCCAAAAACAACAACAAATAAACATATGTTTATTTCTGAGAGTGTAGTGAAACCACAGGGACATTTTTTTTTTTAAAAACGCAAGAGTCAACTCATAGTTTTATTTTACGTCTAGAAGTAGTTTTTATTTTATTGTTTTATGCTAATATTATTACCCTGTTTCGTATCGTCTAACTCTCTACCCAAAATCGTCTGACTCTGATCAGAGGAAGGAGGAGGACCATTGTCCCATCCCAAAAATCAACGGCGATTAGTGCTTCTTTTCTTTGTTTCAAATTCAGACAAACGGCTCTAACGTTTCTGTTAGAACTTGGAACCCGTGTTCTTTATGATGAGTTCATTTGCCATTAGACTGTCTAGACATCACACGCCCCGTCACATTTGAAGTGGTATTGCCTGAGGTAATCCCTGAGTGTGTGAGGCAGAGGCAAAGTCTCGATGCCCTGATACGTCGTGCAGCTACAGATTAACGCCCTGCACAGATGCTGCAGGGAAAAGGTGAAGTTCCTGGGCAGGGGGCGCGACAGGAGCGGCTCGAAGAACAGGCAAGTGGCTGGATCGCTGTAGTGCCTCAGCAGACCGGTGACGCTCACGTCTCGGTACATGCAGGGGTCCCGGCAGTCGAAGCTGAAGCGCTTGCCGCTCTGCTCGATGCGGGCGTGCAGAGAGCGGCTGTAGCGCCTAAAGCTCACTGAGAACAAGAAGTCATCCTGGGCCGAGTCTCGGAGCAGGAAGGTGCCTTCAGGCTGGCCCTCTAGGAGCTGCTCGGCCTCAAAGCGGTTCAGGACGCCCCAGTAACAAGGGCTGTTGTTGATTTGAAGAAGATCAGGCACTAAGATGTAGTCCGGGTGTGTGCAACACTGGGGCTCTCCATGAATAAAGGACGTGTCCCAATCGGTCAAGCTGGAGGCACCATTAGAACTGACCTCCTCCCAGGAAATAAAAGTCGAAGGGGACGCGGACAACCGTCTGCTTTTTTGATCCTCTAGGACTAACGATGCGTTCTGATGTGTGCCGTGTTTCTTGATAAGGTGCCAACACTGCGCCAGTTCGGACTTGGGCGAGAACGGACACTTGTCCTCCATGAGCTCGGAGACGTGGATCTTGCGCTTGGACCACAGGAGCACCGAGAACGGGCGCGACTGGCCGCTCTGGTGATGATGGTGATGGTGGTGATGGTGGTGATGATGGTGGTGGTGGCCACGGAGGGGGAGACACTGGACCATTGCATCCTGGAACTTCTGTCTGAGAGAACGGCGAGACAAAGCCTTTCTGCAGACGGAGTCTATGTCTCCGTCTCCGATAGCCGTACAGCTGCACTTCCTCTCCCTCCGTCTCTGGGGACAGGAAGTCGACCGGACGTTTTGCTCATCTGTCGTGTCTCCGTCCTCTAATCCTCTGGAAGGGGGGTCGTGGCGCTGGCCGCGCGAGCGCTTCTTAACGCTGCGGATGTAGCTGTCCACGCTCCAGCTGCGCAGGTTCTTGGGACGGGTGTCCGAGGGTCTGGATTTCTTCTCTGACATGATGTGGGAGATTCGTTTGACGTGCTGCACAGGATTAGAGGACGAAGTGTAAAATATGAAGAGCAGATTATAGAGGTGTCAAGATGGCAGCTACATAGAATTTACACAATAATCATAATAAAGATAACAGCAATTATTGTGGAACAAGACATTTTAACGCAATTACTCAGAATTCAAAAATAAAATAAAAAAATGAAGAATATGCTTCCTTCTTAAGTCAAGAGACAGTTGCTATAATAAACTTAAAATAACTTTTATCATACATTCATGTTTCTTAAAATAGAATAAAAAATCCACATTAAAGCAACTCTGTCATTATGTTTAATACTAATTATGTACATTAAAATTCTTCTATCGTTTCTCTCAAAGAACTAGACCGTACCTCAGATGTTTTCTTTTTCAAATAACAATAATAATAACTTTTATTTCTAGAGCATTGTTTATACACAGATTGTACACTAGCTTTAGTTACTACACGAGTGGAAAGAAATGGAAAAAATTAAATTACAAAAAAAAACAAAAAACATATATACATATATAAACTAATGAATAAAAAAATTTAAAAAGCTTACCTTTAAACTCAAAAACAGAGTGTAAAGTGTAAGTTAATATTTAGTCCTCAGACAGTGACTTGTCCCATGGCTTTAAGCAGCTCTGCATGTGAGTGTGTGTGAGTGTGTGTGAGTGTGTGAGCGGTGAGCGAAGCAGTGAGTGTGTAATGAGCACAAAGAGAGCTCGTCTCTCGCCTTTAAAGAGCTCGCATGGAGCATTTCCTCTGAGACACACCGACCCTTAGCTGAGCGCACAGGAGAAACAACACACACACACACACACACAAAACACACACTGAGTTAAAGTAACACACAAAGTGTTTAGCAATTAACAGCTAAAGCATAAAATTGCAGCCTACCATCTTGATTGGTTCAAGTCTGGTATCTAAAATTATATATAATCTATATATATATATATATATATATATATAAAAATGCGAAGCTGTGTCACTAAATATAAACTTGGTTTCAAATAAGAAGTTTGTAATAATATTGTTCGTATTGTCTTTCACGTGCATAAAGCAAAAAAAAATAAAAATTAGCTGATCCTGGAAAGCAGTCTATAAATTGGCTCAATACACAAAGACGCCTTCTAAATGAATTAGTTTTCCCTAAGACTGATTTGGTTTTTGGTCCTGATCTTGACTTGGAGAGTGACGGAGGTCAGCACAGGGGTTTGAATCTCACCTCTGGTTTGTGTGCTTGGAGTTTGCAGGTTCTACCATGTGTGCTTGGAGGGTTTTCCTTTGGGTTCTCCGGTTTCGTCCCACAGTTCAAAGGCTGATTGGTGTTTTTAAATTGTGTATTATTGGGATTGTGTGTGTGCTTGGGCCCAGCAATGGGTTGGCACCCTCCAGGGTGTACCGTGTCTTATGCTTACTCTAAGTAACAACAAGAACTTTTATTCATGTTCTACAACATTTATTTTACATTTATGAGAAAAAAACAGTTTAAAATGCATTGCAGTTCTAGTAAAAAAACAACAACCTGTTTTAGCTACTGTATAGCTAAAGTATACACAATATACACCTTTGTAAGTCGCTCTGGATAAGAGCATCTGCCAAATACCTAAATGTTAATGTAAAGGTAGTATAGCTTAAAACCTAATGCTCAGTCTAGCCTAAACATATTTTCTATTTATTAAAGCAGAATTAACTTTTACAGTGTTGAATTTGAAACCTATAGTGTTTACTTTCTACATCTAGCTGTTGGACTATGAACTTTAAGGTTGTGAGTTCAAATCCCAGCACAACCAATCTGCCCCAGCAAGACCCTCAACTGCTCAGTTATATAAATGAGATAAATGTTACTCACTATTGATAACAGTGTCTGTCAATTGCTGTAAACGTTAACACATTTCAATAACCGCAGTCAAAAGCCTATTTATCAGGATTCACGCTGTCTACAAAGCAGAAGTGTTCATTATATAGCATGTGTTTAAACTCCATTTCTGATATTTCTGACCTCTAGTTCAGCCTTGGCCAGCCACCAGTCTGTCCCTAATTAGTCGGCAGTGGCAGCCGTTAATTTACCAAGGCAATCTTGTTAGGACGGAAACGGAAAGAGCTCTTAACCAGCATCGAGCGCTTGATTTATTGATTTTCTGATCGATACGAGGCTTCCTCGAAGCCATGCGCATCCGGCCAGTCCTGCTCTGTCCTTCTGCTCACCCATTAGCCGTCACAACCGTCGTCCAGGGCTCAGATGCCATTTCCAGTACCAAGCCTTTAAAAAAAAAACTTTTCAGTGTCAGATATCAAACGCTGAAGGACAGCAGCCTAAAAGGCCTCCATGATCAATTCAGTAACTCCTCAGGACATAGGGGTAATTGGGTGATGTCATTTTCAAGCCTTTTTTTCACCCTGCCATCAGGTCTCATGTTTGACAACCCTCCTTATTGCAATGAAATATTCATGCAGTTGTTGTGTACGAACAGACACTTGGGCATCTCAAGAGACTGAATGTTAATGATGTCGTCCTCAGCTTAAGGAGAATGTGTCAGTCCGGGTTGTCTAGATTGTATAGATAGCAAATACTGTATGAATAAAAAAACAAAAAAACAAATACGTTGTGATTGTTTAGGTTTCATAAAACAGCATTATTGTATTTTCTGTATTTACTATAAATCAATAGACAGTTGTGTATCTTAATTCTTTTTTGAATTCCAAATATCTGTATCTATAATTTTTGGCCACAAGTTTGCTGACAATCACATATGTGGTTGTTGAACATCCTATTCCAAGGTTACATTTTAGTTTCATTATTATAGGAACGTCTACTCCAGCTTTTCGCTGGATTTTCTAGCATGGCTTTAAGGATTTCAGACACTAATGTTGAGCGAGGAAGCATGAGGTGCACTCAGCGTTTCAGTTCATCTCAAAGGCGTTCAGTGGAGTTCACTCAAGGCTTTGTGCAGGAACACTTAAAGTTCTTCCACTCCAACCTTGGCACACCATGTGATCATGGAGCTTGGTTTGTCATACAATGTAATAAACAAAAATCTCAAGAATGTAACAAAAAGATTTTTTGACATTTGAAATAACTAAAAAATTTAATAAAAGAGTGCATTATGGTTTAGACATTAAGAGTTTCCATCACAGTAGTTATTTGTTAGATATTAAACTGCTGACTAAGCCAAGGAAAAGGATGGATGCGTTGATAGATGACTGAATGGATCTACAGATGTGTCCATGGATAGACCTTTGAGAAGATTGATAGATGAATGATGTTTGGTTGGGTGATTGGATATATAAACATACATTGGGAATGAGGTATGAATAAAAGGAATGGATAGATTTATCTGCATAGATAAATCTTTGGCTGGATGAATGGATAGAAAGATGGAAGGGTAGATTGATTTGAAAAGTATACAGTATATATGGATGGAGGGATGGATAAATTGCATATGGACAGATGATTGGTTAGACTGTTGCAGAAGAACATATAACTGCCTGAATAGGCACTTGGAAGGATGAATGGATAAATGGATGGAAGGAAGGATGGATATATACAGTAATAATAATAGATGAATACTGACTTAGAGTGGAGGATGGACAAATGAATGTATCTTTGGATGGATAGATGGATTGATTAATGCTTGGATAGACACATGGAAGTATGGATGGATAAATGGTTGCAGAAGACTGGATAAATGGAAATATGAATGGACGGTTGGATAAATGAATGGATAGATGCAAAGATGGAAAAATGGATGGATGGATGAATAGATGGACCATAGCATGTTTGGATAAAGAGATGGTATGGATGCAGAGATGGATCTTTGGGTGGAAGGATATAGAGTTGGAAAGTGCATAGATAAATAAAGGGATTAGGATGGATGGACGGTTTAATGCTTAGACACTTGGAAGTATGGATTGATAAATGGAAACATGAGCGACTAGATAAATGGAAGAATGGATGGATGGAAAGTAGGATAAATTAATAGTTTGATAAATGGATGGATGGAAGGAATGATTGTATGGATGGATGAATGGATGGATGGATGGATGGATAGATGGATGGATGGATAGATGGATGGATGGACCAATGGATTCTTGGATAGACAGTATGAACAGAAGGATGGATCTTTGGGTGGAGGTGTGGTTTGTTGGATATAGAGTTGGGAGGAAGAAGGGATAAATGAATGGATCTTTGGATGGATTGATGGTTTAATGGTTTAAGTGGGTGGATGGATGGATGGATGGATGGATGGATGGTTGGATAGACATACAGTATGGGTGAAAGCTGCAGCTACACATCTCGTTTTCAACCCTCCCAAGTTCTCCCACACCATCCCTCTTCTCCGCTCCCAGCATTGTAGTAGCCTGCATCAAATTCAAAACCCTGATGCTTGCCTACAAAGCTAAAAATGGCCCAGCACCCAATTACCCCTCAGCTCTAATCACACCATGCACCGCACCACTTTCCCTCCGATCCTCCAACACTCCTTTTTAAACGACGACTCAAGATGTATCTGTTTCTTCATTGCTTGAAAAAATAAACAACTTTCCAACTGTGTTTGACTGATGGCACTTAGTTAGTAATGTAGTAACCCAGTGTAAGTATCTATCCAACGACGGATATTCAAAGCACTTTTTGTAAGTATGTAAATGTAAATGAAAGAAAGGATCTTTGGTTGGAAAGATAGATGGTTGAAATAATGGATAGATAATTGGATAGACTATAGAAGGATGGATGGAAAAATAAATGAATGAACCATTTCAGTTTGAAAGCATGCATGTTTGTGCCTATTTCTAAATGGAACATACTCTAAAATCAATTTTCGCTCTCAGATGAGATTTATTCAGTTGCAATCGTCTATATAATAGGATCCTGGATCCTCCGATCCATAGTTTATTACTTATTCATTTTCATACAGACATATCTGACTTCCGGGAAGGGCAGAGTAGGACAACAACAGATGGATACAGTTTCAGTTCAATAGAGCTGAAAGAACTTAAAAGAATTTTAAAAATGTAAGCTATATACAATATGAATTTTATTTGACCTTAATAAATAACATTTTCCATTTTTAATGTAAGCAAATTATTTATTTATAAATCTAAAATAACATGTAATAATTATAACATTTAAATAATAGTTTATATTTATGTATTTATTTTGTATTAAATCATACATTGTTATATTTTATCATTTATTTATATTTAATTTCATTCATTATCATTTATGACAATCACTGCTGGGGTATTCGAAAGAATAAAATGTAAGCCTTGCCATGTATCTATATTGAAAAAGCTAGGCTGAAGATTATTTCTTCAGTGCTGCGTATCAGACTACATGGAGAACAAATCTTCACTTGTCATTGTAAAATGCATCCTTGTCTCTGATCTGCACGTGAACCAGCTACGCCCAGGAAGTCAGTGTAACTCGGTATACCCATTAACGTGGCACAGTTTATCTTGGCGGTGAAGGAAATTGGGCCAAGGAGGTTTCACATATGCCAGCTATTACACCACCATTGATCTAATGAACAGCAGAGCCTCCACTGGCATCATGAATATTTTATTCCACTGTGTAGTCGAACGGGAACATGACAGCCGTACACGGCCTCGCCCTCTTTTTTTTATGACCGTTACCCTCTGTGCCAGAGCCTTAATACCTTCCGAATGGCACTTATGCCCTTTGAAGAGGTTTAAGGCTTGTAGGGAACAAACCTGTATACAGTTCTTGTCTATCATGTAGGCAGTGACTATATAATCAGTTGACTCACTCTGTCTGGAAGATAATATCACGTGGCCATTATTCATTCAGCTCTACTCAAGAATGGTGGCTCTTTCAGTGATGGAGAGAGGATAATTAAATCAGCAGGAGGTCTCTGGCCCTGTAGATCTCACCATGTGTCCTCATTGATCTGTCTGTGGATTCAGAGCGGCCGGAAGTGCTCTGGGTGAGAGTCTGCAATCATCTTTAAAACTTATAATGAGTTACTGGGAAATCTGCAGGGCTGACCCCTTTCACAGAATTTGGTTTGCTGATTAGCTACTGTTTAATTACACATAGCAAATTAGCAGCAAAAATTAAACTTAACTGCAGTTAACTTGGCAAGCTAATTTATTCATTTAATTTAACATATTTAATTTAATTTATTCATTTAATTTAATAAAACATACCTATCTGGCTAATTTAAAAATACAATTTACAAAGCTTTATTAGCCATTTAACTTATATGAATATTTCATATAAGTTAAGAAACAATATTTCTTTACATTGTTGTTGTAAATTTATTTTTAGTATCACAAAAAACGTAACTACTCGAGGTTTCCAACCCTGATAAAATCTTGGCATTTGTATAAAGCAAAGATAAAACACATTTAATCAATAAAGTGTTGAACAAAATTACTGATATATCGATTGTTTAATTGCACAATTTTTACAATAAAACAATCAAAATAAAACTAGCTATTTTAACACATAAATTTTTAACACACAAATTTTTTATTATTAGCCATTTTCAGAAACTACCTAGTTAATTAACCAAAACTTAACATAACATGCTTCTTTAGATGTATTTGTGAATTTATTAAAATATCTTAAGTATTGTAACAATGTAGAATTTGGTATTTCTCTAATATATAAAGTAAGGTTGCAATTTTGAATAAATTCTTTTAATACAGATTTAACTAATAGTGTTGAATAATGGAGATATTAATTTTATGCAGTGGGAGTGAGGAATGTTGGTCATCTTTTGGATACAGATACTTATAAACATTGGTTCACATGAAAGCAAGTCTGTCCTTTTTAACTTTCAATTTTAGATTTAAGGCTTAACATTATTCTAGAAGATGAGTTACATATTTTTAATTCTAAGACTTTATAATACAAAAAACATATGTACAGTTAATACATTTGTGGATTAAGTTAGCTTTAGTTTTGTCCTGGAGCTACTAAGTTATAAGAACCAGCAATACAATTACACCAATTATCTGAAAATAAACTAAAACCTTCATTCGTCTCCTCCCATCAAGAGGTCGCCACAGTGGAACTTGGCACATGTTTTACTCCAGATGCCCTTCCTGACGCAACCAAACTGGGCTTGGGACCGGCACTGCGTACAGTGAGTGGGTAAATATAAGCGTCCAAACCACAACCAGTTCTTCAGTGATATCACACTGATTTGCTGATGTGGTTTAGTGTGATTTACTCTAAACTTTAAAGATGAACCAAATTCCAGATTAATTGCATGATCACTCTATCTTAATGGGGACGGCAATTGGGATGTCAGCGATGTGAATGAACAACTTGTTTTGTTTGATTCACCTTAGATTAGTATTCCAGTAAAGTCATTTTCTGTCATTTCCCGACATTTTAAAGTTTGCTAATAATAATTTCTACAGTATGTTCCTGTGCGATTTAAAAATAAATAAAATAAATAGCAAAGCATGAACATGTAGCTTTCAAACTAACACTAGTCTCAAGTCTCAAGTCTCATTTATTTATATAGCCCTTTATGCTACAACGTAGACCAAAGGACTGAACATCCAAGAAACTATAAAATAGAATAAAATAAAATAAAATAGATAACATACATAACATACAATAGCAAAGTTAAGAATTAAAGGCGACAGAATACAAATACATTTTAACACTAGCACTTTATATAAAAGCCCACATTCTTTTTTAAGACTTCACCATCCTTCCAATAAAGGCAACAGAAAACTACGGATGTGGTATGACTAGACGTTCAGATTCAGTTTCAGTTTTCAGTCTGGCCATTAGGAACAGACCCGCTGCATCTCTCCTCGAGTTATATCTTGCACTCAATGCAACGATCCGTGCCGGCGTCATGTGAACTACTATATCAGCTTTCTGCCAGGCAGTTTTTTTCCCCGACTGTGAGCTGAGCCATTTCCCGGTTCATTCAATACCTGCTGTCTGTTGGCCTGCAGCGCCAGTAACTCAAGATGAATTATGGAATAACTGTTATTGCCATGTGTCCTATTGCTAGTTTCTATGTCCCGACTTTAACTTCTTCCATTTCTTCTTCTGAAGCTGAAAGCTAAGCTGAAAACTTTCCTGTTCTTATGACACTTTCACCTTTTGTTATTTTTTATATATTTTTTTTTATTGTTTTATTAGAAATTTTGGTTTATGTTAAAGACTGCATATCAATTTTTTTTTTTTTTTTATCAAAGTGAGTTAGGATTTGAAAAAGACTCTGTATAATGTCTGGTACACACTGGCTGTAGAGGATTCTATAGTCCTTATTTAAAATCTGAAAGTTTAAATTTTGTCATTTCGTGTATCCTGATAAAATTTGAAACATTTGCATTTACACTTCTTAGGCTGACATGTCCTCGATCAGACAGAATGGAATACGATTTGGCCTTAATTGTATATCATAAAAGTTTACATACACCCAGATTTGATTAATGATCTGTGTAATGCTAAAGCTTGTCAAACTCCACACATTTCATGTTTCTATAAGTTACTTTTCGCAACATTAGTTAGAGCACCTGCTGTACCTTGTTTGCATCACTGTACCAGAATTCAAGTGGTTCAAAAGTTAACATACAAAGTTGACCGTTCGTTCACAAAATGTGTGTATGCAGCTTCTAATTGACTAGTGTCATAATTAGGAGTTAATTGGTCAGAGTGACTTTTTGCCCATGATATTGTGGGAGAGTTAAACGTGAAATAACAGGATAAAAATGTCATCTGATTTGGCCATACTTGTATATCATGCAGCAAAAGTGTGTCTCAGACCTCCTGAAGTCATTTGTGTGATCAGATCTAAATCTGTACAAGAATCTGTACAGTATCTTGGGTGCTTTCATTGTTGTTATGTGGTTAATCCATTTCTGGATAATGGATAATGATGGAGTATAAATGGAGTCTAAGAATATAAAGAAGGTTGATGTTCGACAGGGAGAAATCGCCAGTCTAGACACTAAATATTAATTAATTTACTAATTTATATTAATTTTAAAGCCAGTGTTTTGAATTTGACTTAATTCAAATAAATCAGACTACTGAAACTCTTATGAACAGTGATTTTTCCACCTCTTCCCTGCTTGTTTTTTTTTGGCACCTCCTTTCCACTCGACCCGAGCGTGTAATGTGTTCGAAGTGGGTTTTAATAATCTTTTGGTGGTTGACAAGAATCAATATCTTAAGAGAAATTCCAGTAACTGTGTGTTCGTGCACTATGTGTGTGTGAGGAAGAGGCCTAATTTAGAAACAGTTTCTCACTTACTATATAATTGTATTTATAAAAAAAAAAAAAAACATTAAGGCAGCATTAAGGCAAACACGAACATTTAGTCAGCCAGTACTCAGACACTGAGATGTCTGCGTGCCCTCTGTTTCACAATGTTAAATGTAATTAGTAAATTAACTCGTCTGGGTTACATAAGCAAGGTGACCATCTGACCATCTTGGTCAGACCTCTGTGTCTGTCTCTCGGAGAGTATTGGATTCATGCTACAGTACCACACAACACCATTACCCCCTCTGGTGTCTAATTATAGCAGTATCCTTTTAACAGGGCATATCCTAGTAGACGAGGCAAGCTTTTATGTATTCTCTAAACACACAAGGAGAGGGCCAAGGGGGCAGGGATAAATTGGAACACATGCCCTTGGAAGTCAAAATTTAGGAAGTGCATATGCAAAATGTTATTCGATATACAAAATATTATATATTTATATAAAAGTCACCTGTAGCATATAACAAGGGAACGAAATCTGCAGGTTTCATCAAGATTCACATTTTAAATCCTACTTCAATTAAAATTCAAGATCAAAGTTGCAAAGATGATATACAGTATACAGTAAAATATGCAGTAAAAACGTCCAGATATACAGTAGGAAACTATGCATACAATACATGTATATCTGTGCCGTGCTCCACTGTTTCACCTTAAAAACTAATAAAGGAGGGAGTTGTACTGTTATGGCTTGCATAAGTATTGACCCCCTTGATTTTTTTCAATGTTTTTGCGTTACAAATTGACTTAAAAGAGGAGTCAGTGATACTGGGGAAAGATTATTTGAATTTAACAGCAGAACAATATGCCGCACACTTCAGTGCTCCTTCTATCATTTTTTCCTACCCTTTCAGAATTAACCAGAACGCAATATTACTTGCAGCTACATGTTCATATTATTTGTACTGCTTGCTATGTTAGGGTCTACACCAACTTGTTCCACTAGGTGACAGTGAAACAAGCTCATAAATTACCCTTTATGAAATTGACCTTTTGTTGGAACGATTGCCTGAGATGGTGACTTAGTGGTTAGCGCTGCGGCTTTGCACCTCCTAGGTTGGGGTTCGATTCATACCTTGGGGTCTGAGTGCAAGTCTGTGTGCATGTCCAAAGACATGCAGATTAGGTTAATTGGCGTTCCCAAATTGTCCACAGTGTGCAATGGACTGGCACCCTGTCCAGGGAGGACCCTGCCTCGTGCCCTAAGTCTCCTGGGATAGTCTCCAGGCCCCTGCAACCCTAAGCACAGGTAAACAAACTGCAAAAATATAGTCCACATTTATCGCAGGTAATATTTCATGATATAATCCCTGTCGCTTTAACACTGGTAGCACTTTCTGACACGTTGGTTTAATGTTATCTGTCAATCCAGTAGTAGAATGTTAATCAAGTAACCATCCAAATAATATAAAATGCTCAATAAAACACAAATTATTAAAAGACAAAAGTTTAATACTCAATATGTACCCTAGTTTTGTCTTTTTCGATATTTGCAGCATTATGTGTTGAGAATTTGTGCCCAGGGCCCAGACAGTCAATAAATAGCGAATTCTACTGCCAGGTTTAAGGCATCTGATTGAGGACATACGGTGAAAGCAACTGGATCTGTGACACGTGAATCTCGAAACTTTTTGATACCACTTCATATAACCAGAGGTGGAAAGTAATTAATTACATTTACTCGCATTACTGTAATTGAATAGATTTTTTGTGTACTTCTACTTTTTAAAGTAGTTTTTAAAATCTGTAATTTTACTTTTCCTTAAGTATGTTTTGTTTAAAGTATTGTACTTCACTACATTTTAAATCATATTCGCTACTGAGTAAAAAATAAATGA
>JAQMYL010000005.1:28020272-28037819 GCA_030014365.1 Clarias pachynema | reverse complement strand
TGAGCGAGCAGTTCGAAAAGATGCGGTTGGCTGGCGTCACGCGGTTCGGAGGAAACACGTGATAGTCTTCGGCCCTCCCGAAGGGAATTGGACACGACTAGATTGGGGAGAAAATCGGGGAAAAAGAATTGGACAGGACTACATTTATTAAAAAATTTTTTTTTAAAGTATAATTGCAAGCAACGATGAGCGGGCCCAAGCACCTGAGCCATTGCCACCCAGGTGCATGACACAACCTGTGTGCTTTTTAAGCATGTTAAGATCTCAGAAAGCCCTGGATGCTGGAAAAAAAAAAACATCTCGATGTGATGTCACTTAATAGGATGTCACTCATATTGAGCTTGTTAAGGTTACCATATTATTGTGTGTGTACACACACAAACATATATAGGTACTAATGGCAGCAGATTCCAAACTGTGTGCTGATTTTCATGACTTTCTAAGCATGTTAAGACTCCTAAAAAAGCCCCAGATGTTTAAAAATAAATAAATAAATAACTCACCTGCATCTCTCGTCTCATGGGATATGACCAGTCCTGTAACAACAACAACAACAAAAAAAAACACAGTGAAAATTTCATAAGCTGTAATGATTTTATTGTTTTCTGGCTGAGTCCCATTCCACTCAGTGATCCCTACATCCGGGTCCTTCTGTCCGACTATCCAATAGGAAGGCGTTTGGGATTCAGCCTGAGAAACATGACTAAACAAACTCGCAGGAATTAAATAAACGACTTCAGTTTATTTCAGGAAATTACTAATCGTTTCTAAGACCTCATTTCTCTGCCATACAAGTAAAAAAAAACAGAGATACAAAATATATTCCTGTCATAAACTCCCATTAGCTTGCAGAGCTAGCATACCAGTTGTTCTTCCTTGCTCACTGGAAGGGTCGGAAACTGGATTTTATTGCCCTCGTCCATGCTGCGGCTCTCTGAAAGGGCGTCTGATATCCAGACCTCGGCTCCAAGCTGATTTAAAAAACTCGCCCCGGCGTTAAACAGACGCTAGCAGTGCCGCTGGACTTTAGCTCGGAGCTCCGCACGCGTGGCAGCCATGTTTAGGATCTGATCACGTGACACACGCGGGTTAGGGAGCGTCTGACGTGTGCGCGGCGGATTTACGGAGTTTAGGGATCACCGCACGTGCACTCTGTGGTTCCGTGATCCCGACATCCGTTCACACTTACAATCCGGATTAGTTTTAATTCCACAAAGTGACAGGGAGCGAAGAATGACCTTAATGTGAAGATTTGTTATAACGAAAAGTGTTTTACGTTTATAACAAGATAGATTCATGTTATAGTGTGAAAAGATCAACATTTGCACGTTTGATGACAGTTGAAATGACGTCCCTCCTACACGTCCCGTCATGGTTGAAAAATAGTTCCAAAATCAAAGTTGATCAGGCGTGTTTGACTTTATTCGATTTACAACAGCTGTCATAAACAGTCATCAAATTTTTGGTTGAAGGGTATATATCGAACAACACTTAGCTAAAAGTTAGAGTAACAGCTATACAGTACATGCAACCCCAGACAACTGTAGACATGTACAAATGTATCTGAATGCATCCAATTATTGCCTCAATTACCGCGGTTTTGTCCTACTCATATACCACTCAGCACCAGTGTTGGGGGACGTTACTTTTTTTTTAAAGTGACCAATTACATTACAAAATTACTGTCTTTAAAAAGTAATCAGTTACATTACAGCGTTACTTATAAAAGTAACTAGTTAAAGTCCTTTTCCATTGCAGAAAAGTTTGACCCACGATCTGTTAACTACTAATACCCCTATCTCACCTACGTGGTTTTGCGCGGTGGCCGTAAGTACAGTTCATCATGATTCACCGAGAGTTTTGGCGCTGTGATTAGGTTTCCATCTTTCCGCGCGTCGGTCCTCACATAGACAAACCACATAGGTGAGATAGGGGTATAACAGCAGGAATAACAGAGGGGGTGGGGCTTGTAGGACAACTTTCACACGCACACTAACGGATTGGGAATGACTGCTGTCTGGCTCACGGATTACATAAATTGTCTGAATAAAGGATTACATTTTTGAAAAAATAACTAAATAACTGAGTACTTAAATGGCGGACCTAACGCGTTAGATTACTCGGTACATCAAAAAAGTAATCCAAGTACTCTTAACGCGTTACATGCAACACCGCTCAGCACATTGCACAGTAATGCACATTTGCACATTTAACTCATTTGCACATACTTTGCACACTGTTAAGTTGCTATGCTCATTTCAATTCCATCTTAATTCTAGTTTTTTTTAATTACTTGTACATAATGTAAATATTACAGCCAAATGTTTTCTATATTTTATATACTTTAATTTTCTTATTATTTTAATCTTATTTCAAATTTTATATTCCTTGTTTAAGATTTTATTTTCATACTCTATTTTTCTTTTTATTATTTTATTCTTATTTCATGTTATTTATTTAGGATACTCTATTTTCTTAAAAGTTTTAGGTCATGGACGGTTGTTAAAACATTTCACTGCATATCATACTGTGCATGACGGTGTATGTGACAAATAAAATTTGAATTTGAATTTATGTTCCGCTAATCAGTGATGATGTGTGAGTCTGAAAAGGGGAAAATGCAATTTCCTTTAAAACCTGATAAACATCTGGAATTGTTGGAAAAATTGAACGGCAACTATAAGACTCAAAATTGTATCAATAAATCTATGCAGTCATTTTTAATGTCAAAAATCAAAGGAATTGATTCATTTATGGATTGCAATTCTTTTCATGAAACCATATTTCAGTATCATTAAACCAAAATTCAGCATCTCATTAAAATATATTGTTTTAACAATAAACTTTTCAAGTGGAAAACTTAAAAAAGAATATTCTTCTGTGGCAGCAGTGCACCTCCTACAGGTGTCTAGTTCATGTTTAATTCAAAAACATGACAGTAAATGAACGACATGAAGCCAGGATTACATTGACAAAGCAAAAAGCAAGGCGGCACAGTAGCTCAGTGGTTAGCACTGTCACCTTGCACCTCCAGGGTCCGGGTTTGATTCCTGAAAAACAGTTTTTATAACTCGACGAATCCTCTGAGAACACATCCATTTAAATAACAAGTATGTCAGTTTATTAAAGTTTTTCAACCATACTTACATGACTGACACAGAATTAAAAACAAAGAGATGAAAACCAGCAGCAACATCTTCTTCTGTAGCAAACCTGTTTATACTGTATATCATTTTATGACCACTTGTTAAAAGGGCTGGGATTTGAACCTCGCCTCATGTTTGGAGCATGTTGCATGTTTTCCCCATGCCTGATGGGCTTCTTCTGGGTACTCCGGTTTCCTCTGACAGTCATGCATTGTAGTCTGATTGGCATTTCTATGCTTGGATGTGTGAGTGTGACTAAACAGGAATAAGCAGAGATCATTAGCCAAGCTTGTGTGCGGACGGAGGATGTACTGTAGTAACCCCTTGCCGGAAGCAGATGAAAGACCAACGCACTATGTAAGCACCTCTGGTGAGTTTACAGAGCTAATGCAGTTAGCTAAACTGTCAACCAAGCTAGTATGAATCTTAGCACATAGCACCTCAATCAAACTTATTGTGAATAATATTTAGACAACAGCTCCTACAGTTGTTTTTGTGTATATCACCCACCATAGTTTTTAATTAACGTTGGTCATTCAATCTTTTTAAAGTATAAACATATTAGTCATCTACTGATGATGCAATCCACCTCATCGCATGGAAACACGCATGACCTTTTGTTGTCCTATAAACCTAATATCTGAGTGCTCTTTCCTGGTCATCTGTTTCTGGCCATAACTATAACAACATCCAGCCTCTCTGTATTAAGCAAAAAGTATTAAGACAACATATGTGATGTATTATAGTTCTCCTTGTGCACAAAACAGGTGATGTTACTGTACTAATTAGTTCTGGCTGAACAGTTGTGTTAATTAACTGAAAAATGAGTGGCTATGTGGCAATAGTGTTCAGCTTCTGGAACCATAGGTCTCTAGACCTAAACCTAATATAAAACTGCTGGACAATGGTGTAGAAGGCAGCAGAAACCGTCTTCTGTACATAATCTTCAGGACGTAATCAAGGCATGGATTGAGGAAGCAGATAAAAGCCCTGCTGCAGATGTCTTTTTGACTCTGTGCCCAGAGTCATACACAAAATTTGATTGTTGCACAAATTGCATTGCACAAAATAACAAATTATTCTTATTATCTGTATTGTCATTATTTTTAAAAAATGTCATAATGTCATTAAAACAGTGAATTTCACTTTTGTCTTAATACTTTTAATCATCATTGTATACTGATGTTCATCAGACTGACCGAAATATTTAAAGAAATGCATTGTATGCATTTACATACAAAGCGGCTCTGTGTCTTGCACCTGCAGGTTTTTGGGTCGTTTCCTGCCTTGGGTATCTGTGCATGGAGTTTGTCTGTTCTCCCCATGCTTGGTGGGATTCCTCTGGGTACTCCAGTCCAAAAATATGCAGATTAGGCTAACTGGCATTCTGAAATTGCCCTTAGCAATGGATTGGCACCCCGTGCTGGGTGTACATGGGCTCATGCCCTAAGTCACCTGGGATAGGCTCCAGGCCCCCCGCGATCCTGTATACAGGATAAAATGGTACAGAAGATGAGTGAGTGTTTATATACAGCTTAGTCATGAAAGAAATAACAGTCTCTGCAAGTGTCCCAACAAAACTCCAAAAACTATTAAACAAAATTTGCTATTATATATATATTTACAAAATTAATTGAATACAAATTCATAGTTTTTCCATCTATTTCCATCTTTCCCTTTTCATCTGTCTTCTGTAGGTGATGAAGAATCAGCCAGACTGCTGATGCTGTTTGTCGTGGTTGTCGTCTCATCGGCTCTGTACATCAAGTAGTTTAGGCCTTCATTACTTATAACTTGAAGTCCTGACCCCAGACCCTCATCTGTATCCACACCTTGGGGAATCTCTTCCTCTGCAAGAGGTCATTAAACATGTCATGTCTCCAGTTTATGGCATAACATTTCACACTGGTCCAACAAATCGTATAATAAGTGAAAAATCTTGCTTTAAGAAGTTAAAATGAATAACGTTTACAAATTAAGTAAAAAAAAAACTATAACCTTCATCTTCTTGATAAGCAGGATTCACACAGCCATCACGGCTGACTGTTTCAGTCTCTCTTAACCGCTCTAAAGTCCACTGAAGGGAGCGGAAGCTTGGTCTATCTCTGGGCTCCTTCCTCCAACAGGACTGCATCACGTTATATCTGTTGGTGAAAAGAGAAAGATTAAGATAGTGAAGATGGATAGGTATGTGATGTACTGTGTAATTCGTGAGGCATTTATTTAGCATGGAAAGTTTGGGATTTTGGAAGGAGTCTCCAGTGCCAGCGGTTTGTAACACTCTGAGGTAAATCTGTTCCTTTAAAGATTCTGACATAGGGAAGTCTTCAAGGCTGAGGACTTTGGACTTGTCATAAACATAACATTTATTTTTATCACCTTTATGATAGAGATAAAAAAAATAGAGCTTAGTGAGGAAGTGAAACAGTGATAAATGTAATTATACAGTATGATAAAAACACTGTGACAACTGCAACTGTTTACATAATGCCTGAGTATAAGAAGAATACACCGATTGGGACATGCTGTTTTAGGGAAATAATAAGCTTCAGACATCACCTTAGCCAGTTAATGATTATTGTCTTTTAGCCTGTCATGTTCCAGTACTTCCTTAACAGGTCACATTCACAACGTGTATAACTGTAACACAGTAATCTGCCTAAAACCATATATGAGCAATTTTCCAGGTGAAATAATTTCAGGGTTTCTAATACCAGACACTTTGGTGAAAGCATGACTCGTACAGGTTTTGTGAACACCCAGGAGGTGCCGTCAGCCGTCGTCCTGCACTGACATGATGAAGAACTTCCTGGTTGGAAAAAGCCGGATATGGCTGCTTTCCGAAAGTCATAATTTCCCACAAAAGGACTCCAAATGCCCTGAAAATACACCCGATATACACACAACAGTTGTTTTAATGAACCAAAAATAGACAAAAAAGACTTGAGGTAGAAAAGTTCCATCAGCACTCACCATACATCAGAATACTTGTTAAAAACGCCATCTGTCAGGCTTTCCGGTGGCATCCAGCGTACAGGGAGCAGGCCCTCTCCCTTCTTCCTGTAGTAGTCGTTCTTATAGACGTCCCTCGCCAAACCGAAGTCTCCAATCTTAACCACTCGATTAGGGTCTGTATAGGCTTTTCCTGAAACAAGACAGTTCCTGGCAGCCAAATCTCTGTGTAGAATAAATAAATAAATAAATAATTGATTACATTGAAAAATAAATATCAAATCCATTTCCAATTCAATCAAAACGCAGTTCATGGTCTTGTTCTTGGTCATTTGGTCTCATTGGTTTTTAACATACATTATCTTTATAGCTTTTATTACTTTAAGTGATATATAAGATAATAACACACTGCTGTTTCTAATGCCTAGTCTCGATTTTAAATACTGGTCTCAAAGACTAAACTTTTAATCTAATTTCCCAATCTCACTGGTTGTCGGATTATTGATCTTTTGCAGGCACGTAACTAACAGAGGACTGAAGAAGCACCATTAACCGACAATAATTATACCCGAGGTGTATTTCAGAGCCAAAAAAGCCCACAAAGATTCCCTGATGATTCCCTGATTATCTATCAGATTACTTGATGCTTTGTCACAAAGATAAAAGTGTAACCTATCAATTGATAGCTTCTGTTCTGATATTTATTTTAATGTATGAATTAGACTTAGACAAATGTGTAAAAAAGGATCAAGAAGATAATAAAAGATATTAATTTGCAGAAGTTTGATTTGTTATCATAACCCGATTACCTCGGATGGTGTACAAATATGTGATTCCTCCAGGATTTGGTGGCATGTGCTAGCATTAGCATGGAACATGTTGTGCTTTACGCTTTATAAAACAATGTACAGGTCACATAAACTTATATTGACATTTCAAGATTTCTAATTAATATCTAACTCACTGTTCCCAAATAAATCCCAAATAGTGTTAAATGGAATGCTTATGTGCTATGTGCTATGCTAATGTGCTATGTATATACAAGGTATAAGTACTCTGCCTTGTTCCACACACAACTTAGTGCCCTAGATCAGGGTTTACAGAGAGCCTTGCATAAGCTAGTTAGCCACGAACATAACAACATGGGCGGTTTAGAGGCGATTCGGAACGACTTAGAAGCAATTACTAAGGAGGCAAAGTGTAATTTAAGAAGACATAACATCGGATGTGTTTTCTTGTTGAAAGTGCTTCAGTGATTGGTTTTTGTATGTTTGTGTGCTTTTTGGCACTGCCATCTGGTAAGTGAGGTCCCTTATAGGTAACCATAACTAACCACTATTCAGAAGTAGGCGGGACCCCACAAGGTCAATAGATTACCCTATTCCATTTCTGTCCTGACCCCTGCTTAGTGAACTGACTATATCTTTGCTTACATGAACGAAATTTCTTTAATCAAAAATTTGATCAGAATACTGTATATCTGATTTTGGTGTCCACAAAGTGTTTGAGCCTGCTGTGAAGTCTTTAATGTGTCTAAATATTTAAATAAGTTTTTTTTTCCCCCACCAAATTTGTTTAGAGTGAGGGCTTTTATTCCTTTTTGATTGATCCTGCCTTCTGAGGTTTGATTGGTTACAAGAGTTCAGTCTCATTCATGATTGGTTAGATACTTTACTATGTGTGAATGTGAACCAATCAGTGCTCCTCCCTCTCCGAGAGACCCAGTCTCTAACGGAATATAATTCGTGAAATATTATGGTCCATATAAATTCAACTAAAGTCACTTGGATGAACACAAATTTTCTATTAGACACAGTTCAGGTGGTTACTGTGTGCATAGACGTACCTGTGAACAAAATGAAGTCTTTCTAAATAAGCACAGCCTTTGGCAACATCCACACTGATATCCAGGAGGTCAGTTTTGGTCAAAAGTTGTTTATTTTTCTGTAACATACATTATTTATCATAAATGCAAAAAAAATCTGATGCATTTTAACAAAGTAACTAACTCAATCGGTTAAGGCTGTGGGTTACTGGGTTACTAATCGGAAGGTCAGGAGTTCAAGCCCCATCACCACCAGGTTGTCAGTGTTGAGCCCTTAATATTATTATTATAATAAAATAATTGACAGATTCTTATTGCTAAACAGTCACATTG
Organism: Clarias pachynema; assembly: GCA_030014365.1. Lineage (NCBI taxonomy): Eukaryota > Metazoa > Chordata > Actinopteri > Siluriformes > Clariidae > Clarias > Clarias pachynema. The sequence goes on along the minus strand of JAQMYL010000005.1, from coordinate 28,029,563 downwards.
TGGAAACATTGCTAATTCTTTCCACAATCTGGCAATAATCACAGCCATTTTAAGATGCAATTTAAAATGAGAATACTAATTCCCCAGCCTCACTGTCTAATGAAAGAGTGTGTGTCCATGCTAACTGCTAATAAATTTTTCAGCTAGGAATTGCCACTTGTCTTCTATCAAAGTTCTTTTCAAACAGACAATGTGAAAGCAGAGTGACACTCATGGTTAAATTGTCCATAATATCAACATTGTTGAAGAATCGCTAGAAAAATAAACAGTATCACTAAAAAACAAGGTTATAGCACTTAGCAATGATGGCTAACCAGGTTGCAATCCGCCATCTTGAGAAATGTTAACGTTGTACCAAGTGAAAAACTGAGTACATAATGTGATAGTGTGATTCATAAGGTATTATTTTTACGGAATATATAGATTAGAAATCATTTAAGTGGTTTATGAAGTGTTTTAAGAACATTACAGTTGTATGTTGCACTCACAGAAGTGGCGCGAGCTTCTCTCAGGTACGAGCGCAGATCTCCTCCTTCCATCAGCTCCAGGATTAGATAATGGGGTTCGGTCAGCACACACACTCCCAGTAGACGCAGGATGTTCGGGTGGTTAAACTGGCTGGACACACACACACACACACACACACACACACACACACACAGCAACATGACAAAATCTTTCATTTAAATATACAGTACACACATACATAAATAAATTAACATAAATTAACACTTGGTATGAGCTAATGCGGAGTGTTAACATCTGCAAGTCCATAACACTTGGTTTGAGCTAATGCGGAGTGTTAACATCTGCAAGTCCACTGCAAAGCTACTGTATGTAAGCTATCTTATTTTCAAATGAACTTCAGCCGTGCCTGTATTTACACATTTCCAGTAAGTCTGACAGTACAGTATACTGGACAGGCCACACAGTGGCGTAGTGGTTAGCAAAGTTAGTCCTACATGGTTGGTGGCTTCACATGCTAGGTAAGTTTCCCCTCTGTACACTGGTTTCTTCACTCACTTATCATCTATACCGCTTTATCCTGTATTCACGGGGGGCCTGGAGCCTATCCCAGGGGACGTAGGGTACGAGACGGGGTACACCCTGGGCAGGGTGCCAATCTACTGCAGGGCACACACATACACACAGTCACACACTCATTCACACACTACAGACAATTTGGGAACTCTATTTAGCCTAATCTGCATGTCTTTGGACTGTGGGAGGAAACCAGAGTACCCGAAGGAAACCCACCCCACCACGGGGTGAACATGCAAACTCCATGAGCACAGAAGACGGTAATCAAGCCTGTCCGGGAATCGAACCTGGCTGTGTTGATCTTTAAAAAAAAAAAATGGCCATAGTGTATGATGCTTGTGTCCTGCGATTTACGTATTGCCACCTCATCCAGGTTGTACCCTGCCTCGTGTTCTAAGTTTCATGGCATAGGCTCCAGGCTCCTAGGACCCTACACAGGATAAGAGGTATAGATGATGGATGGGTGGATGGTTTGGGACGATGTTTTGGACAATTTTCTAATTTCTTACCTCATCAAATGGGCTTCTTTTAAAAAGTCTACTTTTTCCTCATGACTTGCTTCTTTATGTAGTGTCTGTTACAAAAAAAATGCAAATTGTCAGGCTTGCAACATCTATATATACATATAAATACATATATAGTGAAAGCTTAGATTGCGAGTAGCTTGGTCTGTGAGTGGTTTTCAAGATGAGCAAAAATTTCTAATTTTAACTTGTTAAATATATTTAAATAATTTAAGTATAAGTATACAAGTATTGTAGTACGTATATGCTTTGTCTGCGGAGCGTCACATGATCATAACTGAGCCAATGGTTCTTCTCTCTCTTGCGCTGTGGGATTGTGGGTAATCGCCTCCCATGCTCAGTCTCAGTGCGTCACTTGTATAGTCAACATCCGTGCGTGTGTGTACGTTTACTATAACATTATGACCATGTTTATGTGCACTCATGTATAGTATTTTTTTTTTTTTGTGTGTCCAAGTGTAGTGACTGTTCTGTAGTAACTGTACTGCAACAACGGCCCTCGTGAAGAAAAAAAAGTTTAAAAGGCTGTAGCAGTGCGGGAGATGAATCTGTTTAACGATGATGCAACATCACATTTCCTCAAAAGCAAGTGTTATTAGAGAGGTTCCTGTTAAAGTCGCGCAAAAAGAAGATGATTCCAGCAGTGATTCTGTTTGTGCGTGTGTGTGTGTGTATGTGAAAGTCGTCCTACACAGTAGCCCTCCTCCTCCTGCTTCTTCTCTCGTCTAACAGCAGTCATGATTTTTTTCAAAGGTAAAGTGCAGGTTAATTTGTTATGTTTTTACTTTTATATTTTTTATTTTTATATAAATATTTCTGGACTGTGTAACGAATCAGTTTTCCAATGGAGTCAATTCCATTACGTCTTATGGGTAAATTTGCTTTGATATATGAGTGCTTTGATATATAAGCATGCTTCCAGAACTAATTATGCTCGCAATCCAAGGTTTACCCATATAGTGTTCTGACAGTTAAAGGTTATGTGCTGCCAATCCAGAATAAATATCTATGGGCTAATGGTTGCAAATAGTCCTAAGATTTTAACCTTAAAACAATCTTGTAATTTTAACTGCTTATATTAACAAATAATCAATGCACATGCAAAAAATTTCGTCCTATACATTTATTTTAAAATCATCATCCAGAACTGAACCTTGACGGCGACTCTGGTCTCGGCCGTTCCACTGGTGTCATGCTGTGTGACAGTGACTCCTTCGTAAACGTCACCGAAAGCGCCGCTGCCCAACAGCCTCTGCAGCTTCAGACCCTCTCGAGGAAACTTAGGAAGAGACTCGATCTCTTTGTGAAGGGGTAATAAACTGAGAGCGGACAAAAAGGAGAAGCATTTTAGTCAAAGTCAGTATTATTACTTTAATTACAGAGTGCAAGTTTTAAGGTGTGATGAGCCAGATAAATTGCGAATCTGTGAACAGTGATTAGTGGATTACTCCGTCAGATTTCATCTCTGGATTCTGTAAAGTTTACTGTACAATTGTCGATAACACCCTGTTGTTGCACGGTGCTCACGTACTTGACCGCGTAGCAGGCGCTCGCCAAACCCACCAACCCTCTCATTTCCTCCATGTTGCTGCCCGGAGCAGATATTTCAGTCTCCACATCCGTCTCCAGTGCCTTTTTTCTTCTTCTGAAGTAAACTTCCAAAGGAAACACAATCATGATTTTATTTTCATGTCCATTATGCACAATCAAAAAAAAAAAAAAACACTTAAGTATTTAAACTTACTAGTCGCTCCAATAATTATGATCGCCAGTATAAGGAGACTGATCATGACACTCAATGTGATTGCTGCATTTTTATCTGAAGAAGAGTCTGTGGAGCGATGAGGAGCATCAGAGAGACAGAGAAACTCAAATCACAGAAATCATATGAATCACAGAGATGATTATGTACAGTACTAGCTGCTGGAGCGTTCTCCAGTGTTGCACAAAGACTCTGGGACTCGCTCCTTTCTGATATTCGTCAATGTTCCTCCGTCTCAGTGTTCAAGTCAGATCTTACGTCCTATAAGGCGTTTTGTTTTTTTCTCTAATATTGCATGTCATGGTTTAATTGTGTTTTAATGTTTTATTTCATTTTAAATTTTTTTATTTTACTGTATTTACTTTTATTTTTGTGTGATGTTAGTGGATTTTCGTTTTGATTTTATTCCTGTTTTATATCTTTCTTATTGTTGATCTAGTTGGGTGTAGTGGTTAGCTCTCTTGCCTTGTACGCCAAGGGTTCGATTCCCACCTCGGGTCTGTGTGTGAGTGGAGTTTGCATGTTCTCCCCCATGCTTGGTGGGTTTCCTCTGGGGACTCTGGTTTCCTCCCGCAGTCCAAAGATATGCAGATTAATCTAATTGACATTCCAAAATTGCCCGAAGTGTGTGTGCCCTGCAATGGATTGGCACCCGGTTCAGGGTGTACCCTACACAGTCACTAAGTCACCTGGGATAGGCTCCAGGCTTCCTGAGACCCTCTGTACAGGATAAGCGATATACACAATAAATAACTGAATGAAAGATTTAGGGAAGGAGTCTCTAGTGTCAGTGTTTGTAACAGTATTTGTAGGAAAAGTTATATTTTGTAAAACTGATTACATTCAAAGGAGAGAAAAATAGTGTGGTATGGGAAAGATTTTTCATACCCACTATAATATGTCAGTTTTGAGGACTTGTAAATGGATTAAGAGGTATGAAGAGTCAATTTCTAATAAATAAACAACCAAATAAATTATCTCTCTTACTCTCTATAGCACTTATCCTGTACACAGGGTGGCTGGAGCCTATCCTCAGGGCATGAGACGGGGTGCCAATCCATCACAGGGTTAGGGTTACAATCACAAACACTCGCTCACTCATCGTCTATACCGCTTTATTCTGTATTCAGGGATGCGTGTGGCCCGGAGCCTATCCCAGGAGACAGGAGGGCACGAGGCGGGCTACACCCTGGACGGGGTACCAATCCATCGCAGGGCACACACACATACACTCACTCACACATTCATTCACACAGGGAATTTAGAAACACCAGTTAGCCTACTCTGCATGTCTTGGACTGTAGGGAGAAACTGGAGTATCTGGAGGAAACCCACCAAGCACAGGGAGAACCTGTAAACTTTACGCACACAGACCCGAGGTGGGAATCGATCTTTTGACCCTGGTGGAGCAAGACGACAGTGCTAACCACTAAGCCACTGTGCCACCTATTTTTACATATTCTTTAAAATGTGTTTTATTTTTAATAGTTTAATAGATATTTCTGATTTATAACTGATGTGTTTTGGTCTAGTGCATTTCCTGAGATTTATATCAATAAATAAAAAAGAGAAAATTGGGATAAAACATACAAAATACAAGGGAAGAGTATTTTAAAACTTTAGCTTTGTACTGTATATTCTCATTAAACTAATAATATTGATACTATTAATATTTGTTATTATTTACACCATTTTAAAAGTAATAATATTGCGTTTCAGTACTATCTTACCTTCATCTAACATGAGGAAAGTCTGGAATGTCGAGACACCTCTACCCCAGTATGTATATGGAGTGATTGTGATGTTAATTTTGATGTTTTGCTTCAACTCCGTGATTAGCTTTGAAGGTTCAGAGACCCTGTTGGGCAGCGGACAATGACTTCCTGGATAAAACTGCAGGAAAATGTATTTCACATTTTAAACTTAAAAAAAAAAAGTTTATGAAAATAGAATCATTGTGTAACTATGAAATGACCAAAAATCACCTTTTGTGCTTTTATATTCTGTACACTTAGCTCTACACAATAGAACACGGTCCCGAATTCAGTGCTGCTCGGATCCCAGACGATGGATAACACCGATTCGGCCCACTTGAGGCGAATAGACGATTTGGAGACAGCAGGAGGGATGACGTTCGGGGCAGAGACGAAACCGTCTGAACAAAGAAAGAGACACACATGGTTGAACACTTTATGATCTTGCTATAGTAATGAGTCGATTTCCGTAAGGTGTGCTGAGTAAACAGAAACAGAAGGAAGTATACGATGTTAGACGATCATATAAAAATCATTAAAACAGTCACTGACCTGGAAGAGGTTTTAAAGTTCTCTGCAGAAGAGCGAAAGCTGTTAGAGTGTTACTCGGAGACATGACGACGCTCATGGTTTGGTTTAATTCTTGAATTCTCAGTTTTCTGTCCTCATCCAGCCACACAAGCCGCTCGCTGTAGAAGGCCAGCTGCTGGTTTAATACTGTAGATGAACTCCACTGGAGAACATGGTGCATGCTGGAACAAAGAAATAAAACAAATAAAAATCTTGTCTTGTTTACGCCCTGGAGAATACAGTACAGAAGTGGAAAAAAAAAACAGGGACTGTTTTTCTCTTGCATATTTGGTTTGGTAAACACACAATGGAGAGCCATCTCAATGTCAATAATAGGTGACCTTTAAATTATAACAGCAGTAGACAGCCATTCTCTCCCATTCTTTTAAAATTAATAAGACAAAATAATTTAGCATATTTTTCCCACTAAGAAACTGCCACCTTTACGTTGTGTTAGTTTTGATGGTGGAAAGACCTTCAAAGCCTTATCATGTAATTTTTCTTTATTAAACACTCACTGGGAGCCTAACTCAGGAGACTCAGGGCACTTCCTGGACAGGGTGACAATCTATCGCAGGGCACAAGGGGCATACACACTACAGCCAATTTGGAAATGCAATTAACCTAATCTGCATGTCTTTGGACTGTGGGAGGAAACCGCAGTAAACAGAGGAAACCCACCAAGCACATGTAGAACGAGAGCATGCAAACTTCACACACACAGACCCAAGACGGGAATCGAACCCTCAACCCTGGAGGTGCGAGGACACAGTATTATTATTATTATTATTATTATTATTATTATTATTATTATACTGTGTCCAAATAAACTCACATCTCGCAGACAGTAATGATGCTATATACTGTACGTAACTTGTTTCTGTCTCTGAAATGTTCTCATGGTCACACTTACCTCTTGCTGCTGACGTGGGCTCTGTAAAGATGTAAGAAAGTTCCATCCTCGACCAGCCAGTACAGACTGCCTTCAGTCCAATCTGCAGTGATTCCAGCGATCTGAAATAATGAATGCCTTGTTTAAATCGAGGTCGGTGTGTGCTGAGGTCGGTGTGTGCTGAGGTCGGTGTGTACTCACATCAGGTGGGAACGACACACGCATTTTGACTCTCACCTTCTTTCCTGAAAAGACGCTCAGCTTTTCGAGTAAGTCACGCTTCTCTCCGTCAAACCTGCAAACCTCCAGCGTGGTTTCAGTGCTCCAGTAGATAGAAGCGTTCGGTGAATCTAGAAGTATGCTTTCGATCTTTTGATTTGCATCAAGAAATATCTCAGCTTCCTGGCCAGATAAACGACCTCGGCATATCTATAAGAAAGATAATTAAAGTGGAGGAAGAAATCAGAAATAATGTTTTTTATACCAGTAAATTATAAGAAGGAAATCTGTATAAGACATATAAAAATTAAAGAAAAGGGGTCTAATTAGAACATCATTGTTTTGAATTTTACCGCCTGCCATGAGTGGTTGATAATAGATAGTAACAGCATTGGGACATTTAACTATTTGTATCAATCTGCATCACAAGTGTTCTAAAAACCGTTAATGACACTAACTGTGTGTCTCGGCGTGGGTGAGAGTAGGTCTGTACGGTCCGCAGTACTGAGGAGAGAGCAGCTGCCTGACAAAACCTACATTCACAACCAGTCACAGAAGCACTTTCAGTAAGAACACACATCTGATAACGTTATAACATCTTAAACATCACAGAAGTCTTTCAGAATCATCAGTGTTCTTTTGTTTATGGCTACAAAGCTAACTAGCTTCTAACACAAGGCTGAATCCCAAATCCCTCTCTAACCCCTGATCAAGGGCACTACTTGTTGTGTGGAACAAGTGATTGTACACCCTGCATAGTGGTCTAGCTTTCACTTTAACACTATTTGGGTTAACTGAGCTGATATTATGAAGTGGAATAAGTGACCATCACTTCCAAGGGTTATTTTGGTTACATAATACCAGTAAGAATTTAAAACTACTTTCACCTCTATTAATCACACTGTCAGTCGCTAACTGTTGGTCGCCAGCTCTGCTAGTCATGGTTAGTTAGTTCTGCCAGTTGCGGAAAGGTTATGTGTTGGTTAAAATCGTAATCTGTTTACAATCATTTGTGTTTGTGGAACTGTTATATCATATTCAAGATTGTGCTGTTGTACTGAATATCAGCACAGCTGTGATGACTTCAGCTCTTGCTGTACCCTTGTGCCTGTGACCGCATCACCGCCCTGGTAAAATCCAGCACAACAGCACTCCATCTCACGTGATTAGGCTTAATTAACAACTCACTATTTACAAAAAATACTTTTAATTATTTACAAGATAGCATTTTAACATTGTTACATTTAAACTTTAAATATAACGAGTCAATATTTAATAAGAGGGGCAAGGGGGTAAATAAGAGGGGCAAGGTTTAAAATAATGATGTTCTATACTTAAATAATGAGATATATAAAAATAACAAGATTCTATCTTAACAGTAATGGGACATAAAATCAAAATAGCTATATCATTAAAGAACGTGTTATTTTGTCAAAATGAGATATATCCAGGCAAAATGATGACACAATCTTTTTAAATAATCAGTAATTAAGACAAAATCATGAGATATTTAATTTAAATAACGACAGCTTGTGGTTCAAGGGGGACTCTAGCGGGGAAAAAAAATTAATGAAAAGCTAAGAACGCTTATTCATCGCAAATAAATGCCTCTCTTCTGACATGTTCAGCACAGCTTAAAGTTATTAAACAATATTTGATTTCCTCATTACTGTCATCAGATCATTACATGTTACACACCATATTCGTGTTGCAGCTCCAGTATAAACTTTGTCCCAGCCAGTCGAAGGCTATGGCATGAGCCTCCATGTTCTGTGGCACTAGAAACCCTTCTGGAGCAGAAGCGCCATCAGATACACCCGTCCAGCTGATGTGGCCCGAACTGTTCGTCCAAAAGATTGTGTTGTTATACCAGTCCATGTCTGTTTGATATGAACAAAATAAAAACAATTATTTGAGAATATAAGGCTGATACACGCTTTTTGCCGGATGATACATAAGCTGTAGATTGAACTGTTCTGTTTTTGAAATATGTGTGAAAACTTACAAACCAATGTGAACATATTGGTGCGGCTAAATTGGTCTGGGTAAATGCACTTATGGAATAAAACAAAACTAACAAAATTACCTTTCACGTCTTTGACGCTAGGGGCCAGCATATCGAGGAAGTCAAAACTATCCAGCTGTTGTCTCCAGATGCCTTCAGAAGCTGACGCACCAGCAATATATGGTGTATCATCCTCTGTTTGCAGAGAACACAGATTATATGTTTATTTGCATTATAACTAAAATCATAAGGGACTTTTAAACTGCTACTCCCATTGGAGGAGGTGTGGCCACTGTGCGAATCATTCTTAGTGGAAGTAAGAAATCTTTGTGACTGCCAGTCGTGTTGGAGGAGGTGTGGCCTCTGTGCATGCCAGTCGCGTTGGAGGTGTGGCCTCTGTGCATGCTAATCAGACTGGAGGAGGTGTGGCCTCTGTGCATGCCAGTAAGATTGGAGGAGGTGTGGCCTCTGTGCATGCTAATTAGATTGGAGGAGGTGTGGCCTCTGTGCATGCTAGTCAGATT
>JAQMYL010000005.1:27987074-28016651 GCA_030014365.1 Clarias pachynema | reverse complement strand
CCGCCCCGCAAATAAAGTGACAATTTCTTTACCCGCCCCAACCCGACCCGTGGGTTACCCGCGGGGTCCGCGGGTTACCAGACGACCCGCGCATCACTAGTGTATGTGTGCCCTGCGATGAATTGGCACCCTGTCCAGGGTGTACCCCGCCTCCTGCCCTAAGTCTCCTGGGATAGGCTCCAGGTGAGTGAATTTTGTCACTCAGCAATCTCTGCACCTGTTCATGCCTTAATCTAGATGTCTTTTTAATGGCAGATTTTAATGACGGATTTATTGGCGAATTTTAATAGGACACTGTGTGGCCTAAAAACTTTCCTCTGAAATTGCTCAGGTACAGGGGGGACTGGACTGAACACAAGAGGAAAAAAAGTCCTTCAGAAAGCCTGGAGTACTATTCCTCAAGACTACATAAAAACAATGTCAGAAACAAGACCTGTAATGTTCTCTTTTGTCAGATTATCAGGGAGGCAGTTGGCTGCAGTGAAGAAATCCGCTTCCTCTTGTTGCTTCCGCAGTGAATTCATCCTGGATGCATAAATCCAGCGAACGGCATTTTGCTCTGAAAGTAAAAAACAAAACAAAAATCAATTAAAATAATTTTGGACATTTTATTTAAATTTCTCATATCAATATTTTGTTAATTTGTGAGAGTTTGACTCAAGACTCAAGATTTTGTAAATGTGTGTCTGCTGGTGTTTGTTAGTTAGTTAGTTTAGTTTATTGTCATATGCATGTTAACACAGGTCCAACAGTACAATATAAAGGCTTTAGATGAGAAGTACTGTATACAGTATGTGAGTATGTGTGCGTGTGTGTGTGCAAGTCTGGGTTAACTGACCCGGTGAGGGTGGCGTGGTCACATTCACTTCAGCAGCCACGCCCTGGCCTTCACGGTTCACTGCAGCTATGGAAATTCTGGACAAACAAAGTGGATAAAAAAAACGACTAATATAAAAATAAATCATAATTTTCAATTAAAAATGAGATAAGGTAGACACTCAATAATATAATAAAACTATAATAATTTTATCAGAACAATAAATCAGTGAGTAAATGGAGATAGGAATTTAGCCAAATAGCTATCAGGCTTATTACTGTATGTCATAGTTAAGCTGATGCCTTTTTCTTTTAATACCGCAGGACTGTAGAATTCTGCATTCTAATTGGTCAGAACGTGCTGATGAATTTTATGTAACAGCTTCTTTGACAGTAGTCATGGTTGTGTACATATTATATAGTGGTTTGTTTATATAGTAACCACCAAACCACCAAAGTTGCAACTTTAAGTTTGCAACTTACAGTAAATACTTTATCCTTACTGTGAAGCACGGTGGTGGAAGCATCATGTATCAAAGGTTTGGGTTGAGTTGTTTTTTTACAGTATGCAAATTTAATATATCCAATAAATGCAGATAATCCTTTCCAGCCACCCAAAATTATTACCAAAATGACCAATTTCCAACATAATCATATTTTGTGCACATAAACACAATCAAAACGTAAAGTAAAATATTAAATGAATTGACATTAAACCTCACTTAACCTTAATTTATGATTCCTCTTGGCACCAGCTGCTATTAAAAAACAAACAGAAAGTGGCTCATTCCTGACATTCCTGGGACCCATGGTGCTACTGTATGTCTACACTAAATCTTCCACAAAATGAAAAAAAAAAACACAAAAAACACAAAAAATACATAAACTCGCTTTGCTTTATGCAAACAAGTTCTGAATGCCTCCTGAACAAACGCTGCATTCAGTTCAGCTCAGTTCGGTCGCTTGTATGCCAAAAATGCTTCATATGCCAAGGCAAATATCTTGCAAAATTGTAGTTCTTAAGGCAAAAGTTCTTAAGGCTTGTATACCAAGGTACCACTGAATATTTATAAAAGGTCATGTGACTCGTTGTTAATCTTGTAGCATTGTAGTTTTCACTACAAACCTGTACGTGGTGTTATGGAGTGTTGGGTAGAACGTAGTGAAGAAGACATTTCCTGCAGTGCTTAGGGTGAGGCTGTGTGTGCTGGAGGTGAGGTTGAGGTTGTATCCCACGATGAAGCCTCTGGGATTCTCTGGAGCAGACCAGCTAACATCCACACACACTCCGGAGTCACTCTCCACACTCTCGATCACAGGACTGGTGGGAACTAAAAGCAGTTGACTGTTGTGTGACTTACTGGGAGTAAATTTTCATAACCAAATTATAAAAGTGAAGCATTAATATACTCTCAGCAATACAATACTCAAGGTATTAGAATGGATGCTAGTGAACCACGTTGTGTACATGAGTAATTCTATGACAAAGAATTGTCATCCAAGAAACCTTGTGAAAGGGTATTTGAGACTTATTAACACATTTTATTAAAAAGCTTCAGATATTTAATGTAAAAAAAATCTACAGTAAATGGCATTAACATTATTGGAATCATCCAAATTGTTGAAATACCTCCAAATGGCTCGGTCCGGTAAAACTGGCTCTCTGGAGAAACAACGTACGTCTCTGAAATCACGGCCCAAATCCTGAACTTATACAGTGTGAATGGCTGCAGGTCCTCCAATGTGTATGTGGGTTCTGTTACATTCTACAGAAGAAAATACACACATTTACAGTTTAGTTACTAGTTTAGAATAGTACTTGTTTGAAGAAGTTAAAGCAATAATATTTGACAAAATCAGATTAGATTAGACACAGTCTATTCGCTCTCCCTTGAACTTTTTTATTAATTTAAAACCAGGAACATTATTGTGGCCTAGTCAAAGTCAGATTGCAAATCCGTTGCAACAAAATCTTAAACCCCACAATAAAAATCACTAATATGAACAAAAAAAAAATCAGGATACAGATGTGTAAAAGTAAAACTGATACCCGATGAAAAAAAAATCTAATTAAGTTAATTTCAATTCTAGCTCGACTAGGGGGGTGAATGTTTATGCAAGGCAAACAATAGCTGAAGTCTAAACTATATTCTTATAAGCACTCTCAGAGATACTAAACAGCCTGAATTCAATTAGTTTATCACACTGTTTTAATTTTGACCTAGATGTCCAGCTCTTACTTCTTTCTGTGTCCAAACCCCAGATTGTGTAGGCCCTGTCCACTGGGGAAGGTAAACCACACCGTCGGTACAGTTGAGAGGGATCCAGCTTAGTGTGATGCTGTGAGAGCCAATCCAAGTCGTGTAGGGGGGTGGCAAAAAAACTGAAGGGGTATAAGACATCATTTTAACAATTTTAATGTAATCCGTATGAATGGTTTAATAGCAAAATGGGATTAAAGCTACTTTTGTATGTTGAGTAATAATTTTTTTCTCTCACACACAAAGTTATCTGTAACAAAAAACACTTTTAGAAGCTTTAAACTTCCATGTTTTAAGCAAGCTACTGTACAACAAGTAGTGCTTATTTTTTGAGCAAAAGCTAATGCTCCTTGATTAGCCAATCATCAGCCAATTAATACTGTAGCTTTGCCTTAATTAATTAAATTGCTTTTAGTGGAATTCTAACAGTATGAAAAAAAAACAGATAAATGTAAATTTTCTATAATACTTTCTGTGAAATATAACATTTTGATTTTGTATTTAATACTAAGATAACATACACTGTGGTATTTAATTAATGTTAGATAGTTATAATGCTGCCGTACTATATAAATATTACCATTATGGTATATCTGTGACATATTTTTTAGAAGGATCCTGAACCATGTACCATACTATAGTATATGTATAGATGGACCAAAGTATATCATGATAGAATAATGTACTATAGTATGGTACTATATCAGCAAATAAGTACTGTACCATTCAAATTTCTTATGAGCCTAGCTGCAACTGTTGGGCTGTTTAGTCAGAAGTGAGAAAAACAGTGAAACAGATGAGTAAGAATTCAGCTAATTGATGGAAAAGTTTTAATTACTTATACTTTAATGGAAAACTTTACTTTCTAATGACTATTCATGGTGTGTGCTGGTTTCTAAAGGAAGTAGCAGTTATTTTAGAAAATAACTCTTCAAGAAATCTCCCAGATGCTCCTGTAGACATTTCTCCAATCACTCCTCTTGTTCATTGGGCTATAAATCCTGACTCTGCAGAAGCTTGTGCTTCACGCTCTCGGTTCCAGAATCAATGATCAGCAGCAGGTCGTCCACAGTGTTGTTCTTTTTAAAAATATATATATATATTTTTTTTACATATAACCTTAGGTAGTATACTACAGTATGATACTGTACACAGATTTGGTCCAGTTATACTTGATTTACAGTATTTGCTTTCGTAGTGAACAGTGAAGGCTAAAAAGGCACTGAAGCTGAAAATGTCATTTGTAGCCTGTGGGTGCTAACCTGAAGTTTACTTAACTCTTGTTTATCAGTATTTAATTTTACTAATAAAAAATTACTGGCAAATATACCCAAATACACAAATTTTGCAGTCAAACAGAATATTACATGTAATATAGACATTACAGGAAAAAGGCTTTGTGGTCTAAAAGGCACCATGTATAAGGAGGTAAGAGTTTTTAAATACTGGCTTGTATTAATGAGTGTTACTCACTTTGCTCATTACAGTCTCCGAAAGTACTTTCATCTACCTGGAATAGAAATATTGAATAATCAGAACACAAAAAAAAACAGCACAGAGGAAGGAAATGATCTGACACAGCTACTGTAAAAAAAAAAAAAAAAAAAAGTTAACAATATAATTATAAGCATTTGTAAATATGGGATATGCTGTTGAATGTGATGTAGATTACAGGAATGTTCAGTATTTTGGTAAATAAATCAATCCAAGGTATGTATTTAAAAAATGTTGTACAGTATATACAGTATGAAGTCCTATTTGACTATTCAGCAGTATAGTTTATTAAATTGGATTAATTCAAGGTTGGGTTATGCATACGCTTAAATAAATTTTCTATATGGTTATTCAGAATATTATAAATAACTTGTGCAGTACATAAATAACATACAGTATTTGTTCCTTTAAATGTTTCTGTGTAGAAGCATCTAAGACCTTATTTTTTTTAATAGTGTCCACACCATCAAGTGAGGTGTTCAAGTCAAACCAGAAGTTTTGATGAAATTTGATGAGACTTGGTGATGAGACTCTTAGTCGAAGTAAAACATTTGAATGGTGCCAATGTTTTAAAGAAGGCTGCACATCCATGAATGACGACCCTGGTCGATGTGGGAGTTATTGCCACATACCCCATACAGTCCTGACCTCGCTCTAAGCCATTTCCATATGTTTGGGCCATTAAAGGAGTTCCTGGGAGGCTAGCGTTTCAACCGTTGAAGCAGACAGTCTGATCGCGGCTCCGATTTACTACTTTCTACCTTGATGGTGTCTAAGCACTAGTAAAACGCTGGGATAAATGCATTAGTGTAGCAGGGGATTATATAGAGAATATACAGTATAAATATTATGTTATATTTAAAGGGAGCTTTTACTACCTTTTGTTAGTGTTCAGTTATTTTGCACATTTTGTCCCGGGTTTCACTTGTTAAATGTCAAAACAGTTTATTTTTGAAACACAGGTTTCTTGCTGGCAGTTTACAGTATATTGTGACCCATATCATGCATAAATGTACATACTGTATGTATCCTAATATGATGTTTTTATCAAAATCGTCATATTATGTACCTAGATATTTAAATAAAATTAGACATGTTTTAGCAATCAAAAGCTGAGAGTATGAATTTCCTTCCACAATTATACCTAAAAGTTTATTGATCGGAATCAGTTACATTCACCATTAATGATTAATATTAAAATCATTATCTGTATTAAGATTAACACATCTGTTGAGCGTTTACCTTCACCTACTTATGCATCTTCCTTGCTAGTTTAAGAATCGGCATAAAATATTTTTACATTAAATTTTAGTTAGATCCAACAAATAATTTTTTCCCAGTCAATAAATTTCTATTGGAACAATGGCTTGAGATAGAACAAAACAAATTTGTTAACTAAATGTAATCAATTACACAAAATATAATTAAATATTACATATTAAAATACAAAAAATTTTAAATTGCACAAAATATTTCATCTCATCTTACTTGAGCTCCTTGAGGCTGATCACCTGATGATGAAGGTCTGAGACAGACGAGGAAGAAAAGCAAATATGACATAAGACACTGAATATTTCCTTCTCTTCTTCTCCGGATTCCGTGGTTCATTTTATGTATGTATTTACAGCCCAATCCACACTTATAAATTCCTCAAACTTTACACATAAACGCCAAAATTTAACAGCTATACTTCATTCATAAAACCAGTGTCATCTTTATTTCTAGTTCCCCTCCTGTTATAATCCATCTGCATTTTCAGCCGCGTATGAAGGAAGAATAAACAGGAACAGGGCCTTCCAGACGTGTGTGTGTCATGCATACTTGGCAATCGCAGCAGCAGTTTTATTAGATGAACTGAACTCTGGACTCGGACTAGGTCTTGAACTGAGGCACTTATCTTTTGATTTGGTGTGAATTAATGTGTTGTGTATGTGTGTGTGTGTGTGTGTGTGTGTGTATGGCTAAAGGCTAAAAGGTGATTCACTTTCCCTGCTTCACAGCTTCTTAGACAGGATGTGAGCTTTTGAATGCTGGGTGAGGGACAGAGACTCTGAATCACCTGCTAGTTTACAGTATGTCAAGGCGTGTGATTATCAGGGCGTGTGATTTTATGGGTAACTGCAAATAGTTAAACAGAGAGGAAAGACTCCAAGCACAATACGGTGGTGGGCAGAGCCTATCCCAGGAGACTTAGGCATGAGGCGGGGTACACTCGGGACAGGGTGCCAATTCATCGCAGGCCACACATACACACTCATTCACATACTACGGGAAATTTGGGAATGACAATCTGCCTAATCTGCATGGTTTAGGACTGTGCGAGGAAACCGGAGTACCCAGAGGAAACCCATCAAGCACAGGGAGAACATGCAAACTTCATACACACAGAGACGGGAATCGAACCTGTGTGGGAATCGAACCTGGAGGTCGACCCTGGAGGTGCAAGACGAAAGAGCTAACCACTACACCTCTTTAATCTTTAATCTCTTAAACGCTCACTAGCATGATGAGCAAACTGCAAACTATCTTGCCAGCTTGATAATATCAAGCTGGCAAGATACAAATAAGCTAGATGCAAGTTGTAGCTAAAAGCGGTCTGATATTTGTGTGGAATCCTGGAAAACATTTTTTAAATTTATTTATTTATTTAGTATGATGAAAATCAGTCATTTTAGTACATTTCTAAAACAGACTAATGTGCTATAGATAAGCCCGGCTCCATCTTTATTTACTCACTCTTATTATTTGCTTTTAGCTTAAAATATGGTAAGATTAGAATTCACTAGATTTACATTGTATATTAGATTTGGAGTCGGCGGTAACCCTGTTGTCAGTCTTAGCATTGTTATTTGGATAACAATATTTTGATAACAATATTTTATTGAGTGAGATAATTTAGTCAATTTATCATTTGTATCCAGCTAATTTCTATTGTGGCATATATCAGCATATTTGCACGCTAATTTGTATTTTATTCTCATGCTAGTGAACATTTCGGAGATAAGCTGGGATATACCGTATAGACAACAGCAGGCAAATTAACTCCTCACATTTACATTTGGAACACAATGGCTGAACATTATGAAAATAAAGAGGCTAATGACTTTCAAGATCAGCATCATCCACTATTATTATAGTCTTCACAACCCATACATTAGACTTAATTGCTAAATTACTTGCTCTTAAATTGATATATAAAAAATTTACTGATGAATATTATGAGTTTTGTATTTCTGGATAAAGTTCCCATTAAAAAAAAAAAACATTCAACTCCCCCAAACTTTGCCCATCACTGAAGTGTGAGAGATAAAATGTGTTTACAGTCTGTTTACAGTGTGCTTAAAGTTTACAGTCTGGAGACTTTAGTTTATTAGCTTTGTGTCCTTTCTACTAAAGCACACAACACAAAAACGCATAAAACACAATCGACCAGCAGATGGCGTGGCACCTCAAATCATCACACTGGACTTCAAGCAGCGTTTATTCTGAGCCTCTCCAGACTCTGGGACATTGATTTTTAAATGAAATGCAAAATTTACTTCCATCTGAAAAGAGGACTTTGGATGACTGATGACTCCAACTGGTAAGACACTTCTGTTGATGTCTCTGGTTCAGGAGTGACTTGATACTAGGAATGCTAGGAACAGTTGTAGCCCGTTTCCTGAAGACATCTGTGAATGGTGGCTCTTGATGCACTGACTCATCCAACCTCATTCTAGTGAAGTTCTTGAATGAACTTTGCTTGACAATCTTCTTCAGGCTGCAGTTATCCCTTTTGCTTGTGCATTTTTTCCTACCACACTTTTCCCTTCCAGTCAACTTTCGATGATTATGCTTTGATACAGCACTCTGTGAACAGCCAGCCCGATGACCTACTGTTGCTTAACCTCCTTGTGATCGTCTTTATGGACAAGTCAAGTCAACCCATGATTGTGGTTATGTGTACTGAACTAGACTGAGAGATACGTTATTTATACTGTATGTATAATAATTTACTAAAAGTTGAAATTAAATATTGTAATATTTTGAGATACTGGGTTTTTTAAATTTTAAATTTGCATAATTTAGAATAAAAAGCAGTACTTCTAGTGTCCACTGGGAGGTGATATGAAGCAATAATTTCACATCTGAACATGATTGATTGTGTGTGTACAATGTTGCGACACATTTTTTAGCAGTCAGTCCTGCTATATACGTCCTGAATCCTGAATGTCAGAACCAGATCCTGATGTACTCATATTAATTATATAAAACAAAATGCATTCTCTAAAGCATGATAAGATGTAAATGTTACAAGGACAGGTTGGTAAGTATGCTCATAGTGCCATGTTAGACAAAAGAATGTCAATTTGGTTGCAAACTAAAATTTTAATCAGTATACCAGGAATGAGCTGAACACTTCTCAGGAAAACTCATTTTAAATCAAGAGCCAAAACGTGCAGTTCCTTAAATGTCCACTAGTAGCTGGTTCCAAAAATGAGTCAAACCCTACAGGGCCTCATGCTTACATGGCCAACTTCTCCAACAGAAATAAATAGGTATAGCCTGGTACAAATAAATGGCTTTGGTTTGAACCTCCAGTTCTGTAATTGTATTTGTAAGCGAACAGATGACGAGAATGCTTTAATTTGTGAGGACTCTGACATTTCCAGCGCGAGTGCCGCATGTGTTGACGGTGCAGCCAGTGAATACAATGATAACGCAATTTGCTTACACAGTTTATGCAAATAAGCAACCTTCATCAGAGCTTATTTTTTTTCTTGCTTTTCCTGAGCGGATGAAACCAGTGAGTGTTTTCGCTCATTTGCATTTCAGGCTGTGTGGCGAGAACCACCGACTGACCTTTAAGTTGAGGGCTTGTTTAGCGTGTTGTGCTGAAACAGGAAGTGCTCTCTTCGAATAGAGGACTGGATGCATGATATTCATTTTATAATGACATTGTCATTTGGCGCCAACAAGCTGAACGTATTGCCAAGCAGAGACATTTAATCCAGAAAATACCTCATGATGTGACTATAAAATGTGGAGGTTATTGTGAATGAGGCCAAAATCCAATCTGATAAACAGCAGAAAGGTTTTGTTCATGTTGTCTCAGTTACACGCTAAATGTGCCAAGATGTTAGATCATGACATTAAAGGACTTGTCTAGATACTTGACTAGATTATGATCACTGATAGGATGTTGGCCTAATACGTTAAAATCTGAGGAATTTAGAAAGCCACTGCTGAGCACTCTTACAAGCCAGATTAATAGGAACACCTGTGTCATTTATTAAACACCAAAGTCTTACAGAAACAATTGTGGATTATTATTATTTTTAAACAATGCCACAAACAATGACATAAGATGAGTTCAAAAACTTGGAAGACAATTTAACCAATTTTCCACTGACGAAAACAAATAAGATTTGTGATTATCAGCCATCCAGCACGGAAATACGAGCCCCTGATGGCGTCACTTGCGTTGTGTAGCGACCATTTTATCTCAGGTAGCATAATTAAGGGATAAATGTTCATAAAGTCATCACAATAAATATCCAATATACAGTAAGTACCCTACATACGAACATTTTTCAGGTCACGAATTTTCAAAGAGTTTTTGAAACATTTTCATTTCATTTCATTTTCACTAGACATTAAATATTTTTTTAAGCATCCCAGGATGTCCGGAAGAAAGCGTCAAAGCAGCGGCGATGAAGATGATACTGCAAGCAATAACGATGGAGACAAAAGTGAAAATAATTGAGAAAATGGTCTTTGAGATTGTTCTTTTAACATAAATCATGTTAACAAAGATCATGTGAGGAACATGGAACATGGTAGTTTAATACTGTGTATAGCCAATTATGTCAGTATCCTGGTACCTAGACAATTTTTATTTGATTTACAAACAAATTGGACTTACAAACAAGCTCTTGGAATGGAACTCGTTCATATGTTGATGTTCATTTGCTGTGTTCATTCATTCATTTATTTTCTGAATGATCACAACCAAATATCACAACCTGAAGCTTTTTCCTTTGGTCACGAGGTATGGTGCACCCTAGACAGGGTGCCAATATATCACAGACTATGGGACTATATCACATAGTCTTTCAGCTGCTCACGTGGAGGGGTCGTCACAGCGGACCATCCGATTCACACACAACTTGGCACAGGTTTTATGCCAAATGGCCATCCTGACACAACCTTCCCATTTTATCTGGGTGTGTGACCGGCACGGCATCCAGCGGCTGGGGTTTGGGCATTGAGTGAGCCTTCTGCATGGCATGTGAGAGACCTAGCACTGAGCCAAAAATACCCAGGAGAAAACTGAAGTACCCGGAAGAAACCCACCAAGCAGGTGGACTGCACAGGAATTGAACCCTCTGCTCTGGAGGTGCTAACAGCTACACCACAGTGCCGTCTTGTACTTGCATTATGTTTGCTTATTTAGAGCACATATTGGGATTGAACTGGACTGGTGCTTTTGTTATATTTTTAGTAAGCTGCTCGTGGTATTTAGTATTATACAGTTAACATTTGTTATATTCTTAATGTTTAATCACTGTTTTGTCAAAAGTTCATATTTTTCCAAATTCTTTTTTTTAATCAAACAAGTTTTATCATACATGCTAAGTGGCTAAAAACAGCGGTCCGTGATTAGCATTTGCAGCGATTCCAGCCATTAGTCAGTACAAATAATTGAGTGACAGGTGAATATTGATGTAGGGAGAAAAATAGATCAGAAGTTTGATGTGTTAAATAACAGAATGTAAACTGCACTGGAATTCTTCGTAAACAATGTTTTAGTTTTACTAAAGGGTGCTTTAAATGTCCAATGCCTGGAGTTCCTCAAAATACAGAGACTGTTATCTGGTCTCTCATCATGTGTTCAGTAAAATTAGATTCACTGTTGTTTAGCTTGGGGGAATTACTGTACCTGTCGCAGACATGCTTGCCAGACAAAATGATGGATGTTTCGTAGATCATGTGACCAAAGAGCTGCTGTCGCCATTCAGTCATGCTAGTCTGTTATTACATTTAATCCAACCGCTGCAAATTTTCAGCTTGGATTTCTCGAAATAGCTGAGAGAGTTGTTTTACTAATGACATTATTTAGAAGCGAACTTTAAGTTTCCAGACTTAGAAGCTGTTCTGTTCAGGCAGTTCAATGGCATGAGGTACAGCTTAAAACACAAATTATTTAATTTCATATCTCATGTGTGTGTCATACGCACACATAAACTTTTATACCTCTCAGTTTTCAATTGCACATTGCTCATTCTGTAACTCTTGTGTAATTTCTATATATTTATATATTTCAATTTTTATTCTATTTTATTCTGTAACTTTGTAACTTTATATATTCAAACCTTTTAAAATTTCTATCTTTAGTGCATTTTTTGTGTGAAATCCTTTTATTCTCTTCTATCTTTCAATTTTAGGTCATAGAGAATTGTATAAGCATTTCACCGTGTATCATGGTTATCATCGTGTTTCATTATGGTTGCGTACATGACAAATAAAATTTGAAAATTGACAATTTGCCATTTTTATTTACTGCAGAACTCTAGCAATGTTGCAGCCCATGAACAGAGTATACAGAGTACTCACTCATCTTCTATAGCGCTTTATCCTGTATACAGGGTCAGGGGTCCTGGAGCCTATCCAAGGAGACTTGGGCATGAGGCGGGGTACGTCCTGGAAGGGGTGCCAATCCATCGCAGGGGACACACATACTGTACACACACTCGCACACTCATTCGCACACTGTGGGCTATTTGGGAATGCCAATTAGCCTAATCTGCATGTCTATGGACTGTGGGAGGAAACCGGAGCACCCGGAGGAAATTCACCAAGAACATGCAAACTCCATGCACACAGACCCGAGGCAGGAATCGAACCTGGAATCTCGAGTGCTAACCCCTAAGCCACCGTGCCACGTTCTACACAGAGTATAGTATAATAACATAGTGCATGGTATGTAATAGAAGGACGATCAGTTCTTGGCACGGATACAGTACAACTGGTCTTGTTTTCCATTATGCCTGGGAAGCCTCCAGTCCGTAAAAGCGAATTAGAAATGCACCAGCCGGCTGTTTCCTTCCTGTTGAAATATTAATGAATGAAGATCTAACATGTGCCGCTATGCGTGCTTACTGTATATCTATCAAAGTGCCTGGGTCTATTGAAATGAAGACTATATGGATTTCCACAAAGCTCCATGATGTGTGATGAATCATACAGATATTTCTAAAGTTGTTGCTCTAACAGCCACACATGCGAGTGATCTCATAGTCAGTCTCAGTGATCTCAGACAGTTTTAATAGAAGAGATTTGTATTTTAACATGATGATCATTGTGCCTGCTGCATCTTTTACTGTTGACTCATTGTATATTATGGTTATACAGGATATCTCAAGAAATTCTCAAATACATGCAAAAATGTAGAAGTAGAAGAAGAGGACGATTTGCATTTGGATTCGGGGCTTTCGATAAATTTGAGTTTTTAGGACAGTAATAAAAATTGTAGACTGCTCTCACTGGGTCAGCCATCCACAACTATGTGAAGCAGGTTTTATTTAGAGTGAGGTGGATTTGTGCGGACAAAGAAAAGTTATTTTGGGAGGCTCTCTGTGGAGTTGGTGAGGCACACACACACACACACACACACACACACACACACACACACACACACACACACACACACACACACACACACACACCAAAAAAACCAAGCATGACAGGAATAACTCAGTTTCAAGTTGCCACTAATATAATTGAAGTCATCCTCCTCTTCCATCATGGCCACACCCTAATAAACACTCTTTACTAGTACGAGGGCCGTTCAAGTCAAACCGGGACTGCAGAACAAGGTATTATGTGTCCCAGTGTTTTACTAGTTTTTTTTTTCAGTACGCCAGAGCCATGATTAGACTGCCTGTGTCACGTCTGAAACGCTGGCCTCCCAGGAACTCCTTTAACTGCCCAAACATGTAGAAATGTCTTAGGGCGAGGTCAGGACTGTATGGGGGATGTGGCAATAACTCCCAGATGAATTCCTGTAATGTGCAAGTGGTGTTGGTTACTGATTGTGTGTGCACAGACAGATGCGTCTCTTTCGCAAGTTGGCGACAAGTTATCCATTGAGTTTTGAACCACCGAGGTGTATCACTGAAAGTTCACAGAAACGATGACTGCTGTGGGGTCTGAATCATCATTCATGGACGTACGGCCTTCTTTAAAACATTCTCACTGTTCAAATGTTTTACTGCTGCCAAGAGTCTCATCACTGTACTGTGCTTCAAGCCAGAATTTCACTCCTACCTTGCAGTTTTGCTTCTACCTTTAGTACAACATTAATGTTAAAATAGTTACTCATCTGTTCATATCTTTTCCTGATTAAAGGATAAATTGGTTGCTTTTGTGTGAATGGCCCAAGGGTAACATTTGAATTTTTATAAAATTAAATAACTTCCCTTAGGAACAAAAATGGCACTAGAAGAATTTACGGTCAGCAATTCCCTGCTTACAGAGCTGGCAGTATTGATCAACTGGAATGAAAAAAGTGCAATAAGTCCAGAAGCACAAACAAGAAGATACAGTATTCTGACACTGACCGGCCGTTCCTTTCTTCCTCATTGCACTGGCTGTCTTGTTTTTAGAACATCAGGTGATCGCATTCCACTCATCTCATTGGAAAAGTTGCACCTTTCCTGACCTGACAGTGTTGTGACACAATGCAGAAGTGTTGACAGGACAGCTGGGTGTCCCCTTGTGTTCCTGAAGGAGAATTTAATCTAAACAAAGATAATTCCTCTGAAGGTGACACTCCAAGAATGAGCCTATACTCTCTATAGTAATATATAAGGAAAACCCCAATACCGTGTCAAATAATTAAATCAATTAAATAAAGACTTCTCATCCAGTCCCATATAGTCTCAGACCCTTTGCGGTAAAGTTAATTCTATGCAATAGCACAAAACCTTAAAGCCCTAAAAGACATCATTGAAAAAAACTCTACTGTTTCTCATGATGATAACCTCCTCTAAACTGTTTGTTGTTCATTTACTAGCCAAAGCCAAAGGTTTTTTGCATATTAATGTGCTGTATTTTGAGCTGCTTTATTGCCATCCCATACATATTTATATTGTATTCAGATATACAATATAACAAATGTACAGTAAGACTAGATGGAGAACAGCATTAGGACATTTAGGAATGTGTTGAACAAATTTGAACAACTAGGAATAAAAATAATGCTATAAAGATTATAATTCAGGAAAATTTGCTGTAATGAAACTTGCTTTCAACAACAACAAAAAATACTTAAGAGTCTATGTTTTTCTTTTTATTTAAAAAAAATGTTTCTTTAAAATTGTTTCAAAAGGCTTGGGATTGTATGAATGGAAACCTTAATGTAAAATGAAACTAGTATATCCTATAAACAAACATAATAATATTTCAAGTGTCTTATTACTTCTATGTAATATTACATAATAATAAGTTATAGACTTAAAAAAATATATATATATTACAAAAGTCAACAATTAAGGTGTTTGCCAAAAAATACCGAAGGTATGCTGGTTAAACATAACAAATGCACATATACAGTATGTATGCAACAAATGCACAAGGGACATTCAGGTCAAACTGGGACTTTTGATATCTTGTTTAGAATAACAGAACACAGTTCTAAGAGTAAAACCTTTATTTCTCTATATAATCTCCTGCTTCACTAAAGCACTTATCTCAGCGTTTCACTAGTGCTTGGATACCATCAAAGTAGAAAGACTTCTCATTGCCTCGCACCATTGAAATTATTTACTGTGGCTAAGAGTCTCATCACCGTACTGTGCTTGAAGTCTCCAGTAAATGTCAATCAGTTTTACTCCTTTATTTACCAAAATTTTTATCACAAGTTCCGGTTTGACTTGATCGCCCCTCGTACTTAAAGAATAACAGATAAGCATATTTTCCATCATGCGTACGTACAAGATAATTTGATACTTAGGTTATATGTCATTAATTAAACTCAATAGATAATCTCAAATATATATATTCGTGAGTTTCATTTACACTAAATAGTTTGAAGGATATAGAGAATAAAGTTAAGGGCACTGGTGTAATGCAGGCAGGCCCTTGTGGGAGCTGTTTACGTACATGTATGTCCAACCCAAATTCAGTTTGGCAAAGGTCACACAAACGATGACCATCACCCTCTTCCTGGTCACACCGTGACTTTTCCCCTCCCCTTCTGTAACTCATATAAATTGAACACAACAAAGACAGACACACAACTGTTGTTCTGCTCTCTAGCTCCTCAATAGATAACATCTCTTCATCTTTCACACTTTAGCACCTTTCTCCTTTCTTCTGAAGGTAAGAAAAACTTCATTATGCCATGTCCTCTCTTCTTATTTTACTATCCGGGACACGGTAGATACTTGCAGATTTCTAAGAAAGCTTACATTTAGAGCTTTGTTGATACGCTTTCTGATTTGTATAACTAACTACACTTTGGTGAACACGTTAGTCTGGAAAAAAAACATACTTTAATAAAGTAAGAAAGCCTATAAAAATCTGGAGTTACGGAATAATAAGGGGAAACTCATGTGAAGGTCCCAACCTGTTTGCATGTTGTAATAAACCGCCTCTGGTGGATTTGTCTTTATTCAAATGACTATACAGCACAAAGACAGGCTTTGTAAACATACAGATGTTTCAGTTATCTGTTACTGTAAAATTAGCTGTAAAATTGTTATGAAGAAAAATTATAGTAATATTAGAGGCAAATTTCAGTGTTATTGAAACAGAAAGAATCAGTGTTCACTATTATTATTGCTGACAAGATAAATCTATAAGTCAAATATCCAAAAGTATTATAAGACATAATTTATTCTTTTTTATCACTGCAAAATTCCAAATTGAACAAATTACATTTATTAAAAAGTGACACATTTTTATCATTATCCATTTAGTGTTATGTTTCATGTTAAGAAACATCCATAAGACAAATTGGTTCTTTTTATTCCTTAAATTATAGTAGCTGGTATATAAAGTCATTATTTTTTCTTTTATTTAAGTTAAGATCGTCTCATTACTCACAAACAAAGTAATCTGTCCTGAAAACTTTCCCATTTCAGAAACATTGGGTTAACACTGCTACAAAGTGCTGACACTGACACAGTGCTCACACACACACACACACACACACACACACACACACACACACACACACACACACACACACACTTAAACAATATCAGATTCACACATTTCAGTAAACTTTAACTTTTGCCTCAACAAAGATTGTAACTTTTTTTTGTTATTAACAAAGATTGTAATTTTTATCCTTAGATAAAAATTTACATTTTGCCAAGATAAAGAGGCCTTTAATTTCATACTCAACATATGCCAACTTCAAATATGATCAGGATAATGGAATTTATAGTCCAGGAATTTCTGCCATGACAATTGGGAAAGCTTCCTAAATAATCCACATCCTGAAAAAACCTGAACTATGAAAAAATGCAAAACCCACAATGCTGTGATCGAATTGTTGAAAAGAAGATATTATGAGGGGCGTTCAAGTAAATCTGGGACTTGTGATGAAATGTCTTGTGCATGAAGGTTTAAAACAGATTGACAGATAACTTGTGGCCAACTTGTGGAGGAAAGAGACTTATCTGTCTGTGGGAACTGTACACGCAATCATTCACCAACACTGCTTGCACATTACAGGAACTCGTCTGGGAGTTATTGTCACATCCCCCAAACCATTTCCACATGTTTGGGCCATTAAAGGAGTTCCTGGGAGGCCGGCGTTTCATACATGTAGTCGTCAGTCTGATCATGAAAACCTTCTA
The DNA here is from genome assembly GCA_030014365.1 of Clarias pachynema. NCBI lineage: Eukaryota > Metazoa > Chordata > Actinopteri > Siluriformes > Clariidae > Clarias > Clarias pachynema. Next base: position 27,999,229 of record JAQMYL010000005.1, on the reverse strand, counting down.
CATTGATGGTGTCCAAGCACTAGTGAAATGCTGGCAGTTTTGATGAAGTGTTTTAGTGTAGCAGGGGTTTATATAGAGGAATAAAGGGAGGTTTTACTCTCATAACTATGTTCTGTTATTCTGGAAGTCCCAGTTTGACTGAACTAGTTTCTTTCTAGCTAGCTCCTTTAAAAACATTTACTAGCGGACATTTTAAGTTAATTAACTAATTGCCAATCATTTTTATTTAAGAATATCTTAAATAAATTATATTATTCATAATAATGATGTTTTAGTGAGGGTGTGTTTGAGTAGGGAAATCCCCAACTTTTGTTGAGTTTTTATGCTCTAAAATATCCAGTATCACAATTTCATTTTAACAACAATTGCGATATCTTAAAGATTTTAGTTTTGTGTTTCTTACTACAGAGCTAATCTGTGATTACTTAGGTCCATATTAATTTAAATCTAATTTGTTTTATTTTCCTCTTTGTGTAAAATAAAGTCATTAAATTGTTAAGTTCTTAAAATTTGGAACCTTTAGACTACCTTTGCTTAACAGTAATAGAAACATTTAGCGAACTGTTAAGCACATCATGCAAACCTCACATAGCTTTATTTTGCTAAGTATTAAAATTTAAACATTCATAATAGCAGAAATATGTATGTAAAATACACAATTTTGTCTACAAACTTTGGAAATCTGAAGCCCTCCCTGGTGGATCTGAGGGAAAATTTAGCTTCAAAATGGCCGCTAGCGCTGTGTTTAGCTTTGCAGGACACTTTCTTTAATTACAGATGTCAGTGTGTCATAAAATATTTACACAGTGTAGGTATGTATATTTTTTTTATACTAAAGTAGTAAAAAAAAAAAAGACATTAGAGGTGAGTGTGTGATGATTTAGTCATGATGCTAAACTCCTAGCTAACAAATTCTCCTACTTAGCCATGTTAGCTTCATTACTAAGGCAAAAACAAACAAACAAACAAAAAAAAACAGGGCAGAAATAGAACAGACATATAAAAACATACTTAATTTGAAAAGTGTCTAAACAATTTAGTTATATATTAAGGGCTCTAAAATGACATTTTCCAGGAATAGCATGAGCTAGAGTGTTGATTATTATTATTTGCCTTATGCCACAGAAACACACCAATAATTACATTAAAATGTATTAATGAATGCCACTTTTCTTTAAAAAAAAAAAAAAAAAAAAAAGTATTTGTAGTATTTAGTATTAACATTTTATGTAGTGGAATGTCCGTGAAACAACTTAGTTTTAATAATAATAATAATAATAATAATAATAATAAAAACAGCCTCCGTTGATTAACGTGATCGAAAACAGTGTCAAAGATTGATCTTGTGAAAAAACAGTCGATTTATTTGATTAATATTTTTTATTTAGGCCTCAATCATTATCATGCTGGACTATTTACGCTAACACTTCCCTAAATTACCCATAATGCCATTGGAGTACCTGCTGAGAGCGGTGCCAGGGGGATCTCAATGCAGCATCGCTTTAGTACTTATCAACCCCAACTGACAACCAAGCACAAAAAACACAAATATTTTATTATCAACACATTTAACATGCTTCAGAGTGGAGTATTATTATTTTACCATTGTGTTTACTTTTAAACATGGTCGACATGATGCGCCCCAAGTTTATGTCTTTCCTCCTACCACCTCAACACTTAATCTGGATTTACTATAAATATCCACAAGTATGACTTCTCGTAATCACTTTGTACTTTGAGCCTTCTTTCACACCTGCTCAGAATAGCTCGATCATTCTCTATCTCTCTTTTCTGCCTTGATGAAAGACAGGAGTAAGCGCTAGCAGCTGACGGTACCGCGGCTCAGTCCCCTGGGCGGTCACATCTCCTGTTGATCCTCCGGCGCGATGGAGAGAGTTCAACACATCACCCGCTCGGCCATACGCAGGGCCTCCGTCATGGAGGTGAACCCGCAGACCAAACGCAACCTGCAGGAGCTCTTCGTCAACTTCTCGCTCATCCTCATCTGCCTGCTGCTCATCTACATCATCGTCCTGCTGATGTGAGGATGGAGAACGAGCGGGGCCGAGGCTCGGATGGAGCGTGGGACAAAAACAGGACTTTTCTTACATGAAATACTGGCTTTTATTACACAGTGTAATCATATTTAGAGTTTAGGATGTGAAGTTTTAGATATGCTTATTTCTTGTTGTTTCTTAACCGTATGCTCTACAGTCAAAAATATTTCATGTGTCCGACTAAATGAGAAGTCGAAATGATTATATTTCACAAAAGACACATCATTACACAAGGAAAGCAATTTTAAATCAAGGTATCTAGCATGCATGCTGTTTCAGAAGTAATAGGGCTGAGCAAACAAAAAGCAAGTTCATACGTTTTAAAACCTTTTCTAAATGTATACCAATTATTTAATAAACAAGATTCCTGCAATAGTTAGTATTCACGATATTGCTTTGTAATGGATCTCAACTCTTTATTAGTTTTGGGCTTGTGTTTAAATATCTCCTGCCCTGAAATTTGCCATCAACCTCACCAAAAAAGCTGTTTTAAATGGCATCCCACAAGACACACACACACACACACACACACATACACACACACACAGAAGGCTGGTCTTTAATTGCAGTTGCAATCTCTTTTCAACCAGCAGAGGGCGCACAATGTTACAAAAATGATTTTACCTACAAAATGAAAGAATTTGGTTCCCCCTCCCCCTAAAGAAGTGTCCTGTTTTATTTTTATTTCCTACTTTAAATATAAATTCTATTAAAGTGTTAATTAACACTCTTTAGGTAATGTTATTGTACTAAGTAGCCATTCCTGCAGTTATGTAATATATGTATAAATAAAAAAAGAAAAAAAATTGTTTATTATTTGTAAATAATTATATCTCAGCATGTAGAGTGGCAACCCTGACTGAGTGCTCTTAAATGAATTATTTTCCTATAAAAGCACGAGGGTGTTAATTATTATTATTTGTCTTATGCCACAGAAAGACGCCAATAATTACATTATTGACAATTATTAATTAATGAACAACACCTTTTCTTAAAAAAGAAATATATATATATATATATATATAGTTAAATTTTATGTAACGGAATGCCAATGAATCACCTGTGTTATTGTCTTATTGCAGCCAGAACCTTTGTGAAGTAAATGCCTGAACTTTATTTAATTATGTATAAATACAAATATAAATGATCTCACTGTTCTCACTGAAGATTTACAATACAGCAGTGTAATTATGAATATAATTTAATGCATTATAATCCAGATACACACTTATTTCCTGTTAACAATATTTGAATCGGAAGATACAAACATCTCTTTATAATCGATGGTTTATTGTTTGTAACAAGACAATATAATACAAATATAAACAATTAATTGTGCAATTAATTGTAAATTTTTTTAAACTGGCAAGACAGTGTTATTCCAACAGTTTCGGTCCTTCAAGAAGAGTTTATCTGATCTGTGCATATGACGAAATCGGATATACCTCTCCTCTCATATTGCATTAATGCCCAAGTCAAAGGTATATTGTTAATAATTATTATAGAAATAAAAACAGGAAGTGAAAGTCACAGTGAAGTGCATAACACGAACTAATGGACGACTGAAAAGTGCTGTTTCACATGCTCTTCAGGTGGAAAGTGTCAGAACGAGAAGTATTGAGACGAGAGTTCCTGCGGCTCTTCTGATGTCGGATCTGTCGGATTGTCGCTCTCACGAGGGCTGCCGGACACACACAACACACTGGGGTTAAGTGGGAAATGTTGGATTGTGTGATTTAACAGTGCAAAGAAAAGCAGCCTCAATCTTGAGTGAAGTTGGTGGCATGCTGTAGAAGCTCTTTCCTATCAACTGTGGCCTATTGTGGAAGCTTGTGTATGTAGAAGAGGGCAGATAGCGTTTACTTCAAAGTGTTCTGTGACTCAGATGGCTCACAGGAAGCAGTTGTTAACCTTCACACTGACCTTTTGGCAGTTGTGATTAGGAGAGGTGGCTAATGTATATATTTGGTATCTTAATCTAGTATACAGTGCCTTAAAAAAAAGTATTCATACCCCTTGAAATTTTCCACATTTTGTCACGTTACAACCACAAATGTAAATGTGTTTTATTGGGATTTTATGTGACAGACCAACACAAAGTGGCACATAATTGTAAAGTCGAGTGAAAAAGAATGAATAAATTTTTTCAAATTGTTTTACAAATAAAAATATGAAAAGTGTACTGTGCATTTGTATTCAGTCTCCTTTCCTCTGATACCCCTAACTAGAACCCAGTGGAACCAATTGCCTTCCGAAGTCACCTAATTAGTTAATAGAGTCCACCTGATTTAATTCAATATTAATTTTGAAACCCATTTAACTCTTTCCTTCCACTTTACAATCATGTGTCACTTTGTTTAGGTCCATCACATACTGTATAGTGCCCTGCGATGGATTGGCACCCTGTCCAGGGTGTACCCTGCCTCGTGCCCGAAGCTTCCTGGGATAGGCTCCAGGACCCCCGCGACCCTGAATACAGGATAAAGCGGTATAGAAGATGAATGAATGAATGAACATACTGTATATCACGTTCACATTCCCAATAAAATATATTTACATTTGTAACTGTAACGTGACAAAATGTGGAAAAGTTTAAGTATGAATACTTTTGCAAGGCATTGTATCAATATTACAAACTTCATGTGCTTACCGATCATGCAACTATACATCCCATAATAATCACTTATAATGAAAGTCAAAGCATTGATTTCTGAAAAGAAAGCTCAGTGATATATATATATATATATTTTCCTAATTCTTGATTTTTTCCCCCCAATTTAGTCAGTGTCATGCTATTCTCACCACTAGTTTGCACTAGTTTGTCTATTGTACAGTACAGTAGGTAAGAGCTGCTACACATAATTGATTGTAGGACAGCTGAAGACTCTCAGAGGAAAAATCTAACAGCCCTCTTCTATATACACGATCTCACAGACTCCCACAATGTGTTATCATCTGTCTGATTGTTATCAGAGTGAGTAATGCCATCCTATCAACCCATAACTCATGACTGATTTTGCACGAACATTCATTCATGTTCATAGGGAACACTTTCAAATATTCAACTGTATACAATAGTAAGTGTTTGAAGCCAAAGGAATTAACCAAAATTGACCAACCAAATAAATAAGAGGTGCTAATTGGCCAAAAAGGGATACATACTGTATAATTCAAATACAATACTATACTGTACATAGCTCTAAGATCTGACTCCAGCACTAATAAAAGCTGATGTTGTGTGAAAATTAGTTAACAAACATGGAAACCTTTTGAGAGATATAACTGGACTAAATGTTTGAATGAAGAACTGGAAAAAAAAAAAAAGTTAGTGGATTAGCCTCTGGATGCTATAGACTATAGTCAGCATTACTATGTGCAACGAAGAGACAATACCAAAAATATGATAATATGATTGAAGAAAAGCCATTGAACCTTTTAATATTTTGGTCACTTTTTTGTGTCAGAGCACATTTTGAGTGACCATACCTTATTGAAAATGTGCTGACCTTAACCTGATTAAGCCATCTCTACTATTCGGTTGAGGTATGCGACAAGCTGCCACTGAAAAAAAAATATCACTAGTTGTTGCTGTATCTTTATGTAGGTTAAATGTCTTTAAATGGTTTTTGATTGCTGTGTAGCATTCCATGAAAAATAAAATTGATCTAATACCCCAAAACATTTGTGCTGTTGCACCACCACTAAAACTGTTAGCAACTCCTGAGACATTCTTCTAGGTTTTTCTGAGTATTGAAATTTAGGTTTTGAAAATGTGTTGAACCTACCCTGATTGAACTATCTCTACCATTTGGTTGAGGTATGCTACGTAAAAAAAAAATGAAATGACAATTTCAAAAAAGTAGTAAACTGGCAATAAAACTATAAATGAGTCAAGTGTTTTCACTTGCACTATTGAAAACTCGACAATAACTCATTATTTGATGATTTACAGTGTGAATTAAAAAATTTGTTGAAAATATGCACTCAATTAAAATCTGGACACATCCTCATCGTCAAACAAACTATTTACCAGCGTGTAACATCACCATTTTTGTCAATAACACTTTTACAGCATTTGGTCACTGAAGACACCACTTGGTTGAGTTTAGCTAGCAGGAGTTTTCCAATTCCTCCATTAAGCAGGTCTTCAGCTGTGCAATTGTTCAGGGTCTTGGTTACCATATTTTGCACATGTACTCTGCGTTTAGCAGCCATGCCCATGTCATCTGAGCAGAATGCAGATTGGCGTTGTCTTGCTGGAAAATACAGAGATGTCTCTGAAAAAGATTGTGTTTGGATGGAAGCATACAGTATGTTGCTCCAAAATGAACATTGTGCATTGATGGTTCCCTCATAGATATGCACAGATTTAGCCCTGCCACGGGCACTGATACACACCATACCATGACTGATGCAGACTTTTGGACTTTATGCTGATAAAAGCTTGGATGGTCCTTTTCATCTTTGACCCAAAGAATGAGACAGCTGTTGTTTCCATAAACCATTTGAAATGTTGGCCACTGTCCATCTCAGATGAGACAGAGCCCAGGGAAATCTTTGACGCCTCTGGACTTTTACCAAAGTGGTCCAGAGCCCACATCATGATGGTATTTAAGACAGTGATGACTGAGGGTTTAGAGATCAGGCATATTCAGAACTGATTTTTGGCTCTGTCCTTTAAGCTTTGAGAATTTACTGGTTTCCTGGTATTTCTTCATGATATTGTGTATTAACATTGGGAAATGTTATTGTTAAAGTACTGGACATTTGTTTTGGTACCTGTTGGCAAATCGCCGAGCCTCGCCCCACCCATCCTATTGATTAGACCTTTCTTTGAACTCTCTGAATGTTATAACCAAATTGGTTTAACAGCACTTTTTTCTCATCACCTCATAATTTCTATATGTCGAAAATTAACCCTGTCCCAACATTTTAAAGGGATGTTGCAGCCACCAGATTAAAAATAAATGCATATTTTCAGCAAACAATTAATTAAATTTACACGGTAAATCATCAAATAATGTGTTATTGCAATGTTTTCACTATATTACAAGATACTTCCAAATTTACAATTTCCATACTGTCCCAACTTTTTCGGAATTGGGGTTGTAATACTTTTACCATGAAGCAACATGTCAACCGTTTGGAAGAGGCCTATACTGGGGTCTGTTAAAAAATAATAAACAATGTTGTTATTATATTTTTTTCATAGGGAGGACACCCATTTAAACAAGTCTAAGTATCAAAAACTTTCTGGTGTATGAAAAAAACAAAAACAAAACCTTTACACAATTAGCAAAACCACCTTTGAAAAATTAAAGGCAAAGACACGAGACACAGAAGAAAGATGAAAAAATACACTCATACCAATGATCCTATGCATCACATCCACATACTGAAACATGCAATCAAAAAAGAAAAAAATGGACACAAGAAAAGGAGCACGTCCACAGTACGGCATGCTTGCTTTTCCATTCCAATGCCATTTTTTTTGGTTATTTTTAACAATCATACAGTGTGAATGTGTATCCCAGTCGCTACGTGGAGATTAGTGAATGCGCTACACTCTCTGCTCATACATGACAGTGATATAAAAATCCAAGAATGTCCATGCTTTTAAATCAGTACGCAACACAAACACTCTTCATATGCATCGTGTCAAGAAGATGCATTAAAGAGGGGAAAAAAAGAAGTAAAACTAAAATTTAAAGAAAAGAAAAAAAAATTAACAGCAAACACAGTTATGGCTGTGTGATCAAACCAAATACGCCTCTTGTGATGGTGATTGGGTGTGAGAAAGGACGGACGCTGGACGAAGAGGCGGGGCTCACCTCCGCGTGGGCAGGGTCAGGGACGGAGCTTTGTGCTCTGCGTGCTGATTGGGGGAACTTGGGACAGACTCTAGGCTGGTAGGCCCCGCCCCTCTCCCTTCGACTTCCACAACACTTAGGTTTGGAGAGCTGACGAATCGGATTGCAGCTTTTCTACTCTTATGCTACATCGAAAGGACACAAACAGAATGTTTTCCTTTTTTTCTTTTTTCCTCAGGGATTACTAAATGACTAATATAGGACTAGCTTTTAGCTTCCAGCTTGGTGAGCTAAAAGAATGAAGACACCATTCTGGACGAGATAAATGACGAGAGAATGGCTTGGAAAGCAAAAGGAGAGATCGATGTGGGGACATGGCTAAAAATACTGGAGATGCTGAAGAAGGAGAGCACATGGACACTTCATGGCAATGAGAGTTACACAAAAAAACAAAACAAACAAAACAAACAATAAAAACACTGTTCATGCACAATAACCCATTCCTAATTTTTATGGGATGGGATGCATCAGTATTTCAAGAGTAAGAAATTCCCTTAATGCAAAAGAAAACTGATCAATCAGGGTGTTAATGCAATATAAATGGAAAATACATATTACTTATCACATAGAGACATGAACCTATTTGTTTAACCCTTAGAACCTCAGCATTATTATTAAACTTTATGAAATCCTAAGCTACAGGTAAAGATCAAGAGACTTTATAGTCATTGTAATGATACAATGAAGATCAGAGACCTGCAGCAATAATGAAAATAAACAAAAAATAATTGCACTAAAATACAAATATAGCACTTTATACAATGGAATATACTGTGTTTATGTTACAGAAAAAAAATTTGAGTTCCTATATAATTAATGATTAATGATACACCACAGCGCTGGTCGATTCCTGATTATGACTGGTTGATGATTTATTACCTATAAATATTTTGACACGTGTTCACAGACGGGGACGGGGACCAAGTACTGTAAATTACCTTCATTACTGTTCTTAAGTACATATTTCATGTATTTTTACTTTACTTGAAATTATTATTTTTTTATTTTACTCCATTACATTCTAAAACAAATACTTTTACTTAAATACATTTCTGCAGGCCATTGCCTTACAAAACAACATGCAGCACTTGAAACCTTTTGAAATTTGTACTGAGATGGGTCTGTGGAAAGTTTTTAACAGGTAAAGGCTACTGGAAGGTTTTGAACCCATGGTTTATATTCATGTGTTCTCCATGGATAATTGGCAGTTTCATATAATCAGCTAATTTAAAAAGTTTGATCAATTTGGTGAAAAAATCCAATGAACAAAAATATGAAAAATGTCATGGTGTCAGTTCTGTACACTCATCAGGAGAAAGACGTTTGCTCAACATTACATTCCATAACATTAAATAAAAAAATTAAAAAGACCACTTAATAAATACAAAAAGTGGTCATAATATTAACCCCATGTGTTTAGGTTACCCTCACTAACTGATGATTTTCACTTGCCCAGATACACTGCCTGAATACACTAGATACACACCTCTATTAGGAGTGAAATAAAAGTGGTTCGAGGTATACTGTAGAAGATGCATTAATATTTCAGCGGGAGCAATAACAGACACACTATGAGGGAGCTCTGAGATCTATGTTAACTTCTTAAAAAAATAGATCATATATGACATTTAAATAACACTTAATGTTATCATTTGACTGAGACTAAGTTGCTATAATTTCTGAATGCATTACATTTTGTATTAAATGGGGAATTTAACAGAAAACACTCATTGGATATGGAATTTACTTGTGTTGATAAACTACACAACAGAAAGACGCTGCCTTTTTTAAATCCAGAATTCCAAAAGATTTATCATTATCAGTGTCTTTTAAGAAGAAAACAATTGCACTGATCTGGTTCTAAGGGTTAAAAGGGGCTCATTGCATTCATTTTTAATAGCCTGCTGAGTTTGTAATTGATACAGAGTGACGTTATTACCTTTATAAGCGGGTTAATGACCCCCACATTGGGGCTGGAGTTAAACACTTTATTGAAGCTCGTATCTCGATTCACCAGCTCCAGCTGGTAGAACTTCTTATCATCCTGAAATGAAGGAGACAGCATGAAACTGTGTGTGTGAGAGATGACCTGTAAGGGCACACACACACTACTGAGCGCACACTCACCACCAACTTTTTGACCAGAGTCTCTCTTTCGGCCACCATCTCTCGGAGCTCTGCGATCGACTGCAGGTCCTCCGGTCTGCTCTCGCGGTTCCGAAACTTCTCCTCTGTGCCCTCCAGCCTACAGTACACAGACCCACACGGAAAATTATTTAAATGTCTGCAACAAATAAATACATTCTTACATAAAATTCATAAATAACAAATGTTGAGGGGGATCGCAGACAAAAACAAAACAAAACAGGAGGCTAGACTGGCTAAAGTGAATAAAATGATCTGATTCAGTAAAGGTAGTTAAAAGTACAACGCCTACATGTTTAAACATTGTTGGGAAGAAATACTTAATCGAAATTAAACTCGAGGTTGTTCTGTTGTTGTACTGCATAGATGAAGATCTCACAGTCGTGCTACAGTATATCCAGGAATACAACACGACCTCGGGTATGATACTGCTTTTATACAACCGTTTCACAAACACCAATTATTATCAACAGATTATGATTTGTTTGTTTATTTAATCAGATATTTTGCGTAAATCCCAAATAGCATTTAATGGAAAGCTACTGCACTATGTAGAGGAGGGTGTACAATCCCTCGTTCCACACACCAAGTAGTGCTGATCAAGGGTTAGAGAGGGAATTGGGATCCAGCCTTGTGTTGGGTACAGAGACAGTACAGAGGTACAACTTCAAAGAGGTACAAGTCAGTAGTTATATATCATAATATTTAATTCTAACAAACAGTTATTGTGGGTGTATATGTATACGCTGTACTTTTTCTCTCTCTTTCCCTCCGTCTCTGCCTGAGGTAAGTGTGTGTATATGTGTGTGTGTATATATGCGTGTGTGTGTATGTGGGGTGTGTTTCTGAGCAGTGTGTGTAATCCTTGGATAATGGCAGTGCTTTTAGCCAGCAGTTTCTGTTTACTCATGAAAAATACAAATGTATTTCCAGTGGATTTATTGATGCACTTTAACAGTCATTACTTCTCTTTATTGGAAACCAGTGTTCGTCCGCATGGCTGGCCGTGGCTTAGGGATGTGATGGTTCACAAATCATTCAAAAACAAAAAAGGTTCTGGGAGACGTCCTGAATGAGAACAACATTCAAGATGTCCAATATTTAAATGCAATCTTAAAATATTATTCTTAAACTAAATTGCAATAGAAGGAATATTTATTTATTTATTTAATTTATTGTTTAACTCATTACTGTTTAAATGAAGAAGGTACTGACTCACACACATAAGGATCACCTGTTCATGGTACTGGTTACTCCACAAGCTCTAGCTAGCTTATATAATGTCTACTGACAAGGGGAAAACGTAACATTACTAGCTATCAAGAATTATGTTATTATTATTATTATTATTATTATTATTATTATTATTTAGCTCATTGCAGGTACAGTAAGCTAAAAAATCAAATGGCATCAATAACATGATAAAATTGTAAAGCATAATAAAACATGTTGTTTTTTTTCACTTACAGGATTTGCAGAGCGGAGATCTTGTCCTTCAGCAGCTCCTGAGCTTTGTTAAAATCTGACAACATGATTTGCGTTTCTCTGTTATGGCTTGAGTTGAGCTCCCCCATCTCCCTCTCGTGCCTCTTAGACAGATCCTGTTCATGAGCCCTGAAAACATATTTAACTCACAATCAGAACATGCAGGTGAAACTCGAAAAATTTGAATATCGTGCAAAAGTTAATTGATTTCAGTAATGCAACTTAAAAGGTGAAACTAATATACGAGATAGACTCATTACATGCAAAGCAAGATAGTTCAAGCCGTGATTTGTCATAATTGAGATGATTATGGTTTACAGCTCATGAAAACCCCAAATCCACAATCTCAGAAAATTATATTATTACATGCAATCAATAAAACAAGGATTATACATAGAAAAGTAATTTATTATAACTCTGAAAAGTATAAGTATGCATATGTACTCAGTACTTGGTTTGGGCCCCTTTTGCAGCAATTACTGCCTTGATGCGGCGTGGCATGGAAGCTATCAGCCTGTGGGGCTGCTGAGGTGTTATGGAAGACCAGGATGCTTCAATAGCGGCCTTCAGCTCTTCTGCATTGTTCGGTCTCATGTCT
>JAQMYL010000005.1:27970638-27986464 GCA_030014365.1 Clarias pachynema | reverse complement strand
CTTTTGAGCTTTCCCTCCTTATGGAGGATGTCAATGATGGTTTTCTGCACAACTGTCAGGTCAGCAGTCTTTCCCATGATTGTGTTTCCTGCTAAACCAAACTGAGAGACCATTTAAAGGCTCAGGAACCCTGTGCAGGTGTTATGGCTTAATTAGCTGATTAGAGTGGGAAACTTTGAGCTCACTTCATGAGCTGTAAGCCATAATCATCTCAATTATGACAAATCACAGCTTGAACTATCTTGCTTTGGATGTAATGAGTCTATCTCATATATTAGTTTCACCTTTTAATTTGCATTACTGAAATAAATGAACTTGTGCATGTGAATGTTGACTGGAGGTCGTACCACGGTTATACAAATGGGAATAAATCTAGTAGTCACACCATTGGCCTTCACGGTCCCTAGTTGGACTACAGAGGTTCCTAGATGGATGAAGTTGGATAGTATTGCCGCCTCACACCTTCAGGGGCCTAATCATAAGCTCATATGTTCTCTTCATATTCATGTGGGGTTTCTCTGGGTTCTCCGCTTTTCTCCTACCTAGCTTTCCACGGTGCTAGTGTGGTGCATTTATCTTTTAAACCTGTTACGTTTATTTGGCATTAAACATATACTATGTGCACCCATTTTGGTAAAAGAAACATAGTGAAAATTAAATTAAATAGTGTTTTTAAGTCAAATCAGGACTTTTGGATGAAATTTCTGTTGAATGGAGTTGTAAGCGTGATTGATGTTTACAGAACAGATCCTTAATAATCGATATTTAACTTGTCGTCAACTTTCAGAAGAGGTGCATCTGTCTGTGTGAACTGTACACACAAGAACACTGTACACACAGGGAGTTTCTATTCTCAAAACTGTGTTATCTGCACAACCAAAAGTTCAGGTATGACTTGAACACCCCTTATACAAAAAGGGTATACTTGCTAAGTAATGTTCGTTTTACTGCTGTTTTCTAAAGTGTTTCTGAATACAGTTTAAACCAGTCTGAGAACAAGCTCAGAAGAAAATGAGAAATTTTTTAATTTGTCTATTCAAATATTTATTGCAGTGCTTAAAACTAAAATTAAAACTTGCATAAAAACAAAAGGTTGCCTATTAAATAGGGGTGTGTGTGTGCGTGAGTGTCTGTGTGTGTTTGAGTGGGAGTGTGTGGGTGTGCTTTATTTCTGGGACTGAGCAATACTGTGATGGTCTCATGTCTGAAAGATTTATTTTAACGCACTCAAGAATTGAATATAATAGAATTTAGAGCTGTTCCAAGGTAACACAATGCGGTGCAGTCTTGTAATTCAGTTGTAATAAATGGAGCGAGACAGTAATAAAATTGTGGGCACAGAAAGAAGGAGAGAGAGAGAGAGCGAGAAATTCACAGTGGTAAAGGAAAATCAGTCGATACCATTTATAAATAATAATAATAATAAATAAAAAATGGTATTGAAAAGAAGTGTGTGTGTGTGTGTGTGTGTGTGTGTGTGTGTGTGTGTAACCTTTTCCTAATCTACACATACCATTACAAATGCATTCATTCTGGCTGGAGAATTTGACTTTAACTATTATAAAGAAAAGCATACAGAGCTCCATACAGACATGAAACCTCTTCATCTGGTCAACAGAAATGTGAAGCAAATGTGTTTATTGGTTTCTGCCGTGTGATTGATTTCTGTGGACAGATGGCATGCAGAGAGAGAGAGAGAGAGAAAGAGAGAGAGCGAGAGCGAGAGAGAGGGAGAGAGAGCGAGAGAGAGAGAGCGAGAGAGAGAGAGAGAAAGAGAGAGAGAGAGTGAGAGAGAGAGAGCGAGAGCGAGAGAGAGGGAGAGAGCGCTTCTTATTGCCTCAAGCCAGCCAGAGAAAATCACTTCCTTTGCCCTCCTAATGCCTGCTGAATTAACCTTTATGGCTGCACTGTTGGAGAGGCAGAAAAATAGCCCTTCAACTAAATGACTCCACTACACATGTGCTAGACATGCAATTTTTCTTCCTTTCCTTTGCCTGGATCCAATAAAAACATCGCATTCCTCCTGAAAGAGACGCGGACGATGAATGCATTTAATTCAGTTTTCCTTTCTCCCCTTTTTTCTTGAGCTAAAAAAAAAATCCCCTGTACGTAGAAAACTTGAACTACAAAATGATTGACTTTAAAGCATTAAAGGAGAATCATGCTATATGTATCGAGGGTTGTCTGAACGGCGTTTTTTTTTTTTTTTTGGAAAGCGCTTTACTGTACCTTTTTCTTCGGGTCATTAGTCTGCTACCTGATGGTGTTCCGTGTCGAGCTCTGGTTAGCTTGTCTACTGATACCTTATTACACGAGGGGTTAAGGATTGTACAAGGGGCGTTCAAGCCAAACCGGGACTTGTGATAAAATTTGTAAAGGAGGAAAAACCGGGAGTCTTTACAGAAGACTTTAAGAACAGTACGGTGATGAGACTCTTAGACGCAGTAAAACATTTGAGGAAGGCCGTACGTTCGTGAATGGCACGCTGCAGTCGTTCCCGTGAACATTCAGAATTAACAGTCCTGACCTCATTCCAAGACATTTCCACATGCTTATAAAAGCCATTAAGGAGTTCCTGGGAGGCCGGCGTTTCAGTACTCAGGCAGGCAGTACTCAGAAAACTTTCTACCTTGATGGTATCCAAGCTTTAGTGAAACACTGGGATAAGTGCATTAGTGTAGCCGGCGATTATACAGGGAAATAAAGCGAGTTTTTACTTTTGTAACTATGTTCTGTTATTCCGTACAATCAAAAGTCCTGGGTTTGAATTGAGAGCACCTCATAATTGTGAATAACTGTGCCTCATTTGTCAGATTTTCTACTTGACTTCTGCTGTCCATCTGTGCTGTGAGATTATAAGAAGTAGATTTTACTCTTACACTCTTACACTATTCACTACTTGCAAGATAAACGAATCACGACCTAATTGTAGCCTTTGCTTAGATTAGTTATGTAACGCGAGTGAACTTTAAACTACACCTACCCTTTAATAACGACTGCTGGGAAGAATGTTTTTAACAAATGACTGTCGCAAGCGTTAAAGTCCCACAGCGAGCCCACTGGCTTTTGTTGCAGTGTACAATGTCACTGCTGGAATGTGTAACATTTGCGCAGCTGCTGCACAAGACCTTTATTTAGCCCTCACTTCAACCTTTCATCTGCTTTCTTATTGGTTTGATCACAAGAATTTTGTCCGTCTAAAACTGGATAGAATCCTAATGATACAGTATGCGTTCAGTGGGAGAGCTACGGAGATATTTACACAGCTATTAACGCTCCAGAACCCGCGTGTTATTCGCACTCGAGCGTGCGTGTCGGATTAATGCTCAGTAAACAGACCTGATGTGCAGATTGGCTTCGCTGCGGGCACGCAGAACCTCTTTGCCCTTCAGCTCCAGCTCTTTGGTCAGCGTGTTGATGGTTTCGTTCAGAGAGTGAATCTCATGGTCCAAATCGGTGACACGGTTCTTCCTGCAGTTCGCCTCCTTCTGCAGGTCTGAGAACTGAACCAGCAGATCCTGCTCCTGAAAAACACGTCCAAAAAAACATTACAGAAATAAAAGCCGAACAAAACGTCAGGTTTTTAAACGTTTAACCATTTTGTTTAAATGACTACAGATGACTACAGCACTATTGCCTTGAACGACTAGGGTCCAGGTTCGATTCCCACCTGGGGGTCTACATGCATGTTCTCCCCGTGCTTTCCTCCGGGTTCTCCGGTTTCCAGTCCACAGACATGCAGATTAGGCTAACTGGCGTTCCCGATTTTGCCCGTTGTGTGTGAATGAGTGTGTGCCAGAGGTCCTACCAACAGTAATTAAATGTGAATAAATCCAAATGGTAATCATCATTGGCCTCCACAGTCCCCAGTTGGTCTACAGAGGCTCCTAGATTGATGGATGGACTACAGATGAGCTTCTGATGCTTTAATTTTTAACCATTCAGATGTTTTACTGCGGCAATCATCGCACCGTGCTTGTAAATGACGAACACTTTTACACCAGAAATTTCTTTTACACAAGTCCCGGTTTGACTTGAACAAGTCAAAAAATAAAAATTGGAGCACAACCTGAAAAATCCAAACTCAGCTTAGCTTAAAAAAAACAAAAAAAAAACAGCACAGTGCAGGACGCATCACTGATTCGAATAAAGCTGCTTTATATTAAAGTGCAAAATATAAAAAAAGAGGTTCTGTAGTGTAGATCATGTGAGACGGTTAAGCACAGCACTACTGCATGCTGTATTATTATTAGCTGCACCAAAAAGAATAAGAGAGAAATAGTAAGACTGTAAGATTAATCTGAACTTCTCCTATTCTTCATTTTCATCGTTTACTCTCCCAGTAAAGTGGAGCTCATCCCGAAGCGAATTCATCACTGTCACCCGCGAGCTCCGGCTCCTGTGGCTGCTACCTGATCGTGACAGCCTCGTTTATTTCCACGCTTAGCTCTGGGAGACACACAGACGGGTCGCATCCTCGCGGTTTTAATAAAATCTGCCTAGAAACATTCATCATAGCTTTGTGTGTCTGTGTTTTTAAAAATGTTTATTCTCTATTCGGATATTGGTGTGTCTGAACAAAACGAGAACAGAGTCAACTTGGATGTCTTTACTGGCTCCGGCTGGACCGCGCGACATCGTCGTGTTATATCATTTACTGTATAAATTCTTGTCATCTTTCGTGAAAGTTTATAACATGAAACATGAAACATCAGGTCTGAAACTGAGGACCAGAACCTGGATTAGGATTCCTCGCTTTGTGCAAACTGTATATGCTTTGGTTGCTATGGCGACACAATCATGGGTGGGGCTTAAGGAGTTAAGGAGTTCAGTCATTTTCTTGAAATGTTGTGCCGATATTTATGCTACATGCACGTAAAAAACAAACAAACAAAAAAAAGATGCACGTTTTCTGATTCAGTGCCTTTGGAAGGAGTCTCCAGTGTCAGCACTTCACAGCTGTAATCTAAAAATTATTTAGAACTATTGCAGGCTACTTCTTGCTAGCTAGGTGAGAATAAAGCGTTTGATTTATTGAGCGTACAGTATTTCTTTAGAGAGGCGTCGATACCCAGAGGATCATCAATCGCAGGATTTTTTGTTCCCTTGTTGAATGTCATAAAATATTTTATACCGCCACAAATGATTCTATCTGCAGACCACGATTTCCCCGACTCTTTAACGCGTCTCCAAAAACTGGCTTTCAGACAAGATTCTACCTAATAAACAAACTGATCATCTTATTTCTATAATATCTATCTATTTCGTATAATATCAGTTAAATTATTTCCATGTACTGTATGTGACGTAATATACCCACCTCTAGGGTTGGAAGGAATGGACAAAGGCTGAAGTGTGTATGATTATTGTTACATGTTTTTCGGGCGCTCGGTAACATAACTTCCATTGGTGTGATCTGATAAATCAACGTAAATCACTATTGTATGTGTTGATGTGTTTAAACAGAATACACAATGACTGACATTGGTTATTATCCGATCACATGACGTGTAGTGTTTTATTCACTAACAATTTTATTATAACAACAACAACAACAAAAATCTATTTATATTTACATTTAACGGACTGAGCCGTCTGTTAAACAGGTTCAATCGTTTTCTCATGTACATTACTTGTTAGAACTAGTGTTAGAGGAAATATTTAAAAAAAATGAATCAATACCTTCTGACCAATCAGAGGGGAGAATTCAGCAGCACTGTTATAGTGTAATGCAACATATTCAGATATATTTTAGTTTCTAGCACAAGCTCTGCAGTATACAGTACAGGTAAGGTGTGCAAAATGAATGAGTAGGTAAGAAGATGAGTGAGTGTGTGTGTGTGTGTGTGTGTGTGTGTTGCTTACATGGTGTTTGCAGCACTCCACTGTTTTGTCCAGCTCTCTTTTAGATACTGTTTTTTCTTGCAGGTTTTTCTGTCTCAGGTGCTCAATAGCTGTGGCATGGAGGTGATTCAGCTCGGATCGCAGAGAGGCTACAGAACACACACACACACACACACACACACACACACACACACACACACACACACACACACAATTGCCGGGATTTAGATTTAGATTTTTTCTCCCATTCATTCAGAAATTCCAAAAGCAACATTACAGACAGTTTTACTCCTTTTCTCACGTTAATGCTGTAAAGTTTGTCATTTATTTCATTTTACATTATATAAAAGCAGATAAAAGGAAATAAAGCAGTCATGGAGCGTCTAGCAAGACACCACACCCCCATTATGTGCGTTATTTTACCAGTTTTACATTCGTTCTGATTAATTACAGCGGTATCTCGCCATACTGCCTTTCTTAAGACTAAAATTTTGCAAGAAGTTTGACTGCATGCGAAGCATTTTTGTCTTATATCTGGTTGCGCGAAAGTCCGTTAGTCGAGCAAAACTTGATTGTGTCAGAAGAAAGCCCGGCGAAACAAGTTTACAGATTTTTTTCTGTTTTTTATTTGTTGCATTTTGAGTAAGATTTAGTGGAGACGCAGCACCGCGGGGTCTCAAGAACGTTATCCAGGACGGTAGCAAGAAGAAAACGGAGCCGCTTTCAGTTTGTTTTTTAAAGCAGCCGGTGCCGAGAGGAATCATAAATTAAGGTTAAATGAGGTTTAATGTCTATTTATTTCATATTTTACTTCATGTACATGCCTTTTCTAAATATTCTGATTGTTCGTGGTGGAAATTGGTAATATTGGTACTATTTTTGGGTGGCTGGAACGGATTATCTGTATTTACATTATTTCCTCTGGGAAAATGTGTTTCGCAATATGAAATTTCGCATTAAGAACTCGCCTCCAGGTATGCAGAGGTACCGCTGTACATGGAACATCATGTGTACAAGTCTCTGTGTACGAGTCATTACAACTGCAAACCTGGTCACATGACCCATCACGTGATCTGCTTGTACCTTGTCCTACTTTGGTGATTCAAAACTTGACCTAGAAGCTTCTCCTTCAGTACAGCTCCAGCACCGAGCATAACATCAGTAGGAATCGGAAATCTGCTCCCTACTGAATGCTGACCTAGTGTGTTAATAGTGTGTGTGTGTGTGTGTGTGTGTGTGTTAAATCACACCCAGCATGGCCTTTCCCTCGTCCTCGAGCTCGAAGCGTAGAGTCTGCAGCTCCTGATCAGACTGTTGCTGCAAAATCTCCAGCGTCTGTCTGTGAGCTTCTCTTAGTGCGTGCACTTCCTCACGTTGCTCCTGCTTCAGCCGGTCCTCCAACTCCTACACAGACACCCCCACACACACACACAAACACACACACACACACACATACATACATACGCCAAGCACAAACCATAACTGTTACACCATCAGCATTAAGTCAGGGAAACTATTGATTCAATTCTAATGAATAAAAGTTAAAGCATTGTCCATTTTTTATTTTATTTATACGAAATAAATCACTTTGGGGTGTGGTCTTATAGGAAAACAATCAACAACAGAAATCTAGCAATGTTCCAAAGATTGCTTATATAGAATTAATTAAACCTCAGCTCAAAAACAATTAGAATTATTATCCTTTATTTATCATTTTAATTATAGTCTGTTTACAGTGTCTGTTTAAAGTGTAGAAACTATAAGGTGTAAGAACATCAGTACAGTATAAACCTGTGAGCTGCCTCGTTGCAAACACATTCGCTTTGTCGTTATATAACAAATCGTGACAAAGCTGTTTCTCGAACGTTAAAGTGCCGAGCGCCTGCTGTGTAGCTGCTCTATTTTAACCCAGCGCGTCCTACAGTCCACCCACAAAAGTCCAAAAAACAGGCCACCCGAAGGCTGCGTCAGTGTTCACACGAGGCGGACCAGAACAAAGCTACCGGCCCGCTCTGTTTATTATCTATTTATTTATTTATTTGTTAGTAAAGCCAAAAGCAGCTTACAGAAATTGCTCTCTCGATTACCAGCTTAAAAAAAAAAGCCCCGTCTGCTTGTTCGACCCTCATTTCATATCATTTTAAATTTCACAAGGTGATTCTATAGAACGCTGCAGGAATCTCACCTACAGTACCTTCCTGAAGCTTCATCAGGGACCTTGGGACTATTATTTGGAGGAGAGGTGTGTGTCTGTGTGTGTCTGTGTGTGTCTGTGTGTGTGTGTGTTTGCTTCGAGCCAAAAACAACTTTTCATTCCGTCTCGACATTCCACTCATTCGATGCAAGCTAGCTTTTGAAACGTTACATTCGACAGTTGTCGAGTCAGCGAATAACTTACGGGGAATGTACGCCTTAACGTGTAAAGATTAATGAGCAAACAGCCTCTCAGTCAGCAGAAGATACTGTACTGTATGAATATAACAGTCAGGAAGGCCGAGCGGTCTACAGGTGCTGCATTCAGGTCGTGATCTCTGCTGGAGCCGTGGCTCTGAATTCTGCTTCTGACAGCTGAAATTTTTAGCTAGCGATGGGTCAAAAGGTTAAGGTCGGGGGTTTAATCCCCAGGACTGCAAAGGTGTCACTGTTGAGCCCTCGAGCCCTCGAGCAAGGCCTTAATCAGTCACGTCTGTGTCCTGGCTGACCCTCACTCAGCTTCTATACCGATTTATCGTGTATTCAGGGTCGCGGGGGCCTGGAGCCTATCCCAGGAGGCTTAGGGCACGACTGGACAGGGTGCCAATCCATCGGAGGGCACACACTCACACAGGCAATTTGGGAACGCCAATTAGCCTAACCTGCATATCTTTGGACTGTGGGAGGAAACCGGAGTACCCGGAGGAAACCCACCAAGCACAGGGAGAACATGCAAACTCCATATACACAGAGACGGGAATCGAGTCTGGCGGGGAATCGAACCCGGACCCTTGAGGTGCAAGGCGACAGTGCTAACCACTACACCATCGTACCACTGTGCCTGACCCCGGAAATGAAAAAATAATTGTATATGACAAATAATTGAACAAGCCAAGCTGTTTACCCACGCCCTCTTTCCACACATTTACATTCAGGACTGTATTATTATTATTATTATTATTGTTATTTGTGCAATACTTTATTTAAATTCCTTATTTCTGACAATACATGTTTGCATTGTTTGCACCAAGATCCAAGTCCCATAGTCAAGGCACATATATTTCACTGTATATATAGTTATATTTCTATCTCAGCGTGATTCTCTTTTGTTTATTCCTACATTTTCTTTATTGCTGCTGGTCTCGAGTTACCAAACTAATTTCGTTGTATCACTACAATGACAATAAAGTCGCTTTATCTTCTATGGTCTATAGGGAAGCTACAGTACAGGGCCACAGGGGTGCTATGAGCTTCAGCGTACTCGCTACATCCAAGAGAAAACTTTCTGTCAAGCTGGTGAAAATGAAACTACTGTTTGTTTGTTTTTTTTGCAGTTTCATCCAGTTCCTAGATGAGTTCCTGTTCTGCATTTACACAGCACTACAGGAACCATGACACCAACTGTGCAACAGCTGTTACAGCAAAACAGGATTATGAAAATCAAGTCATAACTTGCAATTTTTAACTTCCAACTAAAGAATTACGAAAAACAAAAAACAAAAAAGAAAGAAAAAGTCTGTTCTACTTGGGAATCTTAACCCTTAGACATCAATCCAACATGGCAGCTCACAACATGAACTGTAAACTTGAAGGCACTTTTTGTCTTTAAGTAACCTTAATAAATAAGCATAATGTTTAGCCTTTGCTTTAGCCTTTCCTGTGTCCAGCTCTCTCTCATCTCTACTCTGTACTTCAACAAACCATCTTCCAAATCTGTAACCTACGTCCTAATACCACCACCACCACCACCACCACCATTGTGCTGAAACACCTCAGCTCGGTCTCCTCCATTATTGCATTCTGAGACCTAAAGTTTGCATTTCATTGTGTGTGTGTTAACGTCCTGTGCGCGCTGACCCTCAGCTCGAGCTGGCGCGCCTCCTCCAGGTCCTGCATGGTGCAGCAGTGGGCGTCCTGCAGGTGGTGCTCTCGCCGTTGGTGCTCCAGCGCTACCTCGTGCAGCTCCTGCGCCAAGTGCTGTCGCTCCTGAGTGAACTGAGACTGCAGCTGCTGCAGAGCGCTGTTCGACTGCGAGAGCTGAAGCTCCAGACTTTG
The DNA here is from genome assembly GCA_030014365.1 of Clarias pachynema. NCBI lineage: Eukaryota > Metazoa > Chordata > Actinopteri > Siluriformes > Clariidae > Clarias > Clarias pachynema. Next base: position 27,976,372 of record JAQMYL010000005.1, on the reverse strand, counting down.
CTTCAGTAAGGAGATCTATCACATACACACACACACACACAAATACACGAACACTGTAAGTAATACATGAACAAGAACAAACACTCCGTATCAGCAACAGTCATAAAGAATCAAAGGCAAAATCGGAATAAGTGTAAAAAAGGGGCGGAGTCACGAGGAATACTATATTATTGTCTGTGCTTTGGTCTTTCAATGATATCCTTACAGTACGTTTCATACATCGGAGGTACAGAAACCACTCTCAGAAAAAATACTGTCCATCTGGCTTCCCAGAATTTAGACAGAATTTAATGAAACTTTTATTTTATTGTATTTGCCTAAAGTTAAACCTGCACCATAAATGAAATTAAAATGTAGAGTAGAAGTAAAGTCATGTCACAGAATCTAGCTAGCAGAATCAGGTATTTATGCTAGTACATTATGAAGAAGTGTAGTTAGTTACACTAAAACTAATTTAAAGCATCAATTCTGGTCATGTGACCAATTACATTCTATACCTTCTAGCTCATTTTAGTTCCCTGGACCTCTGATGTACAGTATCAGCACAAAGCAAGACATGTATTTTAGTTTCTTGATTCAGCATTTAGTTCTTGTGAAGTCTTGTCACTTTTATAACTCTACCGACCCTGTGCACAAGCTTTTTAGGTATTATTCCATTGTGCTGTTGATTGATTTTCTTTCTAGCCTCGTTATAAAGTGTCGGTCTGGTGAGTACCTCATATTCTGCCTGTCTATCGATTTTGGTTTGCCCTTTTGCATTTGTCTGCTTCAGCCAGTAAATCCGTACACTTGCTCTCTGTGCCTGAGTCTTGGGATCGAGACACTGGCCGTATCTTTAAACCTGATGTATAATTTAAAGAAATAACCTGCGTCAGAGGGACCTAGAAAGAGCACTCATTTAATTTTTATTTTTCGGCAAGGTACTGCATTCGTTTTTTCCCATTAGATGCCGTTTACTGAGACGAAACTCCGACTGGTTTTATGCAACACAGTTTTCACCATGACTCATAACTCCAGACGTGACCAACCGGTCAAAGCATCGTTTCTGTCTTTTTAGAAATCAATACACGAGAAGTCACGGATCCTTATGTAAGGATTTAGCAAAACTAAACTGTGCGCACCCTTATGATCTCACACATCGTCAAACAGTATGTTCATTTCATGTATTTCTTTTTTCTTAAACCTACAGATGCGCTTTCCTTTTCCTTAAAATAGCTGTAGGCATTTATGTTATATCTACAGGGCCACCTGATAAACAGAGATCCCCGGAGATAAAAGCGGGATTACGGCCCGAGAACGCATCTCGTTACCAACGCCGGACTAAATTGCATCCTGCAGGAACTGAGATGCAATATCTTTAGGAGGAAAAAAAATAAAAACAAGGCCAGATATAAAATAAACATATTTTTGTGCAGATTTGTCTTCTGTAGCTCAGTTTCAGGAAATCAAATCACTCCTATAGAGCCAGCGAGTCATCATCAAATAAAAAAATTTGGATTTACTGTGAATATGTTAATCTGCTGCTTGCACAGTGAGTGTGCTGTGAGAGAGAGAGAGAGAGAGAGAGAGAGAGAGAGAGAGAGTCTGAGACCAAAACCACAAGAGAACAATGTCGCCAGGTTATACCTAATAGTATTACTGGGATGAGGCAAAAAAGGCATAATGTGGTTACACATATCTGTTATGCATTCCTATAAAAAAATATACAGTATATATATACACACTGCAATGTGTGTTTGTTGTCAAGAAATCTAATATCATAGATCAATATGCTTGACACAGATTGGTAGCTGTAGAACTGTTGCATGGGGACGTGAATTTTAAGATGCCCCTGAAGGTCAACACTGTCAAATCTCAACATGCAGGAACCATTGATGGGTAATATACAGTACATCGCTACACACAGAAACACAACGCTAAAGGAGACCCGATCTTACTAGCAGAAATCGAGATAAGAAAGAGTAAGAAGAATTAGGAAAAAGGTAGATAGGACTAAAGTAAAGAAAGTGTGTGTGAGTGTGGGTTAGGAGCATTGTCCAGCTGGAATGATGGCATGAGGACAGTGGGCTGTGGCATCGGCAGGCTAAAGCTATGGGCACTGAAGTGGAGTATAGGATCATCAGGCGTTGACAGCCAAAGGGGCCACAGTTCAGTGGTGGAAAATCTGGAATTTAAAATCGAAGAAGGTGACGTGGCTGTTGCAGTCCAGTAGCGGAGGCGCCAGGACAGATTAGAGGCACAGAAACCAGCCACAGTTCAGCATTAGGCATGGAAGTGGAGGCAGCAATCGCAGGATTGCCGGCAGCAAGTCCGTGTTGAAGACCGAAGGGGCCAATCACAATTTGGTGGCAAGGGAGGACATGGTCAGAGAGGGAAATCGAGGAGCGGCTGACATTTACAATAACAGAGGCAGAATATCAAGAGTGGGTCATAACTGAAGGCGGACACAATTCATTCGCTGCTGATCCTCAGCATCAAAGCCTGAACGAGCAAGTAAACACACCGAGACATTCTAGTCCACCATCTCTACAGCTGATCTCTTCAGAACTGGCGCTCTCACCGCCTCTTATCCGGGTGCAGAGAATCCAAGGCCTTAAGTTAAGATGTGCCACCAGGCGTTTATATCTGGTGCCTCCGCTCCCTCGCATTCCTGTCAGCAAGGAAGCCACAGTGCTAAATGAGCTGGTTTGTTTGGTTTCTCCTCATGAACGAGGAGCGCGTTTGGGTTTGTGCCAGTCACGGGTGACAAAAGATTTAAAAAAAAAAAAAAAGAAAGAAAAAAAAATAGAGAAAAGAGAAATGAGCCCTGGGGTAAGTCATTGAGGTAATTAAATGCGAAAATAATTACGATTCTAAAGCTCTAGTTAAGCCTATGTAATGCTAGTCGAACACCATTTTAGCAAGCAAGCAGCTACTGTAGCTCAGAGTTGACGCTGCATTGTCTGGAGTATGTAATGGGAACATTCTTTCACTTAGGAACATTCTTGGTTGAATTAGTTTTTGCAAAGTTTATTTATAATTTTATTAAATTATTTACAATACAATAATTATTAACTCCTTTACCAAAGGTATTCTTTTAGGCGTACAGTATATGATGTAATGATGGTCTACTGTAAATGATTGGGATTATAACACTGGGATCTAACACTCGACTGTGAACTACTGCAACCAGTAACACACAAACGTCTTACATTTTTAAATTTCTTTAACATGACATAAAGGTAACAAAATAACAGGTAACAGCAGGTGGCTAATTTCCACTTCAAATACTACATACGTATCACTGTGAGTACTTAACGCTACCAGGCAGAAGCGTAGTGAAGAAAAAGTACAGATTTTTCCTGTACAATGTAAAGAAGTCAAAGTAACAAGTGTTTTCTAATAAACTACTCATCAGTAAAATACAGATATCTGAAATATTTACTTAAGTACAGTAATTAAGTTACTTAGTTACCTTTTACCTCTGGCTAAAACTACCTATAACTTGTTTTACTGACAAACCAGTAGATAGAAATGGATAAAAAGTACACCACTCCTTTGTGGATTTTTTACTTAATGTCTTATTCTTTACTTAACCGGCTTTAAAAAAATAATTGTGTTTCATCTTATCACGCAAGAATAACGTGGTAGTCACTTTTCCTAAAATTGACAATAAATTTGCAAATTTGATAATGTGAGAAGGATGCAATTCATGTGATTCACAGATGAAATTAGTGGTAAAGAATTATGGAATAAGTGAGAAAAATAATTTTCTATTACTCGAAAAAAAGAAAAAAAAAACACAAATAATTTAACTTTTAGTAGAATCAGCAAAAAAAGAAGAAGAGGAAAAAAACCACCACCACCACCGCAAATGAACGCAATCTCAAAAATGACAGAAGAGCTACTGACAGATATCTGAGCCAGCAGCTTTTCTCTTCTCCTTAGTGTTGGCATGAGGTAGCACAGGGGACAAGATGTCATATTTCTTCATGTTACTTTGCGAGATGTTAATACGCACCGGGCAAAGGAAAAACATGAAGCTTGGAAATCCATCCAGTTTGCCTGGTGAAACATTTGACTTAAATTGTACTTATTTTACCCCACACTGGGTCTCGGGGCTGCTGACATGTCGTGACAAAATACCAACTAATCCCTGACAACAGCTCCAAATAGAACTTCATTTAGGATTAATGTCTAACGGAGGGTTGAATTACAGCATGTTGTCTGCCAGCGGGCACTTAATACAGGCGTCTGTTTGAAATGTGGTACTGAGAAATTACAGAGGACCAAACACACACACACACACACTGCAGACCGGACCGGTTTCACACACCTAATCAGAGATATCATGCACCAATTTGTTTAAGCTTGTTTCCGTTGAAAACAACACAACAAAACAGCAGATTGTCTTATAGCTAAGTACAGATAACTTGTATCGACGGATAACTTGTTGCCAACTTGTGGGAACTGTACACACAACCATTCACCAACACCACTTGCACATTACAGGAACTTGGCTGGGAGTTAAAGCCACATCCCCGTACCGTCCTGACCTCACTCCAAGCCATTTCCACATATTTGGGCCATTAAAGGGGTTTCTGGGAGGAAAGCAGTTCAGACAAGAAGCAGGCAGTCCCATCAGTGAGTAAACTTTCTACCCTGATCGTATACAAGAACTAGTAAAACACTGGGATAAGTGCATTATTGTAGCAGAAGATTATATAGAAAAACAAAGGGAGTTTTTTTTTATTAGGCGCAACCAAAAGTCCCGCTTTGACACGAACGCCCCTCAGCATGTATCTGATCAGAATGTCTTCGGGAATATTTACGGAGATAGTCATTAATGAAGAAGTGAGCCGGTGTTGAGTCCAGAGCAAGATCATTAAACACTTAACACTTAACCAGATCAATACTCGGAATAAACCGTGCGATAAAAATGAATGAAATTTGCTCACTTTAATTAGAGCCAAATGGAGAGGATGAAGGAAAAAATGTGCTTGATTAGACAGACATGACGCGAGCCAACTGCATCTTTCATAGATGACCTGTGATTGGGTAGTGTTTCTGTGACTTACTGAGGATAGTGAGAGACAGAGAGAGAGAGAGAGAGAGACAGAGAGACAGAGACACACACATAGTGAAAGAGAGAGAGAGAGAGAGAGAGAGAGAGAGAGAGTAACGCCATCACTCCTAGCCAGAAATCATAGCCAATTCTGCTCCCTTGGCTCCACAGATGGTAGTAGAGCTCAGGTCTTCAATCTCATCAGTAAAGGGTCGGTAAGACTGTAAGCTTTCACTGCAAGCAAATATGACGCACACGTAATAGTTGAATGGAGACCAAGATGAATTAATTAAACCAGTGGACTCAGGTACGGCTCTCGCTTGTTTGGAAAGAAAGCCTGCAGCCAACCAAGTCATGATTTATTTGATCGATTTTTATGTGTTGTGAAGCATGGAAATGTAATCAGTTATAAATGATTACAACATGGTGGGACAATGCTGTCTGAGAAGTACCAGTCTCCCGATATCAGGAAATAATAATGCCTGTTCTGTGTCTTGGTGTTTTTTTTTTTCTTCATTTCATTTTCTTTTTTTTTTTTGTAACACTTGTGTTATATCTGTAACATTCTTTATAAATGCTCACGGTCACACTATTATTTTTCGTACAGTCTACGTGAGCCTCCAATAACGAACTGGACTCCATATTAACTTAAACACATCTCCTGTTATACTGAACTTCCAGCCTCCTAAC